>VXBP01005686.1:161862-229089 GCA_013400115.1 Rhinopomastus cyanomelas | reverse complement strand
AGATCAAGAGAGGTTCTTCTCCCCCTCTACTCTGCCCTGGTGAGACCACACCTGGAGTATTGTGTCCGGTTCTGGGCTCCTCAGTTCAAGAGGGATGTGGAGCTTCTGGAGAGGGTCCAGCGTAGGGCAACCAAGATGATGAAGGAGGTGGAGCACCTCTCTTATGAGGAGAGGCTGAGGGAGCTGGGTCTCTTTATCTTGGAGAAGAGGAGACTGAGGGGTGACCTCATTAATGTCTACAAATATGTGAGGGGTGGGTGTCAGGAGGATGGAACTGGGCTCTTTATTGTCAGTGTCATGTAGTGATAGGACAAGGGGCAATGGTTGCAAGCTGGAACATAGAAGGTTCCACATTAACCTGAGAAGGAACTTCTTCACAGTGAGGTTGACGGAGCACTGGTACAGGCTGCCCAGGGTGGTTGTGGAGTCTCCTTCACTGGAGATGTTCAAGACCCAACTGGATAGGTTACTGTGTGACTTGTTGTATGTGATCCTGCTGTGTCAGGGGGGATTGGACTAGATGATCTTTCAAGGTCCCTTCCAATCGGTAGTGATTCTATGATTCTATGATATATAAGAGACTCTGGGTGTGTGTCCAGGAACAGCGGAACAGATGTGCAGGGACAGCCTGGGTGTGGGTCAGGGAACAGTGGAACAGATGTGCAGGGACCACTCCAGGCCACAGGGGCCCAGCCAAGCAGCCTGGTTACCTTGAACAGCCACCAAGTAAGGTTTTCCGTCTCAACTGCAGCAGAGGCAGAACCCAATTCGGTCACTTGCACATGTGAAGCAGGGGAAGGAGTCACTGTGAGCCGAGGCGGTCCGTGCCGGGGTAGAAAGACCCCAGTCAAAAGAGGCAGAGCTGTGGGTAAGAAGCCCTTTTGTCTTCTCATGTAGCAACACCCCTTAAGGGAAGGTACTTGGGACAGTGTCACCTCCCCCAGGACAGGTCATGGGGTGGAGGGTCCTTTTAAAGCAACATAACTTCTTCTGCATGAAAGCACAAATCTGTACATTAGATAATTCTGGTAATTTTCAAACTGCAACAACAGTAAAGGAAGAAGAACAAGGAAATGTATATTAAACCTCTGAAGTATGTAAATATTGAGCCAGGAAATACGTAAATTAAGAACAAAATGATAACATTAGCAATATATGGCAAGTCTACGATCCAGCTGGTATAAGATAAACTTGATGGGATAATGCATATGACTGGAAAATTAATACAAAATAAAAAATATTGCTCAAGAAATTCAGCCAAGAGAATAAAAGATGATAATCGCTAATGTATACATTTGCTCTAGGTCAACACTTTAAATGAAGACATATCTCCCAAACAATTAGAGTAATGATAGTAGAGAAAGTTGTTCATGCAGGTCTAACAAAAACCAGCAAGCCAAGATCATGTGGATAAAGGAATTAGCAGATTAATGCAGAGAACAAAAGCTTATGATAATGAGGGATGTTAGATGTGCAACCAGTTCCAGAAATAGAGATACATTCGGCCTGCCCAGCAACATCTTTAGTCCATTAACAGCAAATGATATAGAGGTAGAAAATATCTTTTATCTTATACTGAACCTGAGAGCAAAGAACTGGTTGAGATGACCATTCTTAGAAAGCAGATAAGTTGCAATTTCTGAAGTTGCAAAGAAATCTTTCTATAGAAGTGCATTAGTAGTAAGGAGATAAGCCTTGGGCATACGTAGTCAGTGTGAATAGAAAGGATTTGCACTGTACAATGCAATAGAGTAATTGTTATATATCTTCTCTCTGGTGGCAAATGATAGGACCAGAAAAAAAGGTTGCAAGCTACATCAGGGAACGTTTAGGCTGGATGTTAGGAAGAATTTGTTCATCAAAGCCATTATTAAAGATTGGAACAGACTGCCCAGGGCAGTAGTGGAGTCACCATCCCTGGAGGAGTTTAAGGGCAGATAGATGTAGCAATAGGGGACATGGGTAAAGGGTGACCTGGCAATGCTGGATGAAAGGTTGGACCTGATGATCCTAAAAGGTCTTTTCCAACCAAAGAAATACATGTCTCAGTAAGATCCAATATTTCTATTTCAATCACATTATTAAGGAGTGTGGTATCTGTTATTGTTAATGATTCTTCACTATGTGAGTGGTGAGGGACTGGAAGAGATTTCCCAGGGAAGATGATAAATTCCCAGGCCAGGCTGTTATTTGGTGGAGAGGTGACAGTGAAATGCGACAGTTTACTATACAGGATGGAAATTCTCCACATAGCAATTTCTCAGATGGTTGGGTGTGAATATTCTCACTGACAGTAGCTGAAGTTAAAACACAAAACAAAATAAAATCCCCCCACCTCCAAAACAAACAAAATAAAATAACCCTCAAAAACAAACAAAAAACCCCCCCCCAAACCATCAAAAAAGAACCCTCTAGGGTTCCACTTAATCATAGAATCATAGAATCATAGAATCATTGGAAGATCATCTAGTCCAATCCCCCCTGACACAGCAGGATCACATACAACAAGTCACACAGGAACCTATCCAGTCGGGTCTTGAATATCTCCAGTGAGGGAGATTCCACAACCCTCTTGGGCAGCCTGTTCCAGTACTCCGTCAACCTCACTGTGAAGAAGTTCCTTCTCAGATTGATGTGGAACCTCCTATGTTCCAGCTTACAACCATTGCCCCTTGTCCTATCACTACATGACACTGACAATAAAGAGCCCAGTTCCATCCTCCTGACACCCACCCCTCAAATATTTGTAGACATTAATGAGGTCACCCCTCAGTCTCCTCTTCTCCAAGATAAAGAGACCCAGCTCCCTCAGCCTCTCCTCATAAGAGAGGTGCTCCACCTCCTTTATCATCTTTGTCGCTGAACTCTCTCCAGAAGCTCCNGATACAGGCCTCCAACTAGACTCTGTCCCGTTGACCACTACTCTCTGACTTCTACTCTGCAGCCAGTTTACAATCCACCTCACTATCTGAAAATCTAGGCCACACTGCCTCAGTTTGGCTGCAAGGATGCTGTGAGAGGCCATGTCAAATGCCTTTCTTAAGATAGATGACATCCACAGCTCTGCCATCATCCATCCACCTGGTTACGCCCTCATAAAAGGCTATCAGTTTTGTCAAGCATGACTTTCCCTTTGTGAAGCCGTGCTGACTGTCCCTAATGATCCTCCTGTCCTTGATGTGCCCGGAAACAGCCTCCAGTACAAATTGTTCCATCACCTTTCCTGGGATGGAGGTGAGGCTGACCGGTCTGTAGTTACCTGGGTCTTCCTTCTTTCCCTTTTTAAAGATTGGGGTAACATTTGCTATCCTCCAGGCCCTAGGCACCTCTCCTGTTACCCAGGACCTAGCAAAGATGATGGAGAGTGGCTTAGCAATGACTTCCACCATCTCCCTTAGCACACGTGGGTGCATCCCATCTGGGCCCATGGATTTGTGCACATCCAGTTTGCTCAACTTATCCCTAAACCAGTCTTCATCAACCAAGGCAGGCTCGTCACCTGTTGCCTCAACCTCCTCTGCAGTCTGGGGTCTAATGTCAAGACAACCCCTAGAAGTATAGACAGTTGCACTTAATGTGCAACTCTGTCCCCATCAAAGGGCAATATCTCCTGTCAGGCTGTCAAATTCTCTGCCATTATCCTGTCACCAAGAGAGGAGCACAGCAGCAATATACATTATGTACCTGCTGTGTATTTTTATTTTCCTTTGATATGAATAATGAGATTATATGCATGACATCAATTTTTGAGGTTTTTAGTGCCTCTGAATCACACTTGAGGGAACAACAAACAGAGTACATATTTAATAAATATATGTTGTCATTTTATATTTAATTGTTTCCAGTGGGATCCTAAATGCATCCCATGGAAAGGAATGAGTACATAAGTAACAAAATGTAGAAAACATCTGAGTGATGCACATATGTATTGTGTCATATATAAAGCCTTAGAGTAACAGTTCTTTTTGTTACTTTGCTGCCTACTGGCTGCTGCCAGATGCATGAGGGGGTGAGAGAAATATGGAACAAATCCAAGGAATAAATAGTAAAAACAGTACCACTAGGAATTAATACAAATGAAGTCATAAAGGAGATTTACATTTCCAAACCAGTTCATAAATACCTTCTGAATAGACATACTTAAAGAATGGGTAATAAATCACAGTTCTTACAAGACCACATCTTTCTCATACTAGTTCCACTTACAGTTAACTTATTTATTTACATACTCACAAGCACCTATTTAACAACTCTCAGGTTCTATATCTGCTTACTACAGAAAACGCTATGGCACAGTCTTTTCTGAATGCACGGAGCCCCAGAAGTTTGGTTTTACTTGAAGACCAATGCATTTAGGTTTTTGACTGTTTCATACAGTTTGGCTTACTTTGCCATCACTTGTGAAAACTGCTAATTTACCTGTTTTTAAGGTACTAATTATCACCCTTTGCCTACAATTAGCAGGTCCTGGGAAAATTAATTTAGATAATACACAAAAACAAAAAATAAGGAGAGATGGATTTCCAGCCACTCTACCCTTTCCTGCTAGCTCCTTAGAGAGATGTGTCAAGGGCAGATAGCTAGTGCTAGAGTGATCTGCTTCTAAGGAGAATGAAAAGCAGCAGCACGATTCCTGTCTCTCTTGCTTTCTTCCTGGGAGAACAAGCCTAGATTCCTTGTGCCTTCACTGGGCAGTTGCGGCTACAGTGATTTCCAGCCACTCTAGGCATTCTTGCTAACTGCTCAGGGAGATGTGTGAAAGGCAGAGAACTAGTGCGAGAGTGATCCGCTTCTAAGGAGAATGAAAAGCAGCAGCACGATTCCTGTCTCTCTTGCTTTCTTCCTGGGAGAACAAGCCTAGATTCCTTGTGCCTTCACTGGGCAGTTGCGGCTACAGTGATTTCCAGCCACTCTAGGCATTCTTGCTAACTGCTCAGGGAGATGTGTGAAAGGCAGAGAACTAGTGCGAGAGTGATCCGCTTCTAAGGAGAATGAAAAGCAGCAGCACGATTCCTGTCTCTCTTGCTTTCTTCCTGGGAGAACAAGCCTAGATTCCTTGTGCCTTCACTGGGCAGTTGCGGCTACAGTGATTTCCAGCCACTCTAGGCATTCTTGCTAACTGCTCAGGGAGATGTGTGAAAGGCAGAGAACTAGTGCGAGAGTGATCCGCTTCTAAGGAGAATGAAAAGCAGCAGCACGATTCCTGTCTCTCTTGCTTTCTTCCTGGGAGAACAAGCCTAGATTCCTTGTGCCTTCACTGGGCAGTTGCGGCTACAGTGATTTCCAGCCACTCTAGGCATTCTTGCTAACTGCTCAGGGAGATGTGTGAAAGGCAGAGAACTAGTGCGAGAGTGATCCGCTTCTAAGGAGAATGAAAAGCAGCAGCACGATTCCTGTCTCTCTTGCTTTCTTCCTGGGAGAACAAGCCTAGATTCCTTGTGCCTTCACTGGGCAGTTTCGGCTACAGTGATTTCCAGCCACTCTACCCTTTCCTGCTAGGTCCTTAGACAGATGTGTGAAAGGCAGGGAACTAGTGCGAGAGTGATCCGCTTCTAAGGAGAATGAAAAGCAGCAGCACGATTCCTGTCTCTCTTGCTTTCTTCCTGGGAGAACAAGCCTACATTCCTTGTGCCTTCACTGTGCAGATTCGGCTACAGTGATTTCCAGCCACTCTAGATTCTGGTGCTCTGGACTCTTGACTGCCCATCTCTGCCATGTCACCATCCCTATGGTAACCCTCAGCAACCGCAAACATCAATGCTGTGGCTCTAATTTTAAGTTTACTATTCATGTAATAAGAAATCCTAAGCACAAATACAGGCTGGGCAGTGACTGGCTGGACAGTAGCCCTGAGGAGAGGGACTTGGGGGTCCTTGTGGATGAAAAGCTCAACATGAGCCAGCAGTGTGCACTTGTGGCCCTGATGCACTTGGGCTGCATCAGGAGAAGTGTGGCCAGCAGATCGAGGGAGGTGATTCTCCCCCTCTACTCTGGTGAGACCCCACCTGGATTACTGTGTCCAGTTCCGGAGCATGTGCAGAGGAGGGCCACGAGGATGATCAGAGGGCTGGAGCACCTCTCCTATGAGGCCAGACTGAGAGAGTTGGGGCTGTTCAGTCTGGGGAAGAGGAAGCTCAGAGGTGGCCTTATTGCGGCCTTCCAGTACCTGAAGGGGGCCTACAAAAAGGCTGGGGAGGGACTTTTTAGGATGTCAGGTAGCAACAGGACTAGGGGGAATGGAGCAAAGCTGGAGATGGGTAGATTTAGAGTGGATGTGAGGAGGAAGTTCTTCACTGTAAGAGTGGTGAGAGCCTGGAATGGGTTGCCCAGGAAGGTGATGGAGGCCCCGTCCTTGGAGATGTTTAAGGCCAGGCTGGATGAGGCTCTGGCCAGCCTGATTTAGGGTGGGGTGTCCCTGCCCATGGTAGGGGAGTTGGAACTGGATGATCCTGTGGTCCCTTCTAACCCAGACTGACTGTATGACTTGGTCTGGGTGATCCTGCTGTGGCAGGGGGATTGGACTAGATTATCTTTTGAGGTCCCTTCCAATCCCTAATGATTCTATAATTCTAATTCATTAAAGGCAGTGTAGATAATAAATAGTGGATAATTAAAACAAAATATGCCAAATATGTTAAAAGTCTGGTGTAGAGGAACAAAATATCTCTGTGCAAAATACTACGATGAGATCTGGCTGCAGCACACATCTAGCTGTCTCTTCCTTAGGCTCTTGTCTAGTACTGTGTATGTGTTTAACTTTACTTATTTCAGTCCTTGTGTATGAATTTGTGCAGTTTGCACATGTTAATGATGCATGTGAAGTATTTGCTAGAGTAGGGGAATGGATTCCCAGCAGGACGATCAGGAGGACCAGTAGAAGTGCAGGAGAACTCTTATGGCTGTTGTAAGCAAAAGCAGGGCTTGTCCATGCATATACAGCAAAAATCAGGTGCCTCTCCCAAAAAATTGTCTTCACTGTTTACTCTGTGTGCCCTGGTTAATGTTTTCTAGAGGACGCTTTGCTTTCATAATGCTATTTAACAGTATAAATAAGAGAGGGAGCTGCAGGATAGTCCTAGTGAAGACAGCAGGATCCTTGGAAGCCACTGTAAGTATTGCTTTTAGTTGGTTTTTTTTTTTGTTCACTATAGAGACTTCAGAAGTGCATCCTCTTGCTGCATACAATTGATTTTAAGTCTTCCTAGAGTTGTGTCTTATATTAAAACCTGTTTTAGCAGTTGTCCCAGTGAAAAAGAGGATATAAAAGAATAAGCATCCTAATTTAGGCATGAAGCTGCTTGCACATGTTCAGGTGGCTGGCACAAGCAGGAAAAATCTAAAAGCCAGAGTGGGGTGTCCTGCCCTGCAGGAAAACAAAGGGGTCTCTGGAGACAGCAGCTCCTAAGTACCTAAAAGTAGGTCTTCTCCAGAAGCAACTCCTCATAGAGGATACAGGCTCTGCTCCATTGAAGTCCTGAGGATGGGTGCTTAGAGAGTTCTTTACAATGTCTTGGTGATTCTTTTTAAATAGTTCTGCTGATTTTTATATTCAAGGTCCACAACAGATGTCTTTACTTAGGGAATAGGATGTCTAAGGTATGCTTCCCTTTAGGATAAAACATCTCCTTATTGCTCTAGTCATCACCTTACAAAAGCATCAAGGGGGAAGGATAGAAAACCATTCTCCATATGCTCAGGGCAGATAAGATCACAGTGAGGCCAACATGTTCATGGAGCCAGAAACTGGACTGTGGGCACATACATACTAGAAAGCAGAAACTGGGAAACTAGTCTGAACTGGTTTTGGGACTACTGTTGCTTTGCAGAGAGAAGAAAATATCCTCTGTCCTGCCTGACTGTCCTAAACTCCTGCCCTGATTCTTTCTTATCCTTTGGCCTCAGTGCTTCATCCCTGAGTATGTGCAGTAACTCAAGTCCTACAGCAAATACTGGCGGTAGCCTGGTAGAAGAGTGAGAGCTCATGTTCACCTGTTTCCAGGTAAAGGGAGGCCTAGAAGTGGGTGATGCCACACTTGGAGAGTGCTTTTCCCAAATGAGCTCTCCAGTGCGAAGCTGTTTTACAGAAGAGAGGTGACGCTGGCAATACTTCTCTAAACAGTGACGTACATTTGTAAAGGACAGCATCACCTTGGTTTCCATGTTTCTGCTGCAAAAGGAATTATTTTTAATGAAACAGTCACAGGGGTTGGCTTCTCTGCAGAACCATAATCTTCTCAGGAGCCTCAGACACAGATTCTGAATCAAAAGTGAAATAAATGTCTAGCTGATAAATCTAGAAAAGCCTCTGACGATGTCCAGGTGCACACAGTGAGCTACCAGAGAGCTTTCTGCCAGCCTGGAAAACATGTATGCGTTTGTGGTGCTCTTGTGAGTAGGTAGTCCTGGACAACGGGCTTCTGACATCATTTTCTCACGCACAGATATGACTAGTAGGGTCTTTCTTTTGAAATTTTTTTGTGTGATTGGGTGATATTTTTCTATATGGCCCTGAGTATCCAAGATTAGTTGAGCAGACACCACTTCTGGTGGTGGGGCCACATCTTCATGTGGTGTCCTCACAGTGCAGCCTTCAGGAAACGGATCATTTGGATTTCCTCTTTTAGAAGCAATCAGGAGGGAAGCAGCACCATCTGGTGAACAAACAGCTCTTCTATTTGTGCTTGCTTATGTTTTTGAACAGTGTTCCAATTTTCATGTTGCCTGATACAAGATTATCTGTGAGAACCCCTTATGGAAGTAGCATGGGATGAATATTCATCTTCCAGGCTATTGCAAGGGATTCCAAATGCAGAAAATGGTATTCAGAATTGTCTCTCCACATCATAGAAATAAAAAACAGCTCTAAAGTGGACACATTACCCATATTCACGAAGTTCTATTGGTCAGAAAACTTAGTCCAGCTCACTTCCAGGTCTTCTGGTAAAATTATTATAGTAACTTCAGCTAACCCCAGTTTTCTCCATTTAATTTCCAAGATACACTGTCTAAAATAAGCACTGCCATTCTAGCCTGTATGGTAGGGAAGATTGTGTGATAGGGAAGAGGTAATATATTCAACAAATGTAATCACTGAGTCTATTACAGATAAATTGCTGAAAAGAACAATGTCCTCCAGGCATTGGCGTGCTCTTGTGCCATTGTCTTGTTTGATTGAAAGCTCTTAATGAAAACAACCTTTTCTGAATACCACAAATATGTTGTCATTGTGTAACGTAGACAAAGAGAAGAAAAGAGACCGAGTTAAACGTTTCCTTCCAGAGTATTCAACAAGTCAGTGTACAGTTGGAGTTAGAATTGAAGACCTTTTCACTTCTGTTCCCATGTTTATGGAAAAATTTATATTCTGAAGATTGTATGAGTAAAGATCTTAAGATAGGAAGCTTCCTGTAAAATTTACCCTTGCAGATAGAGAATTTCCTAAGGGCTTTTTAGCATGAGTTCTCAGGGGTTTTTTTTGTTTTTTAATAAACTGTTAGCAAGTATGCTTGGTAGGAAAATTCCTCAACCATTAAGACCATAGGAAAATCTGCATCTTCTCCTTCATTCTGAAAGGGTCTCTGTTGTCAATTTATCATTGGCTGATCACTTGCTAATCTAGAATCCACAATACTATAAAGCAGAATAGTAATATGAAGTACGAAATAATAATCTCCATTTACATTCTAAAGGCTTACAGGATGAAAATTCTATTACAAAAGTAACCTAAGATCTCAAAAAAGGGTCTAATAGGGTGAACCTCTTGTATCTTTAGGGTTTAAACAACAAAAAAGCCATTTAGGAACTGCATCTGCTGAGTCTTGTGTAATCATACAACTTTAAAATCTTATCAAGATTTTTCTGAGGACGATTCATGACTCCTGACTTACTTTGATTGGCCAGTAGTGAGTAACAGATGGATGATACAGATTCAGATTGTATTTAATTATCTGTGAATTCAGAGCAGCAATAAAATGAAATTAGCTCCATGAAAGTACATAAATTAACCACAGAATGCAAACTTGTCATAACTACACAGAGCAAAACAATAGGAATAGGAAAAATCTTTCAGAAAACTATAGTAAATCACAGATATTTCACAGAACCCTTGCAACAAGTCATCCTATATCCATTAGCTGTAATTTTGAGGTCGGGGCAGTTAAATTCAGTCTACTTTGCAACCAAACTAAATAGAAATTGGCAGTTGGAGGTGTACATTTAAAAGTCCATCTATCTGCTGTTTAACAATAAAGACTAAATGTGATGAGATAAGGAATGAGCGATGACTTATGTTTATAAAAAAAAGTTCCATTATTTGGTGTTCACGTTATTCTTCATGGATTATGACTGCAGCTGAGTAAATAGTTCACAGTGAATAATTCATACAAGGACAGCTTCTGAATCGGCCGGCTGGATATGTGGAAATAGGTTAGGCTTTGCTCTGATGCTTTTGTTTGGAGGCTGATTTCTTTTCAGAGTCTGATTAATACACTGGCTCACAAACAGTAGTTTTAAATATTCCAAACTGGAGCACTTATGTTACAAGTAGCCAAATATATTGAGAACTATCATTTCACTGTCAAAATCAGAGAAGGCCAAACTATAATTTAAAACTACTGTGCACAGCAATTGAAAATGTGTTTACCAAGAACCTATATGGTTCTTCCATTAGTTTTACAGAAGCAGATTGCAAGTAGCTTTGATTTTCAGGAAGACTTTTACCAAATATCTTAAATGTTTGAATAATTCATTATAGCTTGAAAATGTTTTGTTGTTCTTATGCAAGTCTAACTGTAACTGGATATTCAACTACTAACACAAACTGCTCACTCTGGTGTTCTGGAGGAACCATGAGTGTGAGCATAGTGCTATCTGACAACAGTCTCTCAAGCTGAATCAAGCCAGAGCAGAAAGGTGCGTTTGCATCAGTATCTGTCATTGCACAAGTTCTAGCAGATGTAGCCCACTGTCTTTTGCCACAAATCTTTCACAACTCTGTCACCATTTCTTTGCCCTGGATTCTGCCTCAGAGAGGAGGCCACAATTCCAAGGTCCCTTTGTAAGAGCTAATACAGTGCAGAGTGTCAGCTGTGCAGAGGAATGTAGCTGCTGCAGCCTGGCATAACAGGTTGATAAAAGTTATTGCACTTTGACCAGAAGAGCATCTGACAAATAAAAGGCATTTGGTTTGTTAATGACATTGACCTCTTCTGCCCTGCTGAAAAAGAGCCCACGCCATGGTTTGGTTTGTCCATTAAGAAACAACACACTGCTTCGGGTTCTTATTTAAACCTTACAAAACTGTTAATCAGAAAGGAAAAGTAGCTGTTCCTTAGAGACATTGTCATAGGATCATAGGATGTTAGGGGTTGGAAGGGACCCAAAGAGATCATCAAGTCCAACCCCCCTGCCAGAGCAGGACAAAACTATCTAACACAGATCACAGAGGAACACATCCAGGCAGGCCTTGAAAGTCCCCAGAGAAGGAGACTCCACGACCCCCCTGGGGAGTCTGTTCCAGTGCTCTGTGACCCTCACAGCAAAGAAGTTCCCCCTTGTGTTGAGGTGGAACCTCCTCTGCTGCAACTTACACCCACTGCTCCTTGTCCTATCACAGGGAGCAAGTGAAAAGAGCCTGTCCCCCCTCTCCTGGCCAGCCTTCAGATACTTATAAACATTTATCAAATCCCCTCTAAGTCTTCTCTTCTCCAGACTAAAAAGCCCCAAGTCCCTCAGCCTCTCCTCATAAGCCATGCCCTCCTGTCCCCTAATCATCCTCGTAGCCCTCTGCTGGACCCTCTCCAGGAGATCCTTGTCCCTCTTCAACTGGGGGGCCCAAAACTGAACACAGTACTCATAATGTAAGATTCCTTCTTCCCTGAGATTTCCTTCAGGACCTCCTTATTCAACCATGCAGGTCTCCATGCAGGGTGTTATACTTTGTTTTCTACTGAAACACAGCTGCTGCCATTTGTTCTTTCTTGAAACAGGCTGCCTTGTCCATTTCTCCTTTTTTCCATAGGATTTTAATACAAGAAGATGAAGGCCACGTTCTTCATAAGTTTGATATTGGCTGGGCTTCATTCTGTTGCTCATGGTCAGCTCTCACCCAGTCATCAGAGTGGACACAATCCAAAAGAATCTAAACATCAGGTTCATGATGGAAGTGAAGCCATCGCTTGCCTCAAACTAGTGCCAAACAATGCTGACTTTGCATTTAAGTTTTTTAGAGAGGTTGCACTGGAGTCACCTAGAAAGAACATTTTCTTCTCTCCTGTAAGCATCTCCACTGCATTTGCAATGCTGGCCCTGGGGGCTGGATCAACCACTCAGACTCAGATCCTGGAAGGACTCGCCTTCAACCTTACAGAGATCCAGGAGAATGAGATACATGAAGGCTTTCACAACCTCATCCACATGGTGAGCCACCCTGAGAACGGGGTCCAACTCAACATGGGAAATGCTCTCTTTCTAACAGAGAAGCTGAAACCTCTGAAGAAGTTTTTAGATGATGCCAAAGCACTGTATCAACTGGAGGCTTTCACCACTGACTTTAATAATCCTACAGAGGCTGAGAAGCAGATCAATGATTATATAGAGAAGAAAACACACGGAAAAATTACTAATTTGGTCAAGAAAATGGATCCACAGACTGTAATGCTCCTGACTAGCTTTGTTTTCTTTAAAGGTGAGTCCGCTATGATTTTCATTTACATTATTCATTCTAGAGTCATCTGGTCTTCATTTGAACACTGCTTTGGGAGAAATCTGAAATGCTTTTTGCAGGGCCAGAAAAGCCCTTGAAGGCATAGTGGAGTTGCTGGAGAGGTGGCAGGACCCCACCTGGCATGGGGATGCAGGTGGAGACCACACAGTCTTGGCTTGAATTGCTGCAGCTGCAGGAGCTCTGCTCCAAGCTGCAACACCACTTGAGTTTGCCCCACGCTCTTCTAATTTCCAGTGAAGGTGCTGAGATGCATGCGTGATCTAACGCTTTTTTTTAAAAGCACGCATGATTCATTAGTGTGGCCTAATTACTATGTAATCCTTACTTTTTCCTGTCATAGTCCTTTACGTCTGCACACTAACATACTCTGTATGAGAAGATGTTAGCCTTGAACAGGGGATGAAAATTTAAGGAACAAAATGGCAACATTATTTAGACTGATTTAACCCTCATGCCTGATGTGGGTTAAATAATGTGGTCTTAAGTCTGACATAGCAGATATGAGACCTTACATTAATTTTACCTACAATTTGTAGGGAAAAATTGAAATAAATAGAAATGAAATAAGAAAGTGTATACGTACACAGACGATGTCAGGTATGCCCTTAAATGACAGCTTAAAGAAAGTCCACCTAAAGCACCTGAACAGAAAACTACTGGTAGGTACAGAGAAAATGTCTAATTTGTTCATTATTAACATCTGAAAAATAAAGTTAATTTGGAAACCACTGTACTTTTTGGACAAGTTAAAGATCTTGCCTTACCATAATGCACATATTAAAGTGTTTTTAAAAAAAAAAAAATCTGATTTTTGCAAATGAAGGAATACTTCAATATTATTACTAACTGTAAAAAATTCAGTTTATGATGGTATGGGATGAGGGTCATTCATTTGCATTCTCCTCTGTATCAGGTACCTGGGAAACACCTTTTAACCCAGAAAACACAGAAGAAAGAGAGTTCTTTGTGGATGCTGAAACTACTGTGAAAGTCCCTATGATGGGCCAGATGGGCAGCTTCGACTTGTATTTTGATGAGAAGCTGTCATGCACCGTGGTACGGCTCCATTATAATGGGAGTGCTACTGCGTTTCTGGTTCTGCCAGCAGAAGGGAAAATGAAGCAGTTAGAGCAAACTTTGGTCAAGGAAACCATCCAGGAATGGTCAGATCATCTGTTCCAGAGGTAATCTTCTGCCAGTCAGCAGCAGCTGCACCTAGATTTATAGTCTTTTTTCTTTTTTGGGAATGCAAACACTATGAACTTGCTGATTCTGGGAACTGAGCCGGTTATTTTTGGTCTGTGTCCCCTAGCTGTAAAAGTCTTGCAGCTGTTTGGTATTTAACTATTCTCTTGTTGATGCTTGAGTGACTTGCTGCTCCCTCCACCATAGCAGAGACCATCCTGATGGGCTCCCAGAAGTCCTGAATCCCAAGCCTAGATTGGCGTTTCTAAAACAGTCCACTGACTGAGTGGGAAGATGGCAATAGTAAGACAAATCTCTTAAACAGAGTACCTCTCTTATGTCACTGACACTCCATCACTCAGACAAATGTCAGAACTTTAAATAAAACATTATTTAAACAGTCTGCAGTAGTGCATACATACGTAACACGTCCCACACAAATATCTTCCTTACAAGAACCATTGTGGCACAAAGTGGTTCTTAGAACATTGGTTAACTGTGCTTGGCCTGATTTTCTGGCATTTTGTTTTTGAAACTATAAGAAGACTAATGGGGTTCCCCTAGCTCCTATCACTGATACTAGCATCAGCTAGAACATTTTACAACCTTGTTTGTCTGGGAGGGAAGAGATCTTAGCACCAGTAGGTGAATAATATCAAGTTAATGTATGTACAGTTTGCCAAGCTCTGCCCTGATTCACAGCTGATAAGGCTGTGCAGTTCACACCCATGATCCTTGGTGCACCATTATCCAAATGCCAGCATGGTTAATAAAACCATAATAACTGGATGTGGATATGGACTAATGACATGATAGTTCAAATATGATAAATAAGTAACTATAATTCTTACTACAAAATAAGGAAAATCCTTGTCTAACTGAATTCCTGGTGCCAGGTCTTTCAAGATCAACATAGGTGTAAGTCTTCATGGAAGATGTTGTGAGAATCAGACGGAAATTTCAGTTTCATTAATATATAGATGTTGATGCCAGTGCTAATACTCTTGGTCCTATCGTCTTCTCATGCTCATGTACTTGGCAGTATCACATAAAGGCTACAGCTGTGGCACAACAGTGGGGGTTCGATCCCATCTGTTTTGCTATTCAACTCAATCTGCCACTGGGAAAGACAGTAAAAGACTTGAACTACTTAAAGGTTAATCTCTGAAGTAAGTGACTTGGAATCTCTGAGGACCTCTAGGCAATTCACGAAGAGAAACCCAACAGAAACACTATGTGTGTGCCTACACGTAGCTCACAGACAAAGGAAAACACAGTCATGGTCAGCCTGTGAGAGGAAGACAATTGGAGGATACTGTGTCCAAAGGTGCAGGCAGCAGGGCACAGACTTCCCCTGAAGCCATGCCAACACTGTTTTGCTCTGAAGTGCTGGGGGTTTGCCACACTTGTCCCCAGGCATGTTCTGTCCCTGCACCACTTCAAGTCTTGACCTGTTTCAGTGACATGGGCTGTCGCCTCCACACCTCATCTTCTCTGGCTGTAAAGAGGGCCTCTTGCTACTATCCTCCTTTGTAGAATGCTCTCAGATTTGCCAAGGCAAAACTAGACCGGTATGATAAGGAGGGGAAGCAATAAAAAGTATAGTGCCTGTATCACCATGAGAAGCACCAACAATTGAATTCGTGCTCATCGTACACTGAGGGTCCAGCCTCTGGGGTTTGACACTCATGGGAATCACACAGCTTTCTCACTGTCATTTACCTTGGTGAAATAGCCTTCTCACCATCTCCGGTGTTTCTCTTCTACCTGACAGTGAGATGAACCTCTACTTCCCCAAGTTTTCTATTTCTGGGAGCTATGAAATAGAAAACATCCTTCAGAAGATGGGAATTGTGGATGTGTTCACTGACCAAGCAGACCTCTCTGGCATCACTGGCACCCCAGAGCTGAAGGTTTCTAAGGTACATCTGTGCCTGTTGTCTCTCCTTTCTTTCATAAACATGCAGAAAACCCCCTTTGTAGTAGCATTGAGTAACACCAGCTAAATACAGCTCCTGGCTTCCCAGCTTACCTGCAGCTGGATTCAGCCTGTCCTCAGCCTGAAAGTCTACGAGTAGCTTAGCCCTTAGAAAAAAAGCACATCTGCTTTTTTTCCAAGACTGGTATCAGCCAATATTTTGTGGGTAGTCTCTGTGAAATCAACCCTTGGCTTCTTGAGGGGAGCCACTATCATCCCAGGCACACAACAGACTGTACTCCTACCCTGAATACTCAGCTTTGGAGGTGCAGAAAAACTCTTATAAGTGGAGCCCTAATTTTTCAGACAATCTTTGGGACAGAGGAAAAAGTGTCTGGGGCTTTTTGAGGAGATTACTGTAGGTCCATCCTTATCCTCATTTAAAGCAGCCATGACTACAACAGAGCTCACACCTCTGCTGCATCTCTCCATTCACTTCTCAGTGGACCTTCCAAAGCAGATCTGCTTTAAAAGGGATTTGATTCATCTCTCAGATGGCTATTGTCTGCTCAGAGTGACTGTCTGTTTTCTTTCTTCCTAGGTTTTTCATAAGGCTGCTCTGGATGTTGATGAAAGAGGTACTGAGGCAGCAGCAGCAACTGCTGTGGAAATAATGACAATGTCTCTTCCTCCAACCATTGAATTCAACCATCCCTTCCTCATGCTTATTTTTGATAGAGATACAAACAGTACACTCTTCATAGGAAAAATAGTTAACCCGACTATTACTAGTGACCTATGAATTCTGCTTTCTATTACTGATTAAAAATGATGCAAAAGTGTATAACGTGATTTATCTCCATTTGTACCAGCTTGGATACACTTCTTTTTTAGCAAGAGTTTTCATTCTGTGCCATTACAACAATTTTTGGTATTGACCATGATGACAGCTCCTGGCTGTTAAGACAAAGCAAGGAAGTTGTTTTAAATTCAGCTAGCACAGAATGCCTTTTCTACTTGACTGAAACCCAAGGAAAGGCCTAAGTTTTGCCAGCATTCTGAGACGTTTGTATCACAATGGAAGATTCCTGGTTAATATGTGGATGTCAGCCAGAACTGCAGATAAAATGATTAACACTCTTACAGACAAAGCAGAAGTGGTTGTAATTTACCGTAAGTAAACAAGAGCTGGGGAGTTGCATCAACAATGCAGGGTCACAGGAAACTAAAAATTCTAATGGAGACAGTATGGGGAATGAGAAAAGCTGTCTTCAAGAGAGAAAGAAATCTGCTTTCATAACCAGGGACATTTTAGCATTTTTAGCAAATCTTTCAGAGTTGCTTGCAGCTCAAAACAGAGAAGGACGATCAAATGTCATCTTGAACTTGAAGTCATTTAACCACATACTGCTGGTTTGTAGTAGCCCATGTGTGTAGCTGACTTCTCACACAGGTATCACCGGTGGTCAAAAGGAGGGTGTAGCTGGATGGGCAGGGGAGGTACTTGCATGACAACTACAGAAGCATACTATCAGCTGATATTTGTCCAAATCATGTAGTGAGTCCCTTTGCACGACAGGTAGGAAGCACCCAACAAGCAGATGGCCTGACCCAGGAGTTGGTGTCAGGCATCCAGGTAGGACATAGAGCAGCTTGAAGGCTGGCTGGTAACTGCTTTCAACAGACCTGCCTTGTCAACAGGTATCAGAAAGCAAACAGTTGCCTCTTTCGTTACCACAGTTGTGTTTTTTGGAAGGAGATAAAGTGGTGTCATGGCATCAGTAATCACACCAGGAGCAGTCAGATGTCCTGGGAAGTTAATACAGCCTCAGCAAGGTCTAGTGTGCCCTCTGTGAAATTAAGAGCAATTGTGATTTCATCAGTCTGCTGCAAAGCACTGTCTCCCCCTTTCTGCTCTGTGTTCCTGGTGAAAAAAATCCTGTTAACTCATACGTAAAGTTTGATGGTGCTTTTGCACTAAACAGACCCTGTGTCTGTATAGACAAGCATCAATGGCAGGATTCTCAGAGAAAGAGATAGACATGGGGTACCTTATCTCCCTGGCTTCCTCCTGCACTCACTTCCATCTGTTTGGGTTGTGGCCAAACATCTAGACAGCAATAATCCACAGGAAATCCTATTGCACTGTGCAGGTTTCTTGTCTTCCTGAAATATGACTGGGGGGTTGTGGACTCTCCTTCTTTGGAGATGTTTAAAACTCATCTGGATATGTTTCTGTGTGGCTTGGTCTGGGTGATCCTGCTGTGGTGGGAGGATTTGACTAGAAAATCTTTCGAGGTCCCTTCCAAACCCTAATGTTCTGTGAGTCTGTGATTCTGTGACTGCATGGTGCAGCACTGATAGGGTCAGTCCTGGGCATCACCACTCCTGCTGTTAACTGCTGTTAAAGTATGGCCATTCAGCAAAGCAGCAGAAAAACCTTTAGGAATGTCAGAGCTCAAAGAACTAAGATTCTTAACTATGTATTGAATTTCCTAGAATTGCACCAATTTGCACTAACTGAAAGGCAAATTAATTCATTTTAGTAGAGTGATCCTCAGTCTTTTTCAACAAATGTGGAAGGCATGGAGGTCCCTGATGCAGAATTACCTGTGGCAGCTGCAAGACAAAATATTGCTCTGTTCTTTGTAAACCATTTTGGAGGGCATGGAGTCATATGCATAAGGATGAAGCACAGCAAGTGGAAGGTTGTACCCATGCGGTTATGAGAGAGTTTTGAAGAGCAAGATAATCCCTCATATCAGCTACATCAGCTTTGCAGGCTGTTAACCTATATTTTGGGTAGGAGATTCCTTTCTTTTTCACCCTCAGTATCCCAGTGCTTCTGCAGAGATGTGCCCCCTCCAGAAGGAGAATGTAAGAATTCTTTCTTCCTCCCATACTCCAGGGAAATGAGCCCACAGGGCTGTAGGAGGGAGGTGCAGGAACAGACATGCTGTGATAGAGGACAGTCACTCTGCAGCTTATGCTTTCCCTCTCATTGCATCTCCTGTATGATCTCCCCATGTCTATGAAATGTATTGGAGAGATGGTGGGGACAGTGAGAGACACAATACCTGTGTGATGGCTATGGGAAAACAGAATGATGGTGACGAGGGATGTCACTCCTCTGCCATTCCTACACGGGATTTCCTGACAATGTCAAATTCAGCATTTAGGAGCCATCTGCCAGCTTGATTCTTCAAGCAGCAGCTCCTGGTATATTGACATTGTGCTGTGATTTTCTACTGCAGCATTTGCCAGAAACAGTGTTGAAGAAGAGGCAGGAACCACACTTAGCACAAAAGAGCAGCAGACAGCTTTCTCCCTGCCTACATCCGTGCTGCGTTGTGCTATTTGCTATGTAGCCTGTTGTTGTCTCTCCCCACTACTCCATCCACCAAGTCCTACTCTCTTAATCCTGCTCTCATTGCCATAAGCAACATCAAACAGATTTTCCCCACTACACTTCATCTTTGTGTTTCCTCTCTGCATCAGATCTTTCTCACAGCCTCCCACTCTCTCTGCTGCAGATTAACATTTTATCTGTCCCACCTGCCAACACTGTTTGTTCATGGGGGAGGTGAACGCTGTCATTTGGGCTGTAGCACCTGCTCCACCAGCAGGTCCTGCTCTCTTCCTTCCTAAGAAATTGAGGATGTAAGACAACCAGACCCCTTGCTTCCCACAGATTAGCTTGAGGCCACTCATGGCAGAATGGGGAAGGCTGGGCAGAAAGGCAGGGCTGTTGCCAGGCAGGGTGATGGGCAGTGTGTGGGTATAAACCAGCCTGAGGTGCATCTCAGGACCAACTAACAGCCAGGTCCATTAGGCATTGATACAGCTAATGAGTGTGGGGATGGGACTCTCAGCTTCATTCATGGTGATCCCAGGTTTGAGCAACCTGGTTGTCCCCCAGCCTGGCAGAAAGCCTTGTCGTACTGCCTGCCTGCCTTGTAGCCTGACAGCCACCAAGTGCTCCAATCACCATGTCCCAAGGCTGCAACTGTCTCCCTGGCTCACTCATCATTTCTGGAAGGAGGTATTTGGGGTACATTTTGCTCTTCTCTCACCTTCATCCAAGGCTGGACATGGAAGAAGGGAATTAAAATGCCACTCTGATTCTATGAAACTGGATTCACTTTCCCACCCCGTGCCCGTCATCCCCTCTACAATGGAGAAACTCCTCATTTGCACTTCAGGTGGGTGTAATCTAACAGCTTTTGTTCAGCATGAAGACCAACGAGGCTCAACATAGCCTTCAACTTTGCGAACAGAGCAGTGTTGTTGCTTGTAACCCAGCTACCTACTTTGTGTTAAACAGCACCAGCCCCAGGTCTCTGCACTTACAAGGCTTGTCCTGGCCTGCCTGGAATTTTGTTGTAGTTTCTTTGGAACAAGCAATTACCCAGCAATCATGTGCTGTTATCTAATTTGTTTAAATTTTTCCTTAGCTTTATACAAGTGTATGGTGTGACTTTGACATATTGTTACACGCACAGACACTTCTGTAGCTAGGAGACATTAAGGACAAGCAGAGATTCTGCATAGCGTGAAGTGTGTATTGCTCTAGAATGAAACATGAAGGAGCACAGGCATGGTGGGATGATAGCAGAGGACTTGGGGGTGCAGGCACAGGATGATATTGGAAGCCTCAGGGCTACAAACAGCTCACTGCTGCTCAGTTACTGGTCATTAAAGGACTCCAGCCTTGGGACCTGGGTAAAACCAGTCTGGAGACAACTAGGAGAACAGAAATTGAATACCCAATGTAAATAAAACACAGCACAGGTAGTAAACTCATGTGTAATGTGGACCTGTGAACGGATGAAGGAAGAACAAGGGCTAGAACACGGGAGGAAATGTATAAATGCAACATCAAGCAGGCTCCAGAACACAGAGCTTGTACCCTCTGTGCTCGAGCTCTTCCCAGCAAGAATAAGGGATGGATCTGTCCTGCCATCCCCTTCCTTTATGACTGCAGCCATTGACCTGAGGAACCAGTGGGGTAGGGAACGGGATAGCATAAGAATGGGAAAGATATGACAAATGTTGCATTTTAATTTTAACCCTACATACTCTGAAACGTAACCAGACTATGTAATTCTTGGGTAAGACTACTAAGATTTTGAATATACCACTGATAAATTCTTCTCTTTGCATACAAGCCATGTGATTTTTCACCACAACAGAATTTATAGTATAAGAAATTAGTGGGAATTCAAGCCACCTATTCTTTCACCGAGTGAGTTCCCAGCACATTCTACCCCTGGGTAGAGCCAAGGCCACAACAAGCCTGTCACTTTCTCGCTTCATATGTGAAACGTCCCAGGAAATGCAAGGTGATCTCTGAAATGAGTGGATCTGGAAGACGAGCAGGACTAGAGCTCTGACCTTTTGAGAAGAGACAGTGTTGCTAGAAAAGCCTAGAACTCCCTGGCACCAGCACCCACTACGCTGTGACTGCATTGATGTGACTCTGATTTCTTTGCCTCCTTATCAGATATACTGACACTCCATTATTCAGTCATAGGATATTTAGCAACTTGACCAAGCACACCTTTTTTTTGTCCCTTTGGGTAGACATAAGAAAAAATATTTCACCATTATTTATTGTGTCTTATCTTCAGTAACTCAGGAAGTCAGCTCAGAGTAGTGGAAATATCAGGATGACTTTATTCACGTTCAAGGGGCACAATCTCACCAATAAGAGCTGAAATCACACTTTAAAGATTTTATTGGTTGTTTCTTCAGGTTTACATGCAAAAACTATTTAAAAACTAATCTTGCCAGCTGTAAATGACAGCAAGTGTCCTTCTGTGACAGCTACACAGAAGTTGCTGTGGCAAAATTCATTCATGTGTCTCTAAATCACCAATTCTAGAGTGCCCAGCCTCTAACCAGAACTGGAATTGAAACATACAGTTCTGTTGGTGTTGGGGCACTGACAAGGCAGTCTGAGCATATGAATTTAAAGTACTTCTGTTACAGTTCTATCCATCATTTTATATCCCTGGGTTTGCTGTGGTTTTTAACACTGAGAAGCTATTTGCCTGCTAAATGATGCGGCTGAGAGATTATCAGACTACCTGGTGTGTTGAAATAGCTGACTTCAAAGCGAGGGAGATAACAGTTTACCTAACATAACAGGTTTGGCCACAGGTGAAAGTCTAGCATGACAATATTTGCCTAACATCCAAAATTTTAACAAAAGCTTTAGCAAAATATACCAGAGACCAGAGGGATTTGGTTTTTGTATAACCTCAAAATATATCCTGTTTTCTTCAGCAGTATTGGGGTAACTATATACTTGGGTCAAGAAAACAGAAGGATCCCTATGGTGAGAAGCTCAGGTGGAAGGAGGAGCTGTGGCTTCCAGCTTCACTGCCAAGCAGAGCGCCACTGTCCACGACGCAAGACCCTCAGAGTCAGCTGTGTCATTTCCCTGTCTGTGTTTTCTTTCCCGAGGTAGCACAGAACAGGAAGGCAGGGGAAAGCAGAGACTTCCACAAGGCTGGAAGTCTGAAGTCAGGAGCCCTTGCCTTTGGAGGCATGATCTCCTCTCCAGAAAAATAACCAATGTCCAAATGTCTCATTTAACCTGGTACCAGCAAAGCCCACTGTTTTTAGGATACAACAATTGGGATCACCATGTCATTGCAGAATCCAAAAGAGACACTTCAAGACAGACATCACAGGTTTTTTTTCACCTTAGTTCTGCCTACCATCTATATAAAACTGCAACCACTGCAGGCTGCACTTACCAACACAGGGCATATCTCCATAGCTCAAGTGCTGCTGAAAGAGATGAATCTCACACTCCTGAGAAGATTGGAAAGCAACCAAGACCATACAAGCTCTAAAGTCCTACAAGCACTAAATCTGGACATTTTTGAGATTACTGAGAGACTGTGATTACAGCAGTAGAGGTCTCTCCCCAGCTCAAATGCCTTACTGCTGAGATTACAGATGGAAGAGCGGGATTTAGGTTTGTGCTTCTTCCTGCCTACTTCCTCCCACTGTTGAGCAGTGCTGGTGCTGCTTTCCATGCCAGTAGAGTCTCTCTGGGTGGAGTGTGCTCAGCAAAGCCATGCCTTCTTCTCAGCTTCCTTCTCCCAGCCTGCTCTCTGGTAGAGTGCAAATTACGCCCATTGTGGAGCAAACCCTGTTTGCAGGCAAAAGGACACAGCTCAGGTCCTTCTAGCTCTGTACCTGTTTGCTTGATGTCCTGATGTTTAGCTATGTTGGCTCATTGTATTTCTTTCCTACAAGTGCACTTGTGCACAAATGCACACACGTTTATCTTTGTTGTATATTTTGGGGTCATAAAAGCATTACCTGCTGGTATTAGAATTGAAACAGCTGTAGGAGATTGTGGCTAGGACATGCTCGATGTACAGTGGAGATTCTATGAGAAAATGCTTTGCTAACCTATGTCTTCTTTTTCCAATCTCTCAGGGTATTTAAGATAAGCCTTGTGTTTGCACTGCAGCAAACATGCTGACTTTGCATACTTTTTCCATCCGCATGCCCTATTGCTTGATTTTAGACAGGAGATAAAACTCTGGTCAAAGACTGCATTGCATAGCTTTTTTTTTGGTTATCAGAACTGAAAAAAGAAGGGGCGTTTGCATTCCATGGGTATTTATGATAAAATCTGCAGCCTGGCTTCAACTTTTGCTTTTGCAACATCTTCTGTTAGAGCCTGTTTGCTTGCAGACTCTCAGTGTCATGGTGCTAACTGGCCTCAACACCTGCACTAGCACTTCTACTCGAGCAAGATGTGCTGTTACCAGCACAAACTGCAGTGTGTGCATCATCAGTTAATACACTTCTCCTTGTCTCAGCAAGGACAGTTAAACCCAGAGCCTGTTTAGTGAAGTAATACTTTTATGTTGCTGCACAAAAGGTTCACATGGAGGCTGTTTATGCTACTTCTCCTAAGCAGCACTCACTGTTTGGCTATAAGCACAGCTGAAACAGTATAATTGCTACTACAGAGTGCTTCTCACTGGCTCAGCTCTCAGCAAGAATTCAAAAACCATTACACTATGGCTGGTCTGGACATTGAGTAAGAGATGCTTTGCAAGTCAGGTAACTATGCAAGTCACATAGACACAGGGTGGGCAATATCTCTACCCCTATGGAGTTAACAAGCAGTGGAAGCTTTGAGTCTTGCAAGAATTCACAGGTTAAATTTTCATCAAAAAGGCAGAAATGATTGTGTTGGTTTAAAAAAAAAATATATCTGATGAATAATTCCACATTCATATTAAAATTGTATGCACACAAGAACAAGGTTCTGCTCCAATCTAAAAGACTAAAGCAATATAGTTCTAGAACGAAAATGCTCCATATAGAAACTTTTATTCTAAGACATCCTATTCAATTTGTCACCTGGCAAGGAGTTTAAGCTCAACCAGCAAGACACTGTTGTGATGGAATTAAAGTCCACACAAGGACTTAGGGTACTAGCATTTTCCTATCACATTATTCCCTCGTATAGCCAGCCCTATGTCAGCTCCATTTTATACAATGACAAAACCTATTCATGCTGAAAAGACTGTCAATTATTCTAACAGTCTGTATCTTATCAGTTTCTTTCTTCAAATGAAAAACATAATTTCTTTGCTTTTCATGTTCTCTTCAGTGCTTCTGATGTGTCTGCTAGCAGACATCCTTCTTCTGTAACCTGTCATGCTACACATTACCTGGGAAGAATATTTTGATCTGGTACACAATAGCAGAAGTCTGAGCATCTGAGTGCGTTGTCACATACGATCCAAATGACTCATATACAAGTCTAAGAAGAAGTTGGAACCTGACATATGGAGCAAGCTGAAACAAAGACATTTGCCTATAGAGTCCAACATGTACGGAGTACAGATGAAGGCCGATTATCACTGGGTCTGACCTATCACAAGTTTGAAAGTTATTGTATTCTCACTGTAAAAAGAGGCTGCAGAACATCTTTGTGCCCAAGTGTAGATCCTCCAGTGTATGTTAGAGACATGATGTGCCTAAGCTGTAAGATAACCAAGGCTGAGCTGAAGATATGAGTTTTGGATGACAAGTGTATGAACCGTGACGCTAAACACTAAAGTCTGTTCTCTAACACTGTTGATACAGGGTCGTCAATTTCGTGCTATTACTGCACTGCTGTTCTCAAGAGCATTTTTTTTCTGTTGGCCAGAGAGAGCAAAGTCTTGTTAAATATAGCCACTCACTCAATAAAATGTAGTTGAAATACCAGATTCACCCAACGTTTATCTTCTACTAAATAGAAAAGCTGGCTGACAAGAAGTCTGACCACAGGACTGGCTGTCCTTTAGATGGACAATGACTGGAACTTGAAGACACCACTGCTCGCAGAAGAAGAATGGGTGGTGAATTGTAATTTAAGCCTCCTGTCAATGCAAATGCTTCCATGCTCATTACAATGCCAAAAAGAAAAATGAATACTCCCATCAAAGACAAATTATATGATGGGGAAATGTCACATTCATTCTATAATCAGCTGCTGCCCAAGGTTACTATCATTCAGTACAGTGACTTCAGTGGGATCCAAAAATTGTTTCATTATACAGGAGCAAAATAGGTCCTTTCAATCAAAATGACTAAGAAGGATCAGCTGAAGATGCTAGATGAGGCTTTGTGGGAGGTAAGAAGGATGTCTTCAGTGTGTTCAGGGCCTTATTCTGATCTGGCCGCAGACCCAGGAAGTATGTGAAGATTGCTCCCATGCTGGAAACACCACTCTCTTTAAAGAAATATATAATACAGTGTATTACAGGCTTCTAAAGGCTTCAGTTTGGCACAAAATTCTGGCTGTAGGAGACCAGGAAGCTTTCCAAGAAATGGCATATAGAGCAGTGCTGATACTGTGCTTATGGCTGTAGCATAGAAAAGCAAGATTAACCTACAGCTGAATCTTCACAGAGGGTTGAAGTGCTTCAAGCTGGACCATGACCCATAGCCCATAAAAACACAATATTTTACTTCAAGTGAGTCAGCTTCTAAAGAGACTGCATTGCCAGCACCCACCGCATGGTAAAATGCTGTTCCTAGCCAAGTCTTGAATGGTCAGTTGAACTTCATGGACTGATGAAGTCTTGGGTCATGTTTTCACAGCCTCCAAGGACAGTTACTATTTCTGACCACAGTAAAGCCTCACCTTCCTGTAATCTTGTATTTCTTTCCTTATCCCCTCATTCCAGCTCTCCTTTCACCACCTAGGTGATATAAAAACCATGCAGTATGAACACATCTCACTACTCTTTATTACCCAGCAAGAGAATGTTAAGGTGTCATTTACCTAATCTACCAACACAAAACTAAATATCCAAAAGAGGAACTATGCCCTTTATAGATACATAGAAACTGCTGTATGTACTACAGACTCAGCAAAAACTCATTTCTATAGCTGCTCTGCTGTGGATTCTCTGTTGTCTCACAAAGACAAGCTCATCGGTTCTCCCACAGTGCAGGCTGTAAACTTTCAAACTCAGGAAATTTGTGTGAATTTCTCATGTTTCAGACCTTTGTCATTTTGTTAGACCGGATATAAGAAAATAATAGTTTCAGAATATACAAAATGGGGTGAAGAGAAAGACAGAGAGAAAATGAGGCAAAGAAAGAATTCGCTGAATTTCCTTAAAGCAACATAGTCACAAAGTTTAGTGGTGCTTTAGCCAGAAAATACCAGGAGCATCGAAGAGCAATCAAATGCTGTAGTGGTCTGAAGGAAAGTTCTCAAAAGAATTACAAATTTTTCACCTAGTTCCCATCAGGAGTTAAAGAGATTAATGCATTTGCCCTATTTCCCAAACAATTTTTCTAATATAAATATTATTCTCACTAGCAATGCATATGCATCCTTAAAAAGCTCTATTTAAAGATGAATAAGGTTGCTAAGTGCCTTGAGCACTGAAATCAAGGAACTGAATAATTAACACCTCACATCTGGCACTGCCCACATATTGAATGCAACATATTAATGAAAAGAAGAAAATTGTATGTGAGTCCCCACACAGCTCATAGACAGGAGCTCTGCCCATCTAACTAATTCACTGTCTGAATATTTTTCCTTACACAAAGTTACAAATTTTCAAGTGGTAGTTGATAATATGCCTCTTCCTTGAAAATGAATGTTTTTTATGTGATTGAGTGATAGACAAAAGTGTCTGTTGTCTTTGCCCTGACATTTGAGATTGATCATTATGAATGTCTCCTGTATGTAGCAGCATGCAATTTATCACCCTTTCAAGTCAAACTAACAAGATCAATGCTGTTGCCCTATGACAGTGTCAGAGGGTATTTGGAGAAACTGTTTGTGTCTTCTTAAAGGTTTGTTTATCTGCTTTTGCTTCTCTACTTTAGTTGTTTTCAAATAAGCTCAGATATTGTCTCTGAAGATCGGAGGAAGTGACGGGTTCCAAGACCGGCATGCAGAAATGAATAGACCCACACAGAAACTGCCTTGTCTCATTGAAGACCAGGTAGAATAAAGTGTTCTGGCTGCTTAAACACAGACACTAAGTACACCAGAGTATGAAAACGAACCTCTTTTTAAGTACTCTTTGAGAGCACAGCCAGTTAGATAGACACGTTCTCCAAGAACAAGAGCTGATTTTAAATTTCCACTGTATCAGCCTCCAACAAGTGCACACTGAGGCCGTGAGACCTATAACAAGACCTGTAGCAGGTTAGTGTACCTATATCCCTGTTTAAATGGAAAAAACCCAAATGAAAATCCCAACCCCACAATGCAGAGCTCTTTGTGGGCCACCCTGGGCAACGTGGATAACATTAACTTGCGCTCATTTGGTACTTCTTAAACCTCAGCATATTTCACAATGCAGGAGGACACCTTTAGCTCGTCTTTTACAGAGGCCAAAGTACAGAGATTTCTTCATTACTTCAGGTAATTGCTTCAGGGCAGACAGTCAACCACTGCTAGTCACAGCAACTCAATCATCACAGCAGTAAGGAGCTGCACGTGCAGTCCATATAAATACCAAAAAAACACAGAATATTCTCTGCTGCTTCAGAGATGCAATAGTAAGGGGGATATTTTCCTTTTATACATACCAATCCCTCAGAAACTTTGCAGTTCCTGCTGGTAAAGTTGATTTTTTTTCAGGAATTTAAAATAGAAATGCACTTACATTGCACATCTACAGGAGAAACTTTAAGATGACCTCCCAGGAGCACAAAAGTATCTTCCAGTGGCTTTTTTTTTTTGACTTTGCATCCCCTGCCTGCTGAGGCCCTGCTGCATGATCCAAACTTAGCAAGGCACAGAGAAAGGCAGAGGTCCAAACACACGTACCCTTCTTCCCATCAGAGAAATATGGGTTGTGATGACACCTGCTGGCTCCACAGGGACTCAGCAAACTCCAGCCACCCCCGGCCACACTCTGCAGGGTTAGACATAGAATCATAGAATTATTAGGGATTGGAACATCATTGAGAATAAAAATCTTCTTTTGCTATTGAGTCACAGAAAACAAGGCTGGGAGTGACTTTAGAAGATTGTTTACTCCAGCCCCTGGAATAAAGCAAGATTCATGCTACTTCCATCATACATGAGGGAAGATTGTTCTACCTGTTACTGATCTCTGAGTACTTCTTGGGACAGTCTATTTCAGTTTTGCACCATTTTTGCATTCCCTATAAAAGCTCCTGTGGTAAGACATCCTAATAGCAGCAACTCTAATTTTATTTGTGCGTTCAATTGCAATTAATTGCATGAGGCTAAAAATATAATGGGGACACTTCAACCCCATGTTATGAAGTAATACAGCTTTATCTTGCACAGTAATGGCCCCATCCACTGACTGAGAATATGCACCTTCCAAAGACGCTCTGACTAGGGGAAGCTCTCGTATGGACAACTGCGTAGGTCTGGCTTTCAGTGA
The DNA here is from genome assembly GCA_013400115.1 of Rhinopomastus cyanomelas. Lineage (NCBI taxonomy): Eukaryota > Metazoa > Chordata > Aves > Bucerotiformes > Rhinopomastidae > Rhinopomastus > Rhinopomastus cyanomelas. Next base: position 200,342 of record VXBP01005686.1, on the reverse strand, counting down.
AAAGGGTTAGTTAGCGGCAGAGGTGGGGACCATCACGATGCTTGTCTACAGCTGGTTCTAGTTACAATGTGCGTGTTAGAGCAGGAGAAGCAGCAGCCACCTTCTTCAAGACAGGGTATAAAGAGCTGGTCTGTGACTGTTGGAGCAAGTTTATGTGTTCCCAGTAATTTCACAGTGAAACTTTAGTAGAAATACAGATGCTTGAAAATCACCTCAGAGTCTCTCCTGCACTACGCTTGGTGCACTGGTACTTTGTTCAATCTAAGATACAAGGAAGAGGTTAGATCACACTCAACCCAAACGTTTTCCTAAATTAGCAGTTTTCCCCTTCAGTATTTCTGGCTGTTCTCAACTAGCTCCATCAAGAGCTGTCTTGTCCATCAAGACAGGTGCAAATATTCTGTGTTTGTCCTTGAGAAACCAAATGGGTAGCCATTAGCTGAGGTAAAAAATTCACAGGGCCTTGAGTGAAACATTCCCATTTGGTTACTACCTTGTTTGAACAAAGCAAATTAAGTTCCAAAATACCTTTTACTGAGAAACTGGTAGAGATACACTTAAAAGGGAACTAGGAGTATTGACTGATGATCAGCTAAATACAGGCCTGCAGTGTGCTCAGGAGGCCAAGAAAGCCAGTGACATCCTGGCTTGTATGAGAAATTGTGTGGCCAGCAGGAGTAGGGAAGTGATTGCCCCCCTGTACTGGACACTGGTGAGGCCACACCTTGAATACTAGGTTCAGTTTTGGGCACCTCAATACAAGACAAACACTGAGGTCATGTAGCGGGTCCAGAGAAGGGTAACAAGAACAGTGAAGGGTCTGGAGAACATACCTTGTGAGCAGCAGCTGAGGGAACTGGCACTGGTTAGTCTGAAGAAAAGTAGGCTGAGGGGAGACCTCCTTGCTGCCTACAACTACTGAAAGGATGTTGTAGAGAGGTAGGAGTTGATCTCTTCTCACAAGTAACAAGTGATAGGACAAGAGGAAATGGCCTCAAGTTGTGCCAGGGGAAGTTTAGTTTGGACATTGGGAAAAACTTCACTGAAAGAGTCATCAGGTCTTCGAACAGACTGCCCAGGGAGGTGGTTGAACCATCATCCCTGGAAGTGTGTACGTCATGTAGATATGGTTTAGCAGTGGGCTTGGTGCCATTGGCTTAATTGTTGAACTCTACGATCTTCAAAGTCTTTTCCAACCTAAATGATCACAGTATCACCAAGGTTGGAAGAGACCTCATAGATCATCAAGTCCAACCTGTTACCACAGAGCTCAAGGCTAGACCATGGCACCAAGTGCCATGTCCAATCGTGCCTTGAACAGTTCCAGGGATGGCGACTCCACCACCTCCCTGGGCAGGCCATTCCAGTGGCCAATGACTCTCTCAGTGAAGAATGATTCTATGATTCTATGAATTAAAGCATGAGTTTCCTTCCCAGATCCTGATGTCTTGGCACCACAGTTATGCCCATCATATCTCATATCCCATAGCTGAATCTCAGCTGTGACTGAGTTACAAACGTGCCAAAGCAGGACAAGTCATGCGAGACAAAGGCATTATCTAAGCAAGCACTATTGCTGCACCAAGAAGCTCCTAACTGGAAGGAACCACAGTTAGCACAGGGAACCTAAGTCCAAAACAAACCAAACATAAAGATAACTGGTTCTCCGTGGTTACTGACAGTTTCCTAAACCAGTATGGGAAATATAAGAGGAAATGCAGCCATTGAAGCAGAGGTGTTGCCAACTCCACAACAGGATGAAAGTATCTTATAAAAGAAGTCCTCCAAATATCTGGAACAAGCAGCTGAGTCTGCCTCTGAAGTATTTTCAGGTACTCAAGAGACAAGGGGCCTTTGACAGATTGGTGAGAACCTGGACTACATAATCACTGCCAAGTTTTGCAGAGTTGTATTTGCATCCAAACCCCCACTTGTCTATTAAAGAACAGATGGTCTTTAGGTCAACTGCTGACATACCAGTTGCCTGTTGCCCAGTCTCAGCACTGTGCTGGCTCCAGCTCTCAGCAGAAATCCAATTGGGCAGCAATACACGTGTGTTGCCCTTGCTTGTTCTGGTCTCAGGGTGCTTTTGTGTTAAACTGTGGAAAGGTGCAATTTTGCCAGCGTGACACACGCAGCAACCCTCTCCCAGCAAATTACTCTGTGAATATGTGTATTTTGGCAGAGTGTTACCCATACGTTGTGAGGCATTTTACTGCTCAGAAAGCTCTGTTGAATCCAAGGGGTGACTGACAATAAAAATGGTTTGTGTGAGGAATACATTACTCCCAACAGTGTGTGGAGGATACTCTCAACAAGGTGTTATCCAGCATGAAAAACTATTAAGGGCTTTATGAGTAACTAGAGAGGAAGTCAATGCCCTCAAATCTCTTTGCAGAGCCAATACATCTCATAGCACCCTCTTTTTTCTTCCCAACAAAATAGGATTGATGTGGGTTTTGTGGTCCAGAAAAAATTTAACTGAGATATTCAAAGCCTTTATATTTTCTTCAAACCCTTCTTTTCGCTACCATCTGAAAACAGGACTTTAGCTTTTGAATATTAAACATCAGCATATTAACTCAGGCAATGCTTCCAGTGGTTACCATGTGTGTCAGGGGGCTAGAGCCAGGGTTAGGAAGAGGGCTGGTTGCTACTGCCATTGGAAATAACATTCGCAATGCTGCTGAGCACCGAAGCTGGGCATGGCTTTGTGCACATTGGCTGTTCTCTCGACTGTCTCCTTGGGCTACAACCACAGTACCTTAGTATACAGAAGGCTCACAGGTTCAGAAGCACATCACAGTAACACAGCTTTGCTCAATCATTTCAGATCCAAAATTCTTCCATGTAATGAGAAGACTTTTGAATTTCAAATCCAACTTAATTATTCACAAATAAATGTAGACTAGAAGCAGAAAAAATATCATCTGGACAAAGAACTGTCGTTCTGGAGTCACTGGGGCATTCACACCAGACTTCTTTATGTTTAAAGAATAGATTTGCATGATGTTAGGGCAGGACCTTCACTGATTAACACTGTCTTATGTCCCCGTATTCTTTAATACAGTGCCTGGACTTGGGACGTATTATGAGCAGGGTTATTTCTATAAGGAAGATTATTTTTTAAAGGATGAAATGAAGGAAGAATTTATATACCTGAAGCCTGCTTCATGACCCCTCTGTTGAGTTTCTTAAGAGCATAAAACACACAATTGCCCTCCAGTAAAATGTCCATGAAAAGTGGGTATAAATGCAGTCATACCATGAAGGGGCTACAATCAGATCCTAAGAACGTATTAAAATCTTGTACTTTGTAAGCAAACACTATCACTTTTATATAAGTAATATTCAGCAGCAACAACAAAAGCCTTTTTGCATTGCAATGTGGGTGCCCAAATCCTCTACAGGCTTTCTAAAATTTTCTCTAAAACTGCTTCCACTAAGCCTACAAATAATAATTTTCTTTTCTGTTCAGGTGAAAAACAGAGATTAGTGACAAATTCTTTTACAAACCAGATCTGAACGAAATGATTCTTTTGGCAATATTTTACAAAGACATTTACAAGCATGAGGGGAAGTCAGGAAGTTCCATGTTTACGCGTTATTTGTAATTAGGCAAATGATCAAATTAGTGAAGTTTAGAACATGCCCAAACTCCAGAAATAAGCAAATAAACTATCTTAAAGAATGTGCCTTGCCCAGCTAATAACACTTAAAACCCCAAACTGGTCTGTGAATCCGTCCAAGCAAGACCAACTGAAGATTCAAAAATGTTATTCTTCACATAGCTCTGTACAATATTTGCAGGAGCTGTTAGCTTCCCATGTTTTGTCTTTTATGGGAGAAACATCACTCAGAGCCCATCAGATGGTTTGTTCTGATACACTGATGTTACTGAATTGGTGGCACGCTTTTGAAAGAGGGAGCAGAGCCCTGGTCTCCCCTCTAAAAGCAATGGCCAAACTGCAAGGTGCGGCAGGTGACAACACTCCTACGAAAGTTCTAGACCTGCTCCCTCTTTCTCTCTTTTGTGATTCCCCCAGCCTTGGTGAATAGCATCCTGTTCTTTTACAGAAGGGGGTATTTTAAGCAGGACTGGACACTGCTTCCACCACTGAGTAGTTCAGAGCCTACCGGTAAGATAATTCTCATGTGTGATCAGACGTGCAGGGTTAAATGCTGCCAGGGTGCTGAAGGGGTGGATGCAAAGAGTTTGCTGTTCTCTGGGTTCTCACGAAAGATGTAACATACTTACGGGAATAGTCTCTGCCTGATTATGCCATTTATACAAAATGTAACACACGGTGTTTATAAAGCAGTTAATTTATAACAGACAAAACCAGATTACCACTCTTTGGAAGAGCAAATATTTGTTGGAAAAACTTCTATATGCGACAGACATGCTCATCTCATTTCTAAACGTAGCTGACTGAGAAAAGCAGCAGAGCGTCTACCTAACAGGTAAGACAAGATCTATACGAAGCATTTCGATTGTAAAGGATTATTATACTTTTTAGATATCTACATAATTCTGCACACAAATCTTCTTCATTGAAAGAGTCATTAAGCTTTGGAACAGGCTGCTGAGGGAGGTGGTCGAATCGCTGTCCCTGGATGCATTTCACTAAAAGGTGTGTGGATATGGAGCATAAGGACACGGTTTAGCGGCGAGCTTGATACAGTTTGGTTAATTGCTGGACTCACTCTTACAGATCTTTCCAGCCTATATTATTCTATGATTTATCTGCTGTTTTCTAGATTATTCTAGATCTTAATCATCATTCTAATACAGCTTCTCTCATTCTAATACTTTCAGATGAAAAATGCATTTCCGCAAGAGACTTGTATTCTCTTAAATTTCAAATATTTCTTAAAATTGAAAGGATGTTAACTTTGCTCTAACACTTAATCACTTAGTGTTTCTTAATGAACCCTCTAAGTGTGAAGGGAGTTCACAAAAATCAGCAACAAGCTTTACTCAGGTCTAGCCACACAAGTCTGTAATGCATAAAAAAATCACTTTTTCTAGGACTGTTTTTCCTAGCCCTGGAGGACAAGGTTTGTTTTTCTTGCTAAAGATGAATTATAGGGCTGCTGTAGAGTTAACTTTAAATTTTTGTTCTCTTAATTTTGTAGTGAATGTTTAGTGCATTTGTGAGGTTCTTACTGCTGTGCTGCTCATAGCACCCAAATCACAAATGTTTGTGCATGCCTGAGGATGCAGGACTCTTCCCAGCAGTGTTGGATGATCTGGGATGTGCCTGTAAACAAGAGAGGGTCCATGTTTGCCCGATCCTTCCAGTTTGAAATCTACTCCTCTTAGAAAGGTGGAGTCCCACAGATGGCAGCTTACCACTGTCCCCATTCAGCCCCCATGCATCTCCCAAAGAGGATCTGGTGTCCCACCAGGGCCAAGCACTGTCCTAGACTTGTCAGAGAGCACTACAACAGTGATATCACCAAACAGCACTGTCAGATGTTGCACTGTGCCCAGAAAAGACTGGGAAGAGCCGGTGCTCTGCAATGGCTGCTGAGCAGCTAGGCCTGATGAGGGACTGCTGCTGTTGCAGAAAGCCCTTTCTCTGTGAACAAGTATGATCAAAAGCAAAATATCCCGATCCCTGACTCTTTGCTAGAGCTGACACTGCAGTGTCCAAGGACGCCTTTTTGAAGTAGGGATGATTCCCAGGGGACAGGACCTCTTTCTTTGCTGCCAGGCATAACATTGTAGCAGGAACAGTACTTTGATGTCTGTTAACTTCCCACAGAACTGGGTCATCACAAAGGGAGCAGAAATGCCTAGCAGTTACTGTAATAGGTCATAACAGCACCACTTGCAGTCTGTCAGGGGAGAACTAGCGTTCCGACCCTGCAGAACCTGTGTGCACCACTTGGCCACAAAGGCAGCAGCTGAAGCCAAGTCATCCCCTTCCCTATTCCAACCCCACAGAATCCAGACACTGGGAATCTCATTGAAAATAAAGCTAGAGTTAATGGGTGGAAAATAAAGGAAAAAGATTCACAACTAGAGCGCACTGCATATTTTAATCTGTTCCCTGGCTGCTTGCACTCAAGAAGAGGCATAACACTCCGAGATTTCACTGCCTCCCGATTAAGTCATTACAGCCCATCTGTGTTGCACCAAGTACAGAACGTGACCTATTATCTCCAAAGAAAACAGCACACCACCTGACTGCCAAAAGCATGCTGTGTCTTGGCACTCAAGTGTCTCAGTACTCCCATCAACATACCTTTCCAGGACTAACTCCCAGAGCCTGAATCAGACAACTCTGAAATTCAGCTGAGCTCTGAATACACAGCAGTCAAATAAAACCTGTTATCCCATACACCAAATCACAAATTACACAATGCCTGTAATTTGCTGTTACAGATTCTTAACTTAAAAGGAGTAGTTAATAGTTGCCGTGTGTTTTCTAGATTCTTGAATCACTTACTACTTTAGTGATGGGCCACATAATTAATTGTTTCCATCTCATTTATCTATTTTAATGCAATTGGTATTCAGAAGGATTCTGTGCAAGTTTGGTGGTCTTGAATATCCTGTTTAATGTACAGGGGGAACATGTGTCTCCAAAAATTAGGACCATCCAAAAGACATTTACACACTGCTTCAATGGAAAAATCAGCGATGAGCATATTCATACTATGCTTGAAAAGTGCAAGTGCAGACTTAACACAAGCAATGTCTGATGCTGAAGTTTCCCTGAGCTTTCTGCAAGATGCGTCCAGTTCTCTCCAAATATTTTGTTGGGCAGATGAGAAATCACAACCTGAGTAAAATACAGGATGTTTAAGCAAGGAATAACCATTTCATCTTCGTGCTATTTGACACTGAAACATGGCGCTTTCAGGAAGGAGACAGCACTGACAAACCTGCCCCAGCATTTGCTGGACAGTGAAGTATAGAGCAACAGGGAATCTTATGGCATGTTGTCAGAAGAGCGACCTGAATGGAGTAATAAACAATCTGTAGCAGAAGGATGAAAAGTGAAATTATGAAAGGCGAGCATGCAATTTCCACCACACACCTCCTAGAATCCCCGTGCTTATAGATTACATCAATCTCACAAGAGCAAAAGCTGTGACACAGGTCCAACAAGTCAATTTTTCATCTATGAGCTGCATATTGTGCTTGAAATTTTAGTTTTGTTTTGTAATCTAGTACAAATTAGCAGGGAAAATCAGTGAAACACTTCAAATGTGAACCACCAATCCCAGAATATCACAATATTTCTTCTGGATTCACTTAATGATGTTGGAATTATGTTCTTAATGATGTTCTCTTTCACTGATTTGGCCTTTCAAATAGGAACTAGATCTTGTGTTAGGCATATGAAGAGTGAAGATGCAGAAAGGCCACTTTGCTACATGTATGACCTTTGCATTGTGGATAGAAGAACAGAACAAACACTATGTGACCACTTTTTGCTCTCTCAATTTTCTTTACTAGAAAAAAAAAAGAGCTCATTACTGGATGCCACCATGAAAACAGGAATTTGCCTACTTCTCTTAAGTGAAATATGCGTAGAAATCATCAAGGCTGACATCAAACCCAGCGTTTCAGAAAAGGAAAAAGATTATAATTTCCTGGAAAGAAAACATGTTAATATTTCCAAAGAGTCGCATCATCACCAAAATATCTCTAAGCCTTCTGAAGACCAAGGTCTCGAAGCGTTCGCTCTTTACAACTTCACTGCAAAGACTGCAAATTTTGGATTTAACCTCTACAGGAGAATTGCAATGACCCATGATAACAACGTAATAATCTCTCCCCTTTCTGTGTCAGCCCTCATGACTACATATATGTTGGCAGCCAAGGGGGAAACACACAAACAGATATTAAAAGGTCTAAACCTCCAGACTATGAAGGACAGAATGGACAGTCATCATCTACCATCTTTATTTAAACAGCTGAAAGATAACATCACGATGAATGAAGAACTTCTCCTTGTGCAAGGTACTCTTTCTTTTATCCAAAAGGACTTCACACTTAAGGAGTCTTTCCTAAACTTATCTAAGCAGTACTTTGATATGGAATTCCTTAGTGTGGACTTTCAAAACCTTACGGAGGCAAAACTTATCATGAACCAAAACATTAACAAAAGGACAAAAGGAAAAATCTCAGAGCTTTTTGAAGAGCTTGAGCAACACAATAAACTGCTACTTGTGGACTACATTGTCTTTAAAGGTAAGTGTTTCTTTTATTTTGCAAAAAGATTATTTATTAGAGGAATCAGGACTTTATTGCCATCTACATTAGAAGTTGAAATGAATTCACGTCTTGATATTTTCCTACATCTCTATCTAGATTTGCTTTCTTTTTTTTAGGTTTATTTAGTAGGAAATTATTCTTCTTGATAGTTTACCACAAATCGTCTATGTTTTCTTCCATACTCAGGGTCTCAAAGAGAACAAAAGTCCTGAATCAAACTATCTCATTCCACCCCCGAATGATCTGTCTGTATGAATAGAAAGGATGTTTTATTTTTATTCACCAATTAAAATAGAAAAGCCTTAATCATTATAATCTTTTGAATGCTGCATGCTGGGCACAAAAATTATTTCAAAAACGGGATGATAAACAGCTGGTAGAGAATTTCAGAGGTGATGTGAATAAAAGATGGATGCACATATGACATTCAATGAGCACAACCAATATCAGTTCTGAATTTGACTGGCAACTAGTCAGCCTTAGAAAAACAATACCCTTCTTCCCCTCCAAATGAAGGAGTTTGTTTAATGGATTATTTCCTATTCCTGACGCAAAAAAATGTAAGACACATACACTAAATATACTGAGTAGGCATCCACTTATTCCAAACACAACAGATATCCACTTGATCTAGATATAGAATATATACCGTTCATTTTTTAAAGCTTTTTAAGAAATCTGAATGCACATTATTAATTAATTTCTCTCTTTCCCTAGGTAAGTGGGCCTACCCATTTAACTCCAAATTCACAAAAATGGATACTTTCCACATAAACAAATACAGAAGCGTACAGGTACCTATGATGTTCAAGTCAGATAAAGTGAATGCAACTTTTGATAAGAACTTAAGATGCACTGTGATAAAGCTACCCTACAAAGGAAAAGCCCACATGTTGATTGTCATCCCAGAAAAGGAGGGAGACTACATGTCACTTGAAGACCATTTGACTACAGAGCTTGTGGAATCCTGGCTCGGAAACATGAAAACCAGGTAATGATTTCCATCAGCATTGATTTCTATCTATCGCAGCAAACCACAACAATGATTAGGTGATCTTCCTAAACTTTACCATATGCTGGCATCTCTGTGGAATTAGAGATCCTTTAATATCTATGGAGCAGAGGTCCTTTAACAACCTACATACAGCCCATGTGGCATGTGAAAGCTTCTGATATGAGGTGAGAAGTCCATGGCTTGTCTCAGAAACATCTGGTCTCTCTGAGAGCATAGTCAATCTAGTATTTCTAAATTCCTCCTTAGGCTTTATCTCTCTTTAAATTTCATACTGCCATGCAAAGTACATAATAAATGTAGATATACAGGCTATTTGTTAAATTGTTCCTACCAGTGGAAATGCAGACTAACAGATAAATGTGATATGAACCTGTAACCCCGTATTATTCCAGTGAAATGTAATTCATAAAGTGACAATGCTTTTCACTGATCAATAGTTTGGTATCAGGGTAGCATAAGTGCTGGTGGAAGTACTTTATACGGCCAAGGAAATGATTTATAGCATTTTTGGCAGTCACCAGGTTGGAGCTGATATTCTGCCAACCTGTATTCCAGTAGAGACTTGTCAGTCTTTGCCTCATCTTTTTCTGTGTGAAGACGAATTCCTGAGAGGGTACATTTCAGCAGTAACACAGGATCTACTATATAGTCCAAGTTTGCATTTAACTTTTTTTTCCCCAAACAGAAAGGTGGATTTTTCATTTCCAAAGTTCAAACTAGAGCAAAAATACAAAATGAAGAAATTGCTTCAAGCTCTTGGAATTAAAAATCTCTTTACACATACAGCAGATCTTGGTCACCTTACAGATCACGAATACATAGCAGTTTCACAGGTAAGCCTCCTAAAATGATTTGCTGTTTGGATTATAACAGTATGTTAATGACTTAGCCAAGAGACTATGTCGTAGGCACTTACTGGGATGCTAGAAGGACCACATCTGCCAAGCATATGCAATCCGCACACCTTAATTACTAGGGACCCCACTTCGGGTCTGGGGTGTGCTGACAGAGGGCACAGTTACATTTATTATGTGCTCAACACCTTCCAAAGCTAATTCATCACTGGAGGAAAGCTCTGCCTCAAGAATATGGTTGGCAGGGAAGGAGAACAATTAAACTAAAGCTGTGAACAAGAAAGACATTGTAAATGACAGTCAAATGGCAACAACGAGAGCAAAGAGGGAAACCTAAAGAAGGAATGAGTTACACACAGTGCAGAGACAGTTATTTTTCTTAACAGCTAAAGAATAAGTTCAAATGATAAAATCATAAAAAGGTAATAGTGAGAAAGAGAGATCAAAGCAGTCCAGCTTTTCCTTCTGCATGCATTGGAAGAGTGAAAACAGGATCTCACAGCAAAGATTCAACACAATAACCATGGGTATTCCAACCCATACAGATGCTCCACACACTGAAACTTTTAAAGATCATGTAAGACAGCCAAAAGGCAAGGGCGGTGAACAGCCAAATAGAGAGGAACAGAGCCCCATGGAAAAGGTAACTCAGTACTATTTACTAGACAGAGATGGTGGATTTCACAAGACTGACAGAAAGCAGGCAAAATGAGAAGCAGAAAAGAATCAAATAGAAAGGACTTGACAATGATACGGGTATCAAGAAGAAACAGGTCTATAGACCAGGTCTATTCCATTAAGAAGAAACACTCTATAAAGCTATGCAAAAAAGGACAAGAAGGACAAAAAGATAAGAGACATACCACACATAGAAATTGGTCCCCTCATGGACTCAAGTGTGTAGAACCACAGAATCATAGAATCATTAGGGATTGAAAGGGACCTCGAAAGATCATCCAGTCCAATCCCCCTGCCACAGCAGGATCACCCAGACCAAGTCACACAGGAACACATCCAGGCGGATCTTAAAAATCATCCAGTGAAGGAGACTCCACAATCTCCCTGGGCAGCCTGTTCCAGTGCTCCGTCACCCTCACCAGGAAAAAGTTCCTGCTCATATTTATATGGAACCTCCTATGTTCCAGCTTACATTCTATACCCAAATCATGCATTAAAGTTAAAGAAAATTCTGCAACAATACAGATTTATATAGAGTAAAGGACAACAAGACTGAAACAAGATTAATCAGACACAGGATTCGCAAACATAGATTTATAAACCTACATAAGGAATTTATACAACATAACAGCTTGTGGTAGTACAGGGTAGTATAGCATTGATAACCTAGAACCACAACAATGGGAGACAATGCACAGACTCACAGAATGGCGGAGGCTGGAAGTGACCTCTAGACATCATCTTGTCCAGCCACCCTGCTCAAGCAGAGTCATCAAAGCTAGTTAACGAGAACCATGTCCAGATGGATTTTTAATATCTTCAAGGGAGGAGAATCCACAAACTCTCTGGGTAACCTGTGCCAGTGCCTGGTCACCCTCACAGTGAAAAAGTGTTTCCTGATGTTCAGAGGGAACCTTCTGTGTTTCAGTTTGTGCCCATTACCTCTGGTCCTTTCACTGGGCACCACTGGAAATAGCCTGGGTCCCCATTCTCTGCACACTCTCCTCAGGAATTTGTACCCAATCAGAAAGAATCCTTCTAGGCTACTGGTGCTCACGTTTTGAGTCTCCTCACACCAAATCCCTACAAAGCCTTTATAAAGTGTCAGAACTATTAACAGTTTCCCAAAACTGGACTGGCTTAACAAAATGACCTTTCTGGGAAAATGCAACTTCCTAAGAATAAATATTTAATGCACAAATTGCAGTGATTTTCAGTGTGGTATAAACTATTTCACTTTTGGGAAGTGCAATGGCAATCTGCAGCATTTTTCTCCCTTCCTCTTGGCCATAAAACTATTCCATACTCCTTCTCAGCAGTTGAGGCTGTGATGAGGAACAAACACACTTGTATGGTAGCTGCTGACTTATACTAAAAGCATCGTGTGCATCAGCTATAAAGTGCCAGAGAAGCATCCTGTGCCTGTGGATCATGACAGCCAGTTTCATTATTTAGGAGTACTTAACTGAGAGCTCAACACTGCTGAAGTCCTTCAACTGTCTTCACATAAGACACTCCCATGTCATAAGACATCCCCAGCCTGGAAGCTGGGGATGCACTAGCTGTCTGCACAGATCACCAACACAGAACCAGACACAGGGGAAGTACTGACAGGTACATGCAAGTTGAAAGAACCAAAAAGGAAAGGAAACAGATCCTGCTGGGCTGTGATTTTAGTGGGAAGAGAGGATCCCCAGAACAGACTGGTTTTGTACCTCATTGCTCAATGTATTTAGACTGCGTTAACAAATGTACAAACTACAAATAGGCAATAAAAAGACCAACTGTTGCATTTGCCTAAGCTCTCACAAAATCAGCTCTGAATGACACATCCAGAGAGTCAGTGTTTGTGACTGATAAAAACACACTTCCCCTTTTAAACTATCCTTTGTTCAGTTAGAAGTCAAAGAGGATCACTATACACATGCAACCTATGCTACCGGCTGCAAGAGCAGAATCTCTAAATGAGGCCTTTGCTCAGAAATGGGGGAAAGCATGATGCCACCTGAACTAGAACCCATACCCTAAGTGCTGCAGTCATGATGGCTGTACTGACTCCTCTGCTGCTGAAGCAGACAGCATTTGAGTCTTCCAGACTACAACATGGAGCTAGACTGCATGGACCTACTCATGTTAACCCTTACCAGAAGCCTACTTCGGCTGCATGCCTTGCTCTTGGAAAAACAGTCATGTTAATATTTACCTCTGTCACATATTCTATTTCTACATTCAGGTTGTCCAAAAGGCAGTAATTGAAGTGGATGAAGAAGGAACTGAGGCCACAGCAGCCAGTGGGTCAGAAATAACTGCATTCACAGTGCCTCCTGTCATCAGAGTAGACCGACCGTTCCTTTTTATGATTTTTGAAGAGACTTTTAAAACATTACTGTTCATTGGCAGGATGGTTGACCCCACAGAAATGTGAATAAAGGTAACAGTTTCTATGCTGTGGTCTGTAAGAGGATTTTTTTTGTTGTTTGATTAATTTACATTAGAATAAAAAAATACTCAAATATGAAAATGTGAAAACCTGTTTTGTCTCTCCAGCTAGCACTAGGTCATGCTAGGAATGCTTTACTAGTGTCTAAGTAACATGCTAAATTCACTAAGGCACAAAGTGACAGAAATGTGGCTTGTAAAACCTACCATGCAAGTTAAATAAAACCCCACAGAACGAAACCTTTGACATGCAACATTCTAATGATAAGTTTGAGTGAAAACCAGAGAATCATATGCCAAAATATTCGGGAGCTCATTCCCAAACACTGCAGGTTGATATTTCTTAAGGTTATCTTCTGTCTTAACAGCCTACTCACTTCAGTGCTAACAGAATTTTGCCACTTCTGAAACAGAAGTAGTAGCAAGCCCTAACAGAGAATTTACAGCTTCTGCTTAGAGATCTTTCTTTTACTCCTGCTGGAATTGCACAGAATCTGTGTCGAAGTTGGCACGGTCTGAAGCATGACCTCTTTCAAAGTGTTTATTCAGAGTTTCAAACCACCTCATTTTCTCAGGGTACTTGATCTACCTACTTAAAAAATGCCTTTTCTGTGAAAGACAAAGTAATTCTGAGAATAACTCAGGTATTCTGAACCTGGAAATTCTGACTCTATTACTTCATAACACCAAAATGGGTCTCTTCTACAGAGTTTCTGCATGTATTATCACCTAGATATCACAGTGAACTACTAAATGGACGCTATGGCTGGACTAAGACAGACTTCGGTCAGAAAAGCAGCTCTTCCACAAACATAAAATAAATCTATTTACCGAGTTGATCCTAAAATGCTCAGAAAAGCAGTACCATGACCTAAACGCAATTAACTTTACTCAAACAGCACAGTGATTCCAAGAGAATAGGACGATCTTTAACAATTAGTAAACTTTAATTAGTCCTATATATAAAGTATGAAGCAACGCAAAAAGGAACTCCTAAGCTGTATCTCACAGATCTAACCATTACATACTTGCTCATACAGCCTTCTCAAAATAACTGCAATAAAGGGGGCAGAAGAGTTTTCAAAATTGTTTGGCATAGCAGCTTCAAGTGTGTCTAAATGCACACAGACAGCTGCATCTCCAAAAGTGACGATGCAAAAGTACACTACACGGTAAAGCTGGTAAACATCTCTAAACAAATCGCTTCAGTTACCAGCATACCCACACCAACATAGACACTGGTGTTAGCCACTCAGAAAAGGGTCTAGCAGGTAGACTGTTATCTGACTAGACCATGAAGATGCACCTAACCTAACTGCATGCTGCAGTATGAACGTACCCAGAAATAAAGTTACTCCTTCCTGCCTCCAGATGATCAATAGGAAGAATATTGTTACAGAGAACCACTCAATTATCACTGTACAGTGGACCTCGAGTCGTTAGTCTGAATTGCACGTAAAACCAGTGCTATAAAAGGGTTCAAAAATTCTGGTGGTGTCCAGCAGAAGTAACCCAGAAGTAAGGAGCCCGACTAAAGATTGCTGGGATTAAGGTCTGTACTCTGAAGTAGTGACGGAAGTATACACGAGTAATGCACAAGGAAGACTAAAAAATGTCTAAATAGAGCTTTTAAAGATTACATGGCAGGAATTTAATACATAGTAGGGTTATTGAGCACACTTTATCAGCATTAAATAAATTAACCAGTTAAAAAGAACAGAGAAGTGACAGCCAATAAGAAAGAACACAGTGTACAGAACTCATTACACGCTTATTAAAGGGAGAAATAGCGTGAATTAACGTTTCTGAACTTACTGGCTGTTCTGCATTGCTCTAGTAAAGGCAACTGAGGGTCAAACACAGTTTTGAGTCGTGTTCTGCAGCTAGGTACTGCTGATCTGAGTTTGGTCCCTGGCAGAAGTCAGACTGAGAACAGATTGAGCAGTCTCCTGTGTCCCACGGGTGAGCAGCTGTAGCTGGCACACTGAGTTACTGTCCCTGGGAACTGGGAGCGTCTGCTTGCCTGAATGAGACAAAAGCAGAACACGGGAGGAGCCAGCATAGGTTGCCTACATATCTGCATCAATATTGCATGTCAAACACTATAATACTTGAAGAAGCTAAAGAATACATAAAGAACTCTTGGTTTTACAGAATCCTATGCCATGCTGCAGAACAAACTGAAAACCTGAGTGTTTCCACAGAATCCAAACAATGGCTGTGACTAAAGACAGAATACAATTAAATGTAATTGCAGTCTAAGGAGTTTATGAATACAGACAGTAAAACCTCGCTAAATCTAAACCCACATTTTCTACTTCACACATGACAGCATACCTCCAGCATCAATACCACGTAAAATAAATACCTTCTACAGGTAAATGTTTTTATTTCTTTTAATTATAAAAGATGCCCTGAGAAAATGTCTTTCAAGAACATGCATGTACAGCATTGTCCTAGGTTTTATTTTGAGGAAATCATCATTCAGAATTTTACATTATAAAAAGTAACCACACACGTGTATGCATTCACAGATCAGATCAGCTCTATCATACACCAATACATTTTAAAAACCACATATTTCTTGTTTCATTTTGAAATAGAGAAGCTGACAAGAGCTTCATAGTCTTTCTCTCAAGTAATGGCATAAATGAACTTCAAAAAATAAAATTGAATGTTTTTCCACAGACAAAATTTTGATAGAAATATTAGCATTGATTCAAAGAAATGTCAATGACATCACTGAAGCGCGATAGCTTGCAATAGCAGCTGATTAAAAACTACCCTCATCATTATAAATTATTCAAGTCAAAATACAATCTGAAATACTAAAAATTAAAACAAGTTTTTATACAACAGAACTTAAGAAATAAAACTTTTTTTATACATATCATTTGGAGACATCTGCTTCTAGATTGCTTTAAAACTTACACTGAAGTTAAAAACATTCCCCCCAAATTCACAGCACAATGCTACTGAAGTTTATATGCTTTATAGACTGATCAATGGCTCTGGATTTTGGTCCAAAATTAGTTTTGAAGGTTTTTTTAAGTTGTGCAATTACTTTTTCATATTCATAACAATTACTTCTTGCATAAAACATGGGTGTCAAGAACTGCAAAAATTGTAAATGAACCAATTAAGTAATGGATATTCACATTCTAAATTCAAGACTCTGGACTACAAAGTCATAACCAAAGAAAACAGAATCATCTCTTTAGCTGCAGCAGTTAAGAGCACATAGCTGAAGTTGTATTTCATAACGTTTTACTACAACGCTTGAATTCTGTCACCACTACGTTACTTATCAGAACATATTTTACAGCTTGGGGTTTTAGTTAAAAGATAAAAAGTTTTAACATTGCAAGATGCATTTTATTCACTCCAGGCATTAAAAGAGTCCCATCTGCTGCTCCCACCTTATCACACCAGAATGTTGCTTCCACCAGTCTCTTTTTCCTTTCTTTTGCTGCCAGAAGATCTAAGGGTTTGATTTTCTGTTTTTTCTTCATACAAGAGAAAAAACACAGAAAAAATGTTGTTATATCATTAGACAACGTAAGACATTGCTTTTCTGTGCAACATTTCAATGTGACTCTTAGGTGCTGTACTTCAAAAATTGCTGGCTGCTCTATTGCACCCACTGGAAAAGCCAGATGGACGTATTCTGAGGCATTCTTCACAAGCAGGGTGTTATTTCTCCATTAAGTTTTCTATGGAAGGCCATATAGAGACCCCTCTAAGAGAAATGGTTAAGGTAGTACAAGCAGGTTACTCATGGGTTCAAATAATGCCAGAGGTGTACAGCTTAACTCATAACAAAACCTTGTAATTTGCGGAGACAGGGAGAGGAAGCAGCTTAGAGCTTTTATAGAGCTCTTTACAGAACTCTAAGCTTAATCTTCTGTTGACTGTGGCAGGTGGGAAAGAAATTTCTGCCCTTTTCATAGCCTAAATTTTTATAACCCTTAAATACACTCTTCAACTCCACTGAGTTGTAGCTATGTTAATTAATCAACTCTTTGTATGGTCACAGATCTTGGTAGGTCAGAGATCTTGGTGGCTCTGTGGTGGACTTTCTCCAGCAGCTGCCCCCCACCTTGAACTGGGGAGCCCTGAACTGGATACAGTATTACAGACATCACCTAAGCAGGGCAGAGCAGAGGGTGAGGATAATCTTCCTCAGCCTACTGGACACACTCTGCTTCACGCACCCCAAGAGACCATTGGCTTTCTTAGCCACAGGGACACACCGCTGGCTCAAGGTCAGCCTGTGGTCCACTAGCACCCCTAGGTCCTTTTCCCAAGATCTGCTCTCAAGCAGGTCAGTCAAAACTTCTGACTTAACAAGTCCATAACTGACGACATTCATTCACGAGCATCTGTTCAATTGCACCTCTCACATTACAATTTTCAAATTCTTCTAGCAATTACTTCTGTCAACTGCTTCTATCATTGGGTAACAATTTTTCTGTTATTCAACTTAGAAAATAATGCTTTCTTGAAGCTGACTCCTTTTTGTCCTTTATGTAGGTATTCAGTAAAAGCACTGGCTTTCTGAACAAAAGAAAGATAAAAGAGGCATATCTAAATGTATCTGGAGGTCAGCAAAGTTGAACGCAATTACTATCAATGATTCCTGTATCTGTGTCTCTTAATATCTCCTCACAGAGCTGCTCCATTTTCTTATGAAAACAATTAAGTATTGGGCCACATTACATAAGAGAAGTTGAGTCTACAGTGCAGCAGACATTACATCAACTTGAGAGATGTTTTCCCACAAGAACAAAGAACATTAAAACTCCTATTCATATCTAAATGTAGGTTAACCTGAGCCGGCTCTTCTTTGTCCAAAAATGCTTTTCTTCTCCTCCTGTATTCTCTTGGCTTCTGACACTACACAGTTTAGGGACTTTCTGAACCAGAGGAAGCATCCAGATCACTGTGTTTGATCAGGTACTTTTCAAACAGTCTCCTGTTAAGGTATTCACTTAGGAACGGCACACTGAAACTTGAAGCTGAGTCTCTTATATTCCACATTTCAAGTCAAAAGGTACCAACTGCTCCGTATGAGTCTTTTTCTGTCCCTTTATTCAAACAAAAATTATCAGTTTTAAGCTACAGATGAAAAAACTTTTGAAAAGTTTTATGTGGCATAAAAAATGTCTAATCTTTGCACCTAACTGCTCTGTGAATATTAATGCATTTACTTTCCCCATACCCTTGCGAGACAGGTGAGTAATTTTAATTTCTATAATGGTCGCTAAAAAGTATAATTTACAGCACTTGAACTAATTTTCTTCTTCTAAAGAGACGGAACAGAGGCAAACAGTGATGAGGGTGAAAGCACAGGGGCTTTTGGACACATCCAGTTTTTGAAAGTATGTAGCCCTGGATGTCATTTTATTTATGCAGGGCAGATGTCCCATTTACTTTATGGGTAGCTGAAAATGTCAGCATGCCTATTAATGTGACATGCACTTTGAAATAAGTGACCACCAAATGATCACCTACAAAGGGCAGGTACTGCGGTTAATATTTGAGAGAACAGATTAGATGCTGGCAAAGACAGGGATAGAGTACAATTTAACTTGGTACTTAGAAGTATTTCTGCAGTGAAACAACTGACTCAGTACTAACAAGCTACCTTCAATCATTACTTATGTTCCAACCTCTTCCACAGACAAAGTGTTTTAAAAGCAGTTGGTCACTATGTTAGCTTGGCTTTATCTTACACAGTAAAGGTGATAAAATTCCAGTAGAAAAGATCCTGGGGGATCACACATGATACATTATATACAAGTAGCTGAGTGCAAGTTGTTCAGGTAACTTCTGGTATTTGTTAATCTTTGGCGTGTTTTATTTTAAAACTTGGGAATTCGATTGACTTATATATGTGACTAAAGCTGGGAAGGTGGAGGTGTTTTGATTTGTTAAAGGAACTTGAAAACACTGAAATGAAAACATGAGTTCATACAGAATTCACCACAACCTGGTCTAGTAGGGAGGTTGAACTAGATGAGGTCCCTTCCAACCCCTATCTTTCTGTGACTTCAGTAAGGTATTTGACACAGTCTCACATAGCATCCTCACAAGCCAAAATGAGGCAGTGTGTAGTGGATGATTGGGTGGTGAGGTGGATTCTGAACTGGCTGCAGGATAGAAGCCAGAGAGTAGCGGTCAATGGGACAGAGTCTAATTGGAGGCCTGTATCTAGTGGAGTGCCTCAGGGATCGGTGCTGGGACCAGTCCTGTTCAATCTATTCATTGATGACTTGGATGAGGGATTGGGGTGCACTGTCAGCAAGTTTGCAGACTGTGCTGCCATTCAGTGAGACCTGGACAGGCTGAAGAGCTGGGCAGGAAGAAATGTAATGAAATATAACAAGGGTAAGTGTAGAGCCTTGAATCTGGGCAAGAACAATCCCACATACCAGTATAGGTTGGGGACTGACCTGTTGGAGAGCAGTGTAGGAGAAAGGGACCTGGGGTCCTAGTGGACAGCAGGATGACTATGAGCCAGCAGTGTGCTCTTGTGGCCAAGAAGGCCAACAGCATCCTGGGGTGGATCAGAAGTGGGATGGTTAGCAGATCGAGAGAGGTTCTTCTCCCCCTCTACTCTGCCCTGGTGAGACCAGATCTGGAATATTGTGTCCAGTTCTGGACCCCTCAGTTGAAGAAGGACATACAGCTGCTGGAGAGTGTCCAGCGTAGAGTCACGAAGATGATGAAGGAAGTACAACACCTCCCTTATGAGCAGAGGCTGAGGGAGCTGGGTCTCTTTATCTTGGAGAAGAGTAGACTGAGGGGTGGTGGGTGTTAGGAGATGATGGAGCCAGGCTCTTCTCAATGCCATGTGGTGATAGGACAAGGGGTAATGGGTGCAAGCGGAAACATAGGAGGTCCCATATAAATATGAGAAAGAACCTCTTCACAGTGAAGCTGACGGTGCATTGGAATGGGCTACCCAGGGGCGTTGTGGAGTCTCCTTCTCTGGAGAAGTTTAAAACCCATCTGGATATGTTCCTGTGTGACTTGGTCTAGGTAATCCTGCTGTGGCAGGGGGATTGCACTAGATGATCTTTCGAGGTCCCTTCAAATCCCTAATGTTCTGTGATTCTGTGATACTTTGAAAGGACCACTCAGGAGATAAAAATGTCACTGGCAAACCTGTATAAGGTGTTTCCTCTTTCTGATCTAGTGTAGGGTCCATATCTCAGCTGCATTATCTTTGACCAGCTAGTAATAGCCTCTCATTCTAGACTCATGCTCCTTGATGGGGTAGATGACCTCTAAACATTCCTCTCAGTGCAAAGTATTCTATGATTCTTATTCTCTCATACATATTCATATTTACAAGGCTCAGCTTGCATTTACCCATACTTTTTATGTTTTAGTTCTAGCTTCTACTACATTTACATCTACTTTTCCAGACAACCAACTTCTCTCGCTGTAGCTGGCTCTTTCCCTTTCTCCATCCTGCTTTGGTTAAGACAGCAAATCTGATAGCAAAGAAAAATCTCAGTTTGAGCACCTAAAATTACAGCTAGTCCAATAACAGGAATTCAGAACTATAATTCATAGCGTTAAAGGAATCTGCAGGGAAATAGCTGTTGCAGTCTACAGATCCCTGACTAAGTACACATCACAGCCATTTTCTAAGATTTAGACTTTTATCACAGGAGAAAAAAACCTAATCTTTGATTTTGTTCTTGCAAAATGCTCAACAGTTTAGGCCGATATTTAAAGAAAACCAGCCTGAGGAAGATTCCTAGCACTGAATTTATTTAGCTAGATTGCTAAGGTAAGGCAAAGAAGGCAGCCTTAATAGCAAGTAGCAGTATCACTTTATCATTACTTCCTGAATTCATCATTACATTGTTATATAACAATACATAAACACATATAAGCTTATAAAAAGAAGGAAAAGGAAATATTAAGTCATCTAACAAAACATACATTCTACTTCTCCAACTACAGGCAGCTAAACAACTCTGACTGTAGTTATTATATATCAAATGCACTAACCCCCACTTCGTTCCATTCCACCCTCCCCACCAGCTGAATTCAAACATGTGTAGGAAACAATAAGAAAGACTAAATAACAGGGAATGAAATCTCAAACCCTTGTAATTGCACGCATCACACTTCCACCCCACTATTTTAGTACTTCAAAATCTTGGTGCAGAAGTACCACAAATGTAGGCTTAATTTTACACAGCTCTTTTGAGCTCCCTTTGAAAAGGACGCTCATAAGCTTTGCGTAACCCCTCGCCAATCACTTACAAGCTCATCTTTCGGGACTGGCACTCCTTATTTCCATTGGTTTTTTGGTCAGCTGAGTTAAATAAGTTGCGAGAAGAACCGGAAGGGAAGGCAGCACTCCCACTGTTACCAGTCAAATGAGTCCGGAATGAGTCATCTGAAATAAAGAGTCATCTGCAGTTTAGACAAAGAATTTTGTCAGAAAAATACCCGTAAATAGAATGAGCTGTTTTTTCCTGTGGCAATACCGGCATGTTTCCCACGGCAATAATCTAAAAGGTCACACTTCTGATTTTCAATGTAATGTGTCTTCAATTATTTTTATGAAAAAAATGCTACATGAAAGTAATTAAAAGACATTATGGAAGAGAAGATTCAGATACTTAATATATGGAAATAGTGGGATTTAATTGACCAATCTTTACCTGCTAAAAATGTAGCTATCTCTTCTAAGCTACTTGTCTTGAGTCTACTGGTAATGAAAGGAAAAAGACAAGCTCTTCTAGGAAGCAATTAATCTCAACATGATCTTTAATCATCCAAATGCTTCAACAGCAAATGGAGAGGCATTTCAAGACAGCAAGTTTTCTCCCTTAATTCAGTTGAAGTTATACATAATACCTTTTTCCTCACACAAAATTAGTGGAGGCAAAGTTCAAAACAAACCTTTTCAGGATATCCAGTCAAGAAATGCAAAATTGATTTTACTTTTGCTACTTTTAAATGCAACTTCAAACACAGGTGTAGCAGACTTACTAGACTAGCACTTCAACGCTCAACCGTTTTGGATATCTATTATCCCATGTTCTTGAGGGGAACATCTTACAGCGTGCCTGTTTAAAGGGGCCCACACATTCAGCATCCATACAAAAAATAATACTATATATAATAGCATTTAATAACCTACTTACCAGTATAGGAGAGCATACAACCCTTTCCTATTCCTGATACTGAAGATGTATATCCCATAGCAGAGCTTTTACTTCAAACAAACAAACAAACAAAACAAAATTGCTTATTACAGAGAAGTGTTCTCAATTGTATCATCCTGCTGTTTAATTGTTTAAATGTTGGAGGTTATTTTCTAATTTATATGAAAAAAATGAAACTGTTTGGCTGAAATTTAAGAAACAAATTCAATTCATAGTCATACATTTTGAACTATGACAAAAGGTGACATATATTAACTTTAAAGGAATTCGTAGCAATTTGTAGGTCTCAGCATGCCTTTAAATGGCAGTTCTTCCCTCAGTTCAAAACTGCATACCTTAATCAATCAAACAGAAAGATGAAATTTTGTCAGAATTCAACAAGCACATCACTACTTTCATAGATTTATGAGCATTTAATTTCATAACACCTCTCAATTAGGTAAACAGTTGCCTATGAAGTAAGCAATGAAGATAAGGATACCTAGGACACTTGTCTATGTTGTTGTATTTTGGATGTAGTGCTTGAGTATTGAAAGACTGGCTTCGAACCAACTTGGATTTTTTTTCTTCTTTGCCTAAAATTATAAGTAGCAAAAAATTTTACATTGATATCATGGCATTTACTCAGTAATCAAAAACATTTTTTAGTATAATTTTCTGTTAACTTACATTAGCTAAAAGAACAGATTTAAATACTTCAACAACAATATA
Organism: Rhinopomastus cyanomelas; assembly: GCA_013400115.1. Lineage (NCBI taxonomy): Eukaryota > Metazoa > Chordata > Aves > Bucerotiformes > Rhinopomastidae > Rhinopomastus > Rhinopomastus cyanomelas. Next base: position 177,212 of record VXBP01005686.1, on the reverse strand, counting down.
AGCCTTCAGTCTTTCATTTCTAAACTAAAGAATAAAGTCATACTAAAAAACCCCATAGGTTACATATACAGTTATTTTCTTATGTGCAGTAGGTGAAACCTTGGCCCACAGATGCCAGCAGTGGCTTTGCTGGTTATTAACCTGCTGACACAAGATCAAAGCATTTCAGAAGAGTTTCAGAAGAGTTCTTACCTGCTGATGTACCAGAACAGCTTCCAGGAACTGAGAGCGTGATACTTTTTGATAACACTGAAGATGTTTTACAGTCTCTACCTAAATAGAAGTCCAGTATAAGCACCTCCCTTTTAAAGCTTAACCTTAAATAGATGACATCACAGTCTCAGGGTAAACAGGAATAATATCTAATTCAGGGCTATCACGGTCACCAACACTTCAGAAATACCAAAGAGAAGTACTTACATCACATCCCTAAGTGAAAAATACCAGATAACTAAAACTGTCACACAACTTGTTAATAAAGCCAAAAGTCTTTGTTCTAATATAGTGAGGCCATTTTCATAAGTATTTTTAGAAACATTCAGATAAAAATATTCTCACTTTCTAAAACTCTGCTACTTACTGTCTTTTACTTTTGTAGAAGAGTAATGTGTGCACAAACAATATATACATAAGTAAATAAACTTACGCTTCTTTTCAAATGTTTTATCATTAATATTTGTAGATCTTCCTTCATTTTGCTGTTTCTCTTTTTCTATACGTTCCTAAAAAATGAATAACTTTCTCAGGTATTACTCAGAAAAAACTCCTAAAATTGTGTTTCAGCTAGACTGCTTCCAAATCACCAATATAGTTAATTCTCCTCTCTTCTACTATTAGGACAACCCCGAATGAGTGTCCAGAGAACCAATTAAGTAGTACAGAGTGAAATCAGTGTATGCAGCCCGTACACAAAAAAAAAAATAACACAAAAACTATTGACTTTAATTGTGAAGTAACCTCAGAGCTGAAGTTTGCATTTTTACTTTAAAAAATAGCCAGACATGATTTTAATAAAATTAAAAAGATACAGAAACAGACAGCTGAAAATGTAGAAGCTTTGTGCTACAATAATACTCTGAAAATAGAACTGGTGATATTTTTGTTTCAAGCATATAGAACAGTGAAGCTTTTTCTCAGCTGGTAAGGTGTGTCATATATGATCAAAGTTTTTAAAGGTTTGAAATTAACATTACATTTGATGAGCTTTTATGCGTCATACTATCAGATATTATAATTTTTAAAATTCATGGACTTTATTTACCTTGCTGTAATATTAACTAGTCTTACAATACCTTTTGAGAGCAGATCCAATGACAAAAGAAGGTGTTAACGCAGCCACATAAATAATTTCTAATTACTACCCAAATTTAGGAAAAAGGGGAAAAAAAAGGTAATTAATTCAGGTCAAGGTTGCTTGACCTGACCAACTTTCTATTAAGTTTGTTATTAAAATTTAGAAAACTTGTTAATACATTCAGTACTGAAATCTGTAGTACTCAGATACATTTAACTGATGGCTCCTCATCTATTAGGGCCCGCAGTGTCACAATTCACTGTGTACATCTCCAGATGCTCAAAAACAAGCCTCTCACAGATGATGCTTAATGAGACTTCTGTGATACAGAACATATGCCCATACCAACAGGATATATCATAAGATACAGGAGGTCTTCTAAAGTCTAGCTGTAGAAAAAGGCTACAAATTACTGTTCTCTTACAATACATGATGACACAAAGCACACTGGAGGCTATTCTACCACAGCCCCTTTCACCAGAAAAACCTTAATTGTGTCTACGTCAAAAGTGCTAAACCTAAGTTGAAGTCTTTGAATATGCATATGCAGGTCCAGAGAAGAGAGACTGAAACTTTGGCTTCAGCTAATGAGAGGTAGCACAAAGTACATGAGATAGGTACAACGAACTAAGAAGATCAGCTACCCAAGAAAAGGCATACAGATGCTCCTGACATGAAAGAGGGACACAAATATAGCCTCTGTAGCAATCCCAAAGAGGAAACAGTCACATTTTTTGTACAGTCTTGAATCTGTGTTGATTCACTACAGAGGAGCTCAATAACTACAAGCAAGAGGAACCAGGCTAATGAAATTTGGCCCATTCTAAATCCAATCAGCTTCTTAGCTTCTCTCGCCTCAGGCTAGAGAGGAGATAGCAGAACAGAGGACTGCAGTGATCTAATCTAGGCTTTATGAAGGTGTAATAGGATATGTGGTTACACATCTGCTGCAGCTTTTTCTTACAGCCATGACTGAAGCATTCTGCAAACTTCTCTTCCAAATCCTGAGTAAGTTACAGCTCCTCTTAGTTCTGTATAGCTTGTATTAAGCGTTCCCTTCCAGGTGGCAGGTATCAATAGACTTTCTTTTATTCCTGGCTAACAGGAAAGCTTGTAACATGCAGGTCTTCCTTAGCACAAGGAAGTTATAACATTGATTTCTGTAGAGGAACATAAGTGCGTGAGCAATCCAGTCCTTCTGCTGGAGGACTTCACTGTTAACAAACAGCGAAATGCAGCAGGGGAAGGTTTTAGAGGCTGCACAAGGTGCAGGGCTGGACTGCCTGCTGTCTGCAGGTGTGTGGACAGCTAGCCTGTTCCAGTAGGAACATGGGAGGCGTGCTGTCTGTCCAATAGCATGGCCCGTGAGGCAGGTTATGTGAAGTCTATGTAAGTTAGTGGCTTTGTTTAATAAACGTTCATTCTGGCTCATTCTGGTCTAGGACATTTTGGTCTTCGACAGATTTCTTTGCCTATGGAAGCTGTATGTGAATTCTGAGGTGTTTTGTTATTCAAATTATTATGCTATGCATGCCTGACAAATTGCTAAACTCTCTCAAAAAGGTTTTAGTAATATAAGAGCAGCAAACTTGAGCATTTTTCAAGAAATCTCAGTTAGCTTCTCATTGATAAGGCAAAATTTAGGTAGCAAAAGGAAGTCATATGTTACTTTGAAGACTTAACCCTAGTGTGAAGTGTAAAATGACACCACACACAGTCTATGAACGTACCAGGTCTCTTCATAACATGCAACTTCCTCTACCTTAAAATTGTTGTCTAGTAACATTTACCTACAAACTATTAAAAAAGGACATATTGTACTAATAAAATATACCATTTCCAAAAGGAGATGTTCGTGTCTCTCTCTTTCTTGATCCAATAAATCATTTTCATAAAATCTTTTCTGAAACTTCAAAATAAAATCAATAAAAACAAAAAGTCACTACAGGAAAGTGGGAATTAGAAGTACTTGGTAAGTATTACAGTGAGTACTTACAGCATCAACAGAGATCTCCATTCTGTCCAGTTCCAGCACTGTCTATAAAGCAAGTCAAAACATTACTGTTACTCAAGAGTGTGCCACATTTTTAACTAAATATCTGTCCATAAAATCAGAAAAAAAATTAAACATACCTTTTCTTCCTAAACATTTAAAGTCTATGCTTGTACTTTTGTGCTACAAATGCAGTTAAAAACTGTCAAGAGAATACTCTCAGAGCCCTGCTGAGACTCACATAAAAGGGGCTAATAGACTCTCTTAATGGAACTCAAAATATACAGACCAAAATCACAGAAGTACAAATAGCTGGAGCAAGGACCTAGGAACCAAGACTGAAAAAACAACTCAGGAGTCTGTGAATGAGCCAGGACGCTCCATGTACTGGGACAATGACTCAATCTTTCCTTTTGAAAGGTCCTGTAAGGCAGCCATCTAATTCAGCTACCCCACAGCTTCCTTGACGCTAAGCACAGGTATCCCTTAAAGATGTACGTTGTTGTGAATATTTGCATTGCAATGACATTTGCAACCTTTCAAAATCCAACATATTCTTTACCTGTATATTGTAACATACAGAGCTTAACAAGACAGCTCTACCTCAAAGACTTCATCACTTTTACTAGCATCAACCTGTAATCCTACCCATTAGTCATATTCTATTTTTTCAAAAATAGCCATTGAGTCAAAATTCTGAATCCCCGTCTGTAGAAAACAACTGCAGTAGAAGTAAGCAAGGAAACACCAACCCTCTCAAATTTGACAGAATGTACTTTACTATATCTTCTCTTAATTGTCCAACATTACATGACAGACAACAGAATTCTTACATTGAGAGAATCAACAGAAATATAACTTTGATCATTTTAACTTTTAATGATACCCTCGAGACAAAAGCTGCTGGAAAAGAAAAATGCTTACCCTTTTCACAATAGTCAGGACATCTTTGTCTTTCTCTTGACACAAAAGTTTCCTTATACATAGCTCCAGCTGCTGAAGCAAATGTTTATCAGTGGGAATTTTCAGAGTAGATTTAACTTTTGGCAACAAATAACACAGCTTCATCCTATCAAAACAAAGCGTAAATTTTCACCTTTCGATGCAAATGTTTAAAAAACACTGGTTTTGGTATTGCATGCTAGAGTTCGACATAAAATAATTAAGTTTGTAAGTCTTATTTTACAGAAATTATGTTGCTTCTGTGTTATTTCCAGCTATATTGTAACATTTTCAAAACCTCCTCCACAGACTGAGACTACAGATCTGTATCTGAAACTCAATAACGATTTGGCATTCAGATGGTGTTTTGTTTAACCTACAAAGACAAGCAGACCTCTACATTTTAAAAATTATCCACACACCTCATTCTATTAGGGAAACCTAAACAACCTGGATAACCTGGTCCAGCACTACAAAGATGCTGAAGTCCAACTAAAAATCATGTGACTGCAGTTCTAAACACCTGCAGCAGTGAAAGTGTATCACAAAGTCTGAAATGACTTTACTATTTCATGGCTCCTAAAACAAAAGAGACTCTTTTCCCCTTGCATGGTACCCTTGCTTCTGTCTGGAGGCTCTCCCTGCTTTCTGCTGTCTCTGCTACTGCGTGGACTTTTCATCAGCTCAGACAGCCCAATCCTCAACTAACACAGTGGGGAGGAGGGGCAAAAATTGGACTGTTTTCTAATAGCTTAGTGACACTCATCAGCCTCAGCAAAGGTCCAATAAGTTCTTCCCAAGGCAATGGAAGGTGCATTGTGGTTAGGAATCAGGAATCATAGTGACAGCTTTCAGAAGCTGTGAGCTACTGTGTTGACTGATGACAGAATTTTAAATGCAGGAAATTCAGAGAGAAAAGTCATTCATATAAAAGAGCCAAGAAGAGAAACTTCACTCTTAATACCCTTCTGCTCACACACAGTGTGGATATTTTTATTTGTGAGCAGAGTGCCCCCGTGAAGCTCAGATTTACTGGCTTTCAAAATGAATGGCATAAAGTGAACCATATTCTTTCAGTACTAAGTCTGAAATTGTTCCTGGGGCACACAGCTCACTAAGGTGGAAGACCGAGACAGCGAGCAGAATGAAGCCCACATAGTCCAAAGGAACACAGTACTGCTAAACCACTACAGACATACGTAAGTTTTTGGGGCAGGACAGGATCCACTCAAGGGAGCAGGCAAAAGTGCTCACCAAGCCACATTTATCAAAAGTCCTGCCTAAATCAGTCGATGGAAGGTTGGCAGATGAGACATCCATCTGCAATAGGGGCCAGATGGAAGAACCAGGGAACTACAGCTCTGTAACAATATTTCGTAGTTTATTATTTAAAGTTTTATTCCTGTAGGCTACAACATCCTCTAGTCACAGTACCTTACATTTGCCACTGGATCATGTGTAAGTTCAAGCACAGGTAGAAAGAAATATTTACAGAAGAATGATTTTGAAAACAGTTCCATAATGAATTCACAAGTGTCTAAAAAACGAAGTCTGTTCCAATAGCTTTTTCCTTGGCCCAGTTCTGAAAAACAACAATCCACAAATATTATCTACTAAGATTTGAATGTCAGATAGCAAACATTTCAAATGGTAACCTTTGACTCAGCGATGATAATCACATTCATCGCCAGGCACACCTTCTCAGCCTATCTCAATTTTTCTTTCAGTGAAAACCTAACCTCTGAATTGAATGTCAATGACAACCTAACCTTCTGAATTGAATGACCATTTTTGTCAGTGAGCATTTTGTCCAAAATATAACCTTTAAAATGTCCCTTTTAGCCTTTTGAAAAAAGCAAAAACGGCAAGTGAACTAGCTACTGCGTTGAACAAAACCCAGTATGCCTTTCAAACAGAGTATCACCAGTGTTATCAAAATGGCTGTGTAAACATTAAGGATTGCTAGTGGGAGGTACTCAAACTTCTAACCTATCATAAAAACACTTAGCATAGTCCATGCAGTCAACTTAGCTAACTAGCTATTCATAAATTAATTTCTGAGAACATTTACTTGGCACTTTCTATGCAGAAGTCTTCAGAAGATTTTCCTGCGATAGAGGAACTCTTTGGTATACTGCAGCATAGGCGATTTCAAGAAGCAGGATTGGAGGGGTTTGAGTATATCAGTTTCTCATATTGTCTCTTTCCCAACCCTTTTGCATAAGTGTCAGATATATGCCTCCACATACATAACATGTTTTGCCTGGTGATAATATGAGCAACTGAATGCCTTTAAAGGTCTATGTCTCCAATGAAAGTAGGAAGTTACACCTAATAAATATAAGTATAAATAGATCTTCAGTCTAAAACTTACTTGCATCTCTACGTAATCAAGGAAAAAGTATCTTACGTTCAATCAGCTTCTGAATAACCTCATGCCTCTGTTCTTGTTTGCGATTATAACGCAAATAAACGCAGAGAGTTCGAGCAGCTGCTTTTTGGACTGGCAGGACATTCTTGAAAGAAATAAAGGGAACACAAACATACCTGAAGGAACATGACTAAAAATGTATAAAAATTCTAGAAGTAGAAAAAATAGCTAAAAAATAACCCAACTTTATACAGTTTGAAATAATTAGCATAATGTAAGGGAGAATAAGGAAGCTTAGCCAATGTGTGAGACTTCTTTATCCTTTCTATTTAACTTGTTTATTTAACAATTTCATTATGACCATAAAGGATTCCATGTTTGGAAGGCACCTTTTATATTGCAGGTGTTAGAAAATAAAACTTACATCGTCTTTTACAACAGACGTATTCTTGAATTAATTCAATAAAATTTCAGACTAGCAGCTCTAAATGATCATTCATTTTCAGAATAAAGTGTTCTTTCATCAAGAATGGAACACAATGCAAAGTAACATATGGAATCAGGAAAAACTTTTGATTTACCTAGAAACAAACTGATAATGAGCACAAGGGTGGGAGGAAAAACACAACAATCTGTCAATCCAAACTTTGCTACTCAAATTGGGGCAAGTTCTCAGAGGAACTTCTCAGTATTACATTTAAAAAACCCGCAGCCTGATATACCATATGCAATGAGACACCATACTTTAAGATTAACGTAGCAAATAAAGCACTACACATAGCAAATGTCTTCTGGTCATTGATCTAATAGTACAAACAAACAAAACCAACAGGAAAAAGAAAGGCAGGCTCACATTTGTCAAAATGATTGTCAACATTCTGTGAAGGAAACGGTAATAAATCTGATCACTTGATATGATATGAGGGAGACATGCGTATTTTTGAAGTAACTTCTCATGAGTTCTCCATTTTAAAGAAGTAGCTGCTCTCTGTTCTGCTGTTGTTAATGCAGGAATCAAGTCAGGGATAGACAATAACTAGAAATAAAAATATAAACATTATCATACTTTTACATCTCATAGCTGTGAGTCATATTGCTACGTTTAAAAAACACCTGATGTAAGAAGGGAAAAGATTTTAAGGGGTCAGTGAATTCCTCTCCTCAGACAGGATCAGCTATTCTGTGATCATTTGCAGTAAATATTAGTCAAACTTGATCTTAAAGAAAAATAGTGATCAATTTTAAACAGTCTCCTCTAAGCTGTAATTGTGTCTGAAAATTGTGACCATGGGCAGTTGTCACAGCAGTATAGTAAATAAATAAATGAATGAGGTATTAGTTATCACTCCTTTAGAATGAAACCATGTTTTGTTTTAACTTAATGATGGCATTTCAAAATTTGATCTATTTCAGCAAATCTGCAGTTAATTGGAACACAGATAAATGGTTCATTTTTGTGTGTCTATAAATCTAATGTGTCTATAAATCTAAACTTTCAATCTTCTTTTTTCAATCCCTTACTTTACAAAGTCAACAATCAAAAACCACAGAAATTTTATGTGTCTCCAAATCAGAAACTAATCATGAAAGCCTTTTCATATCACATCTATTGCAACAACTTTGCTACTATCTTCATTTAAAAGGCAAATTTCCAAAACATGAGAATTCCCACCTTGCTTTCTGATCCATTGTTCTCTCCTCCATTAGCCATTAGTTCAAGGATTTCAGGAAGGTGACCCACCAGGGCATCTAACACCTATTTAAAGAAAAGGTGCATGAATGAGGTCTGTAAATTAACCTGATTCAATTTTTATCTCTGTCCAACATATCCCTGCTGACATCTCTTATTAGAAGGAGAAACAACTTATTTGCACTGATGAGGACTGGGATTTAAAATGCTTTAACTCAGTAAGTAATAGAAGTACTATACTCTTCAGTTTAGGAAAACAAACTATACTTTTAATTTATGTGAATGTCACAGTCCATACTTTCTAAACTCTTCACAGCATAATTTAAAATGAACATTCACTCCTAAGAATTTATTATATAATTACAAAAAATGTAGCATTTAGGTAACTAGAGCAACCCAAGATTTTTTCAAAATTACCGTCTGCTTCTGAGTCTAAACTTACAGACATTCAACTTGATAACTATTCTAAGGAGGGTCAGAATTTCATAAATTGTAAGTAGATATTCCATGAAAACTTCTAATCCCCTTGAAAATGTCTAGCAAAGGACACAACAAAAAGAAGCACCTGAAAGCAAAACTGATTTTTCTATGCCATATCCAAAGACTCTAGCTAGAAAACAAAGCCCAACTACTGCAATAACTCTTATCAGAAAAAAGAGGTGGTTTTGGATAGAAAATAAACATTTAGGCATTTTTCATTCCGTAAAAGTCTTACCATATTGTCTGTAAAATAGTCAAGTGATTAATGTGTTACACTGGTTGAAAACAAGCTACACTAAAGTAAACAGTGTCATGAACACTTGGACTCTGTATGAGATCTTGGACTCAAACTCTTCCTATAAATCTTGGTCTTTGAATCACACATAACTTAATTTCTTCATTTGGAGACATTAAAATAAAGCAAAAACCTTGAACACTACCAATGATTACTTCAATGTAGTATCAATATCTTTCTACAGAAATTATAAGGTAATCAATAATGTAGCAATTAAAAGAAATTAGAATTAATAATTCTTCAAAGCTAATACATTCAGTGTGGTTTTACTACATTGTAATGCCTTCCTGTTTTGCTCCTTTTTATTCACACAAAGGTAGCATCTTTATGAAATATCCATGAAACAGTAGTAACAGGTTTTATCGTTTCAGTTACTCCACAGTCTTAAAGCAGAGTTATTAAATACTAGGATAATCTCCCTCAATGGAAGAAGAAAAAGAAAGTTCCAGTAATAGTATATTACCTCCAGTGACTCATCCTGTAATAGCGCGATCAGTTCTTTATGTATTGTGTAGACATTCGAGTTTAAAAGCTTAGCAACCTGAAAAATGACAGCACAATAGCAGGGTGAAACATTCTTCAGTCCCGTGGCACTACAACAACTGTGGTTACGTATAGCCAGCATGACAAAAGCATGCAAAAAAACTGTTTAGTGTCAGCCTTCTCAGGTTACAGGCACCCTGAATGCATAAAAAACACACTTATATAAGGAATATAAACCAAAACGCAGGCCTATTACATAAAAATTCCTTAGCATATTCTGGATTTTAAGTTTCCCCATCTTTTCCATCTGAAGATTTCACTCCGTAAGTCTTTGGGTTTATTGATAGCCCATCTCCACACTGTTAAAAAGGTTTTATAGTACATATAAAAAAAGAAAAGCGAGAAATGAGATTTCTGTGTGATACTTCGATCACACTTTTCACGGTTTTCTTTATTTACATAAGCCAAGTGAAAAACTGAAGCATTAATGAAACGGCTACAGGGAGTTTAGTAACAAAAAATAATCAGCCTAGCAATAAATTCCATAAATTACTCATTTTTGGCTGTCACATGGTTGCCTAGTTATGGTGTTAAAATTAAATCAACCAGTACTAAATGTATATTGAGACTATGGTATAATTTTACAGCGATTTTTTAAAATGAGCTAAATCACTGTCTATACGCAGGTGGTACCTTAAAAGTGCTCTACATCTAATACAAAGTATTACGTAGAAATAGTGATGAGAACTGGGAAGCCATCCATCCTTCTTATAACAGTGGAAATAAAACCCTTTATGCCTCTATCAGTGATTGAAACGTTTTCAGCAGAGTGATTAAGTTACCAATTTTCCCAGTAACATAAAGCTACCTTGAGGACTCAAATACAAGTATTCTCAGTAAAACACTACGAAAATCTTTAAGATCTCCCTTTACCAGTTACTACAATCAGGAGAGAGTGTATTTTCACTTCTGGGGTCATCCCCTAAGGCTATTAATATACATGCAGTTGTAAACTTTTAAATGTTTATGAAAATAATACAGTAGACCTTTCAATTGAGAGGAAGAATAAGAATACGTATGCTTGTACCTGTGTATACATTTCCAAGTAGTTTCATGTAAACATGAGCGTTGAATTTAGATTTGAGCCATATAAATATTCTCAACAGAACACCGGCATACACTAGAAAAATGTACAGTTCTCAGGAAGGTTTTCAGAACCGGAAGTGGCAGGTTCCTTTCTCTCATTTGTCTTCTCTAATAGCATTGAAAACCTTCAAATAGTGTAATTACTACAGTTGATTACGTTAGTAGTACTAGAGCATTATAAGATTTTCCTAGCCCTTGCTTCTTAAAAGCTCACTTGGCAGTAGGGTCTTGCAGCCAAATGTCACACAACTTAAATAAACTAATGGGTATATACAGACTACACGTAACAGTTAGAAGAGATTCAACACTTTTGACAAAATAGATCATTTCAACAAGTTCTCTCAAGCCTTACTTTGGTTGAACAGTTACAAATGTATGGTTAAAGAAGAAAATAAAATAAAAACATGTATACACTTACAACCGTTTGTAGACTTACTTCATAGAAGCTTATGGCCATTGTATATCTGACAGGAACTTCAGGGTCATGACAAAGACAGAAGAATATAGAGTATAGTTCTAAATGGAAGTTCTTTGGATCCACAAAAACAGTCATGGCCTGGGGAAAGATAAAGTCTTTTATTAACTGTATAGGTAAAAGACAACACCGTCAGAGATTATCAGATGAAAACACCGAGTCAAGAACAGCAGGAGAGTTGGGACATAACAGGTTGTGATTTTGAAAAAGAAGTGTGGCATTTTCATTGTCCATGTCAAGACACACGCACGAGAAGAATTCTGCAGTGAACTAAACTGGATTTACATCTCTTCCACACACGCTGCAGACATTTTATCTGACTATACACATTAAACCCACAAGATGCAAAACTTCAGTTTTGCAAAAACTGTTAATGTTGCTATACACTAGCAAAAGCTCCAACTGGAGACTTAAAAAAAAAGAAACTATTAGCAAGTAGAAAAACATCTGATTTTCACGGTAATTGTGTGTGTACATGCCTTGGTTTTGCTCAAACAAAACAACAGATGTCTACCTACATACAGAGTGCTTGTCTTTAAAAGGTAGACTAAAAAAAACTGTCTATAGGCTTTTGGTACAAACATATTTGTACCTATTTGATACAAACACAGATGGTTAGGGAGCCAACAAGGGGAAGTGCACTCTTTGACTTACTACTTGTTAAGAGAGAAGGTCTTGTTGAGGATGTAATGGTTGGAGGCTGTCTTGGACAAAGCAATCATGAAATACTACAGTTCTCAATTCTTGGTGAAGCAAGGAAGAGGGCCAGCAGAACTACAACACTGGACTTCCAGAGGGCAGACTTGGGTCTCCTTCAGAACATGGTTAAGAGAGTCCCTTGGGAGACAGTACTAGACGGCATGAGAACCCAAGAAGGCTGAGCACACTTTTAAAGAATTAATTTTGAAGGTGCAGTAGCTGACCATCCCCAAGTCATGTAAGATGAGACGATGGGGTAGACCAGCCTGGCTGAACCGATTGCTCTGGCTGGAACTCAGGAGTAAAAGGAGAGTTTATAGACTCTGGAAGCAGGGGCAGGGAACTTATACGGATTACAAACATGCAGTGAGCTATGTAAGGAGAAAATTAGACAGGCCAAAGGCCAGCTAGAACAAAAATTGGCCACTGTGGCAAAGGGTAACAAAAAACGGTTTTATAAGTATACTAACAGTAAGAGGAGGGGTAGGAATTCTCTCACAAGATATTGTTAGATGCAGAGGGGAACACAGAGACCAAAGATCAGGATAAGGCTGAGGTGTTTAATGCCACCTTTGTCTGAGATGGGGGATAGGGATGGAAAACAGAATAGTCTATAATCCATGAGGAAATGGTTATGAACCTACTTCATGAGCTGGATGCTCATAAATCTATGGAACCAGATGGATTACACCCTAGAGTAATGAGGGAGCTGGTGAATGTGGTTGCCAAGCCACTCTCCATAATCTTTCAACAATCTTGGTTAACCGGAGTTTTCCCATTGGACTGGAGGCTGGCAGATGTGACAGCCTTCTTCACGAAGGGCCAGAAAGAGGATCCTGGCAACTACACGCTTGTCAGTCTCACCTCAGTGCCAGGGAAGGTTATGGAACAGATCATCTCGAGAGCCATCATGGAGCAACTAATGGCCAACCAGGCAACCAGGCCCAGTCAGCATGGGTTCATGAGAGGCAGATCCTGCTTGACAAACCTGGTCTCATGCTATCATAAGGTGACCTGCTTAGTGGATGAGGGAAAGCCTGTTGATGAGGTCTCTGGACTTCAGTAAGGCCTTTGACACTGTCCCCCACAACATCCTCACAAATAAGCTGGCTGTCCATGGCTTGGACAGGCACATACTCAGCTGGGTGGAACAATGGCTGGACACCCAGGCCCAGAGAGTTGTGGTCAATGGAGCTAAATCCAGCTGCAGGCCAGTCAAAAGTGGCGTCCCCCAGGGCTTAGTGCTGGAGCCACTCCTGTTCAACATCTTTATCAATAATCTTGATGACAGGATTGAGTGCACCCTCAGCAAGTCTGCAGACAACACCTCGTTGGGAGGGAGCATCGATGTGCTGTGGGGTAGTAAGGCCATTCAGTGGGACCTCAACAGACTGTATTGATGGGATAAGGATAATTGTCTGGGTTTCAACAGTGCCAAGTATCCGGTTCTGCATTTTGGTCACAACAATTCAATGCAACGCTACAGGCTGGGGGCAGTTTGAGGAAGGAGAGGCTGAGGTGAGACCTCATCACTCTCTACAACTACCTGAAAGGACATTGTAGAGAGGTTGGTGTTGGTCTCTTCTCACAGGTAATTAGTGACAGGACCAGAAGGAATGGTTTCAAGCTTCAACAGGGTAGGTTTAGATTAGACATCAGGAAAACATTCATGGAAAGAGTGGTCAGGCACTGGAATGGACTGCCCAGGGTAGTGGCTGAGTCACCCTCCCTGGACGTGTTTAAAAGATGCTTAGATGTGGTGTTGGGGGATCTGGATTAGGGCTGCACTTGTAGAGTAGAATTGATGAATGGACTCAATGATTCTGGGGTCTTTTCCAACCTCAATGATTCTATGCTTGTATTTTATTTAAATACAAAGTACATTTACAGAAACATGAGCGGTACATTTAAAGACCTCATATCAATTTGAGAAGACTTTCTAATTTCAGGCAGGAACATGACTACAACATGAATCTAAAGATTCAGATTCAATCTTAAGCTCCCTAGAATATCATGCAATATAGCAAATGCTAAACCCCAACTTTCAATGGTTTAAAACTGGAAACTCTTTCTTTCTCAAAGTCATTGTGCTAAGAGTTTGGAGCAAATCTGCAGGAAAAGATGAGATCAGTAATCTCTTAGAACAGCAGGTTCTGCAGAGAGGAATATTTCCTGGTAACTCTCTTGGACAACCTCTACTTTAAGCGATTAACTTGAACTTTCCAGGAGAGAGCTAGAGTCTAGCTGACAACATATAATTTGAGAATCACTTTTGCAGTCCTAATTAGTGAAATATATGCATGACATAAAATTTTTAATGTTACTTACTGGAAAATTGTAGGCACAGTTCTTCCTTACTGAAATATACTTCTTTTCCTGTTCCAGAGTCTGAAGCTGTAGTTGATTATCATTGTGTCCATTCTCCTGCTGTAAACCCAGTGTGCAAAGCTTCTTATAAAATTCCAAAAACCTTAAATGCTGTTCAGGAGTAAAAATTCCTAAAACCAAAAAGTTTACTTTCCTCATTACAAATACCGATAATAATGTCCCCAAACAAACCTCATTTACAAATCTATCCCTTTTATCCCTCCTCCCTGCCATCTTCAATTGAGCAGAGTATCATCAGTACACATAAAGAAAAAGCAATTGTAGGTTCACATAATTCTTGAAATATTCAAGACTTTAACTGCACAGCTGTGATTGTATGTTTCTCCAACTAATATTGGTTTCTTTCCAATTTAATTTTTAGGGAATTCAGTGACATGAAGAATGCATGCCTGCAGAAAGTGGAAATATTAAACAATGTTGCTACAGAAAATAAAGAGGTATATGAATACAATTTGAAAACTCAGAACAACCTGGAATACAATAGAGTTCAGAGGTGAAGAAAGATGAGCAAGTATAAGTCATTCAACTTAGAGAAAATAAGTCTGTGAAGGGTAAACGACCAGCCTGGCTGAACAAGGAGCTTCTGCTGGAGCTCAGGAGAAAAAGGGGTTGGCTACTTAAGAGGAATTTAGTGATTTAGTTAGGCCATGTAGAAAGAACATTAGGGAGGCAAAAGCTCAGCTAGAACTCAGCCTGGCCACTGCTGCAAGAGATAATAAAAAGAGTTTTTACAAATATATTAACAACAAGAATATACAAATATTTTACAAATATATTAACAACAAGAAAAGATCCAGAGAGAGCCTCTATCCCTTACTGGATGCAGAGGGGAACATTGTTACTGAGGATGGGGATAAGGCTGAGGTACTTAATGCTTCCTTTGCCTCAGTCTTTAATAATCAATCTGGTCATCCTCCTGCTACTCAGTCCCCTGAACTGGAAGATAGGGATGGAGACCAGACTGATCCCCTCATAATCCAGGAAGTGGTTACTAATGACTTTCTAGGGCAACTGGATACTCACAAGTCTATGGGGCCAGATGGGATCCAGCCAAGAGTGCTGAGGGAGCTGGCGGAGGAACTTGCCACGCCTCT
>VXBP01005686.1:56562-161418 GCA_013400115.1 Rhinopomastus cyanomelas | reverse complement strand
GCACCTCGAGTACTGTGTCCAGTTTTGGTCACCACAGTACAGGAAGGACACTGAGGTGCTGGAACAAGTCCAAAGGGCAATCAAGTTGGTGAAGGGGCTGGAGGGCATGCCCTATGAGGAGAGGCTGAAGGAGCTGGGGTTGTTTAGTCTGGAAAAGAGAAGACTGAGAGGGGACCTTATCGCCCTCTACAATTACCTTAAAGGAGGTTGTAGCAAGGCTGGTGTTGGTCTCTTTTCTCCAGTTAGTGATGATAGGATGAGGGGAAATGGCCTCAAGTTGCATCAGGGGAGGTTTAGATTGGATGTTAGAACGAAATTCTTTACTGAGAGGGTGATTAGATACTGGAATGGATTACCCAGGGAGGTGGTGGTGTCACCATCCCTGGAGGTGTTTAAGGAACGAGTGGATGTGACGCTTAGGGATATGGTCTGGCGGTTAGACAGAGAAAAGGCTGGACTTGATGACCCTGGAGGTCCTTTCCAGCCATGATGATTCTATGATTCTATATGAAAAAACCTGAATGGACTGTTCTAGATGAACATTTCTGCAAAGAGCAGTTTGACACTGTGGAACAGCCCTTTGAAGTTATTTGTAGTGAAGCAATAGTCACTTTGATAGTCTCTAACATGACCATAAAGGATCATTTCAATGATCTCTAAGAAAGATCAAAGGGTTTAAGAGTCATGAGAGAAAATCTTTACAATGTAAAACATTGTCCCTCCCTAGATAATCACTGAGAAGTGGCTACAAGCTGGGCAGAATGATCAAGGTAACATCTGATGTTCTCAAGTGAAAACCACTAAAAGTATGGGTACAGATATGGCCTAAGTTACAGCTGGGATCCCACATGCCATTAGGTCTCCTTTCTCCCCCGGAGTTCCTTATGGGACACACCCTGTACTATGCCTCAAAAAGGACATCAAGCACAGAAATGAACATAACACAGTCAAGACGACCCTGTGTTTTCCAAGGTTTCTAGTTTGAAAAACTCAGTTATTTATCTCACAAACTCCAGCATATCCAAGAAGGAACCAACTAAACTAATCAAACCAATAAAAACAAACCACCATGTTTCTGTCTCTGACCCTGCCTCGGCATAAAAAACTCAGTGAACACATGGACATGCAAATAGTGGATTTACAAAATCCACTATTTATGCAATAGATTATTTCAGACTTGTATTTCACATTTCCTTTCCTATCATTACATTTGATACATTCAAATCTGGATGACTTCCTAGCACTTAAAATCCTCCAGTCTTCCCTGATTTTTAGTATTTTAAAGAAGAACACGAAATCATACCGTATAATCCATTACACAGTTTCCCCAAATGGAAAGATAAAGAAACTAGGATAGATTCATCTGCTTTGAAGGATTTTTCACAGAATGATTTCACTAATGGGAGCACAGTTTGACTTCTATCATCTGAAAAACAAAAGCAAGTTTTATAAGTTAGCCACTTGTCAACATCTAAAGAAAAACATGGAGAATGAACTATTAGTTCCATTTAGCTTTGTTACATTAGAAATTTTGAGTAGACAACTGATTTCATGGACAACTGTTTCATCTTCCTTAGAAGTTACTACACATAAAGTCATGAAATACATAAAGGATAAAATAGTAACCATAACAAAAGTAGAAATGTCTGAAGAATGTAGTCAGAGCAAAAAAACCCATTTAAATACACATATAAGATGCTTTAAGAACTGAACAAGAAAGGCTGAGGGAGCCTTAGCTTGGAAAAAAGGAGACTGAGGGGTGACTTCATTAATGTTTATAAATATTTGATAAGTGGGTGTCAGGAGGGTGGAGCCAGGCTCTTCTCAGTGTCATCTAATGATAGGACAAGGGGGAATGGGTGTAAGCTGGAACATAGGAGGTTCCACATAAATATGAGAAGGAACTTCTTCACAGTGAGGGTGACAGAGCAGTGGAATTGGCCACACAGGGAGGTTGTGTATTCTCCTTCTCGGGAGACTGTGTGACTTGATGTAGGTGATCCTGTTGTGGTGGGGGGATTGGACTGGATGGTTTTTTGAGGTCCCTTCAGTTCCCCAATGTTCTGTGATTCTGTGAAATCAAATCCTTACCTGCATCAAACATATCAAGCAGATTCACTAGTGTCTCAAAAGCTGCAAGGCGTACACTGCTGCCCTCATCTCTTGCCAGTTCTACTAATTCAGGAAGCACCACAGTTTTAGTCAGTTCTGTCCTGCAAAGAGAGGCATGAGACAATGTATAATGAAAACAATAGTGCTACAGCACTTCTTCCTTGAAATACTCATTCAGACGTTCTGGAAGTGGCGAAGAATGAAAACCAGAAAAAGTTGTTAAGAAAATAGAAATTAAGTGGTGGCCTCGAATCACAGAATCACAGAATCACAGAATCATTACGGATTGGAAGGGACCTCGAAAGATCATCTAGTCCAATCCCCCTGCAACAGCAGGAGGCTTTGTACTTTGTCAGATAAAGAAACGTGCAGGTTTAAAATGCGAAACTTTACTGAAAAAGCATTCAAATTGGCTCAAAATAAATCAGAGAAAATGCTGTCCAGAAAAAAAAGTCAGAGAAGTCCAGCTACTTCTTTATGTCATTAAGGAAACTCTTCTGACCAAATATACAGAAACTGCTCAATGCAATGGTCCAAAGCCAAGAGGGTTAAACATGAGCCTTGTTGGATTGAAGTGTCTGGAAATCTCATGCTTCTCCTCCTTATAGAGGGTAAGCAACTACTGCTCAGAGAAAACATGGTTTCCCAATTAGTCAAAACACTAGCTTTTGAGCTTGTTTTAAATTAGTAAGGAAATGGTTCTGCTTGTCTCTGCTTGCTTGGTAATTAGCAGCACAGTCTGTGCATGTGCTGGACCTGACAATTTGAATTTCCACACTAGCAGCGGGTTGCTGCATTAGGGACTGACTTTGAAATAAGAAGTTACTCAGGAGAAGCTGAATACTCTTGACAAAGAAACATTTGTGCAGTAAAGTTGGCATAAATAAGTTCAAAAGAGATTGGCTTCTTGGAGCAGAAGTACAGCTTCTGTAGAACCTACCAACCAATGTAACTTCCTATGTCCCACTGTATAACTGATCCCCAATTAAGAGAACAATCTTGTCTGCAGCCCTACAATCAGCAAGAACTGGGTTTCCAGTGTTTCCACTTTTTTTTGGTCATGCTCATTTTTTTCATTAATAGCAGTCAGTATTTCTACTGTGTGAATTTATTTGCATTTAAGTAAAAAGCCCATTTTGTCCTGTTCTCAAGTATGAGCCACTCATCAAGTAGTGAAAACTGTTGCAAGCACTGAAGAATTGGACCTCAGTGCTTCATAATAACCAGTGATTTATAATAACTGCTTTTTTCTTCCTGACACAATAACAAATGGAGAGGCATGGAAATTTAAATATTTGTTTCCTCAGACCAGGTCTGCACAGGCAGTTAACAGACTCAATTTATTAAAAGTACCAGACTTTTTCTATCCCTGTATGTGCAATATTGAAGGTCTTCAAGCTTGAGAGTAAAAGTTGATACTGAACTGAAATTTGCTTGCAAAACACATTCAGCATCCTTTCACAAAAAAGGCACGCAGTAATTATTAGAAAGTGTCAATACTTGTCACAATCCTGTTCCATATTTAAATAAGCCTAATGACATCAATGGATAATGAAAATTATTCTAAGAAGTTATATATGAACTCATTATTTACCAAAAACTGTCGTTTGTATGGTTCAGGAATTTTACTATCAGAGAGAAACATCTGAGAAAGGAAAATAGGCAGGTGCCAAGACCCAGTTCCCAAGCATAGAGCTGTACACTCCGGATTCAATACTGAGTACACATGAATTAAATTAGACATCTTAAAGGAAGCTTTCTGGTTGCCATTAAGTATTTCAGAGAAATATGTTGTGTTTAGCAGCAGTTATGCAAACTATACTCACCCTGCTCCTTGAGCTACGTGTTCCAGTTGCCGACACATGCACGCTCTCACTTCATACTCTACATCCTGGCACAGTGATTTTACCAATGGAATAATCTCTCTTTTAATACTAAAAATGTGAATACTGTTATTATTTTATAAAACAAGAATATATAAAATTCACCATGTAGTACTCAAATGTATTCACATAGTACTTCTAACGGTAATTCTTTAAAACCTAATTTATTAAACACAGCAATTTCTGAAAATTTACAATTACAAAAGAATACATCAGACACAAATACATGCTATATAGAAACATAGAAAGGGTTATTTACAGTCATAATTTCATCATACTTCATCTTTTTTCCTAACTACAAAAATAGTAGGCAGGCATAGGGACAACTTACTCACTTAACAACCTTCTTCAGTACAACTTCTGAAATGCTACTGTACGAATACCAATAATTATGGACATGCAAATCCCAATTAATTGTCTCTAACACCTCATCTTTGGTATGCATGTAGCACCAAAGATATAGTTGGGAAAAAAAAACAGAAAAAGAATTTAAGATTAAAATGTAATCTCTTTATGCAAGCAGACCCAAGTTTTCATGTTAAATCAAAGGCAGGCACAAAACAACTATTTTGAATACTGTTTAAGTAAAAACATATATTGCAGCTTGGCAGAATCAGGCGTTGCGTTTCCTTTCACTGTCTGAGATGCTATCATGAGTACTCATAAAATATAACAAATCCTTACGTTGTTACAAAACTCAAGGGAAATAATATGGAGTCACAGACAGGCAAATTTTCACGCCAGCTTGCACATCCTCTACTCATCCTAATGAAAATTCTTTATTGCTTACAGCAAAAATTAATGTCAAGCTTCAGAAACCGTAGTTATTCTTTTGAGTTTTCCATTTTAGAATACTTCCAAAGTACTCTAAAAGTGCTGCTAAAGTACTTTGGAAGTACGGATTGCTTCCAAATAAGACTTGTTTTTAACTAGCTATTAGAACAGAGGGTAGAAAAACTAAGTTATATTCCAAGGTCAGGACTGTTCTTCAGTACTCTTGTAAATAACCTGGAGTCATGTGAAATACAAGGAAACGCTTTTAATTTCAATAAAAATATTCTGAGAAAATGGTTCCCTTCTAAAAAAGAATGTTAAGCTGTGCTTACATACTGCCTGCTCCCAAGACCCCTCCCACAACACTGTCATAAATCTTGCTCAGCCTGCCACACTCTCAGCCTGTTAATCCATTTAATTTTTGCAATTAAGTCTACTTTTCTTACATTAATTTTTGCTGACTAACAAAGAAATATTGGCATATACCGTGGGAAAAAAAATATATCCACAGTCTACTTACACATGTGCTTCAAATTTATTAGCTAATTTTCCAATGATTTTACAACTAACCAAGCGGGATTGCAGCGTTTGAGAAAGTTGTGCTTTGGTAACAAGTGGATTCAGGATCTATATGACAGAAAAAGGAAGAAATATGGGCACAAGCCTGAATAGTAAATAATAATTTTTAAAAATACCAAAAAAAGTATCTCAGACGTTATCTACCCTTTCATAAAATTGATCAGTACTAGCAATAATAAATCCTATGCACATTAATAGCCTATTTGAAACCTGTATTTTTAATATTCAGTGATAATTACAGCATACTAAACCAGTATCTTGATCCAAGGAACGGTTTATGATTCACATCACAGCCACAGTTTTACATCTGTCTACTTGTGTCTTTATATTAGGACTGGGTTGTGTGTGAATATTAGCAGTTATTAGCTAGAAATTTTTATAAAAGCTGTTAAATATGATCCTTCACAAGAACAAAAAGTATGCAGAGAAAGGAAATGGAAACCTCTGTGAGGTTCTCTCTCATAAGCTTTGGGAAGTGTTTTATAAGATTTCTGTACAGCGGCTGAACCAACACAGCTTTATCAGCTGTCAGCTTCCCAAAACAAATTTTTGGAGACACATCCAAAAGTATTTTTAGACATGAATCAGAGAAGAAACTCCATCTTTAAATGGCATCTTTAAACTCAGATTATAATTAAATTTTGGGAGTGAGTAGAATAATTTTTTCCAACCTTTTTTTTTCCAACCTAACTTTCAAACTTTACAAGTTTAACTTTTTTAAACAATTGTGGATTTCAATTACCTACTGATTTTAATGGATATTTTTATACTACACAAACAATCATAAATTTCTATAGTACTCTAAATTATAAGCACAGCCTCTTGTAAAGCTTTAAAACTTAATGAAATGTGAACACTTAAAACCAAATAAAGTAGCTGAGTAAAGGGAATTCACATTATGACTTAGTGACATATTTGCTTCCACTTTCTGGAGCTACAATGAGGAAAAATAAGGGGTGTTTGCAGGACATTGGTTTTTGATACATCAAGAAGAACTAAACCACAGTGAAATGGTTATCTAGTATTCAGCCCCATTGAGCAGAAAACAACAGCAAACTAAATGCCCTTTCTTCAAGAAAACACAGAGTAAGATATTATCTGTAAAGCAAAACAGGATACATGAAACCATGCTACTGAGAATACTAAGTGTAGGGTAAATTGTCTTTTTTTGCTGATGAACACTGAAATTTTTTTAACTGACCTTCCTGTCTAGGAAGCATGTTCTTCTCTTACAATAGTTGCACAAGCATTTGCGTTTTCACAGGTATAGACCTGCTGCCAATCTTGCTGAAGTAAATGAAATTTTAAGGGAAATACAATCTGACAAAATAATTATTAACTTGATGGAAGAACGTTATTACCTCATGCCTAACAGTCTCTTTAGGTAAAGCTTCTATTACAGCAAGAAGAGTTTCTAGCCATGCATTGCTTACACCTGTTGGAAAGAAATGGGTTATGCGTTATGTTGTACTTGGAATGGGTGTCACAAAACACACAATGGTTTTACAAAATCAGTTCTCACTTCTTACATGCAGCTCTTCAAAGTCCTACGTACATAAAAGCTGCTCAATTAACATGTCATTTTATTTAAGTTAAATGTAACTCAATTAAATGTAATTTACATAGCTCTTTGAAGAGCTTTTTTGGTATCTAAAAAGTAACTAATAAACATTCAAGACTTGAAACTAAATATAATAGCTAAGAAGCAAATTCTTTCCCCATTTATTTCACCTTTTAAATTCCTGTACCAAAACTACTAATCATATAAGAAACATTAACCACTCTCCCTCTATTTTCTGAGCCACAGTATTCTAGAGCTTCAGTGGAAGCTCAGACTCAGTAATAACTTCAGCATGTAGCTCTTCAAACAAAGTGGTTTTGTTTCCTTCAATCAGAAATATCAGTATGTAAGTGGTCAGCATGCAAAAATCTTTTCAGTCATCCAAGTCTAGGTACAAAGTCACAGACACTGCACTCACTGCTTTACACGGTCTTGTACAATCACTAAGAAAATAAAACATACAGAAGTAACCAGTCATCAGTCTAGTTACACAGCCCTGACCTGCATCCCTGTGTTCCAGGTTCTGGAAAATTATATGTAGGAAGGAATGGGAGTATGTATGGATGGACACTGACTCCTCTTGCAGAACAGTCAAAAATGAAGCAGCAGCTGTTAATTGCATTTCCACTCCTGCAACATGTAGCACCTCCTGCAGAATTACATATTATATCCATTTAGAGCATAAGGCAGAAAGGTACTGAAAGAAGAATCTTACATTCAGTTTTAAGAGAGAGTATGCAACATCCCGAGTGAGCTACAAGGTTTACTACAAAATTATTTTCTCTTAAGAGCAGTTACTTGGAGACATTCAAATCCCTTATAGTATAGCATGAATATATTAAGAAAAGTAAAGCCAATTACACTTTTGATTTCATCAGGACATGTGGATTTTTTTACTTTATAAGATGAGAGGTAAAACCTGGCCAGCCAACAATTGCACTTGTGATGTTTACACACATGAATAAAAAAGAAATATTTCATTGATCCAGTGAGAGATGCTAAATAGCAGAAGGCAATTTAAATTTCATCCCTTGCCAACTGATTTGGAACATAAATAAAACCGCGTATATGTAGTACATAGATACATATATAGACTCACAGAATCATTTAAGTTAGAAAGAAGTTTACAATACACATAATTTTAAGAATAGAGTAAGATGTTTATTTATATAGGTAACTCAGTATTTTCGGGTACTTAGCGTGAACGTAACAGATTGTAACTAACGAGAATGTCTTTAAAAGCATCAATTCAAAAGTTAAAGAACACGTCAGAATTAAACATTACATTTTTGAATTAAACAAAAAGGAATTTAAATTTCAGGTTTCTGCACACACCAAAGAGAGTGCAGGATGCAATCCATGACACAGCATGCACTGTAAGTACATACATATCTATCAGCTAAACGAGTATTCCATTTCCTTACTTCTCTAAATGTATCTATCTCATGAGAAATACATGACATTATTCTACAGTCAAAAAAATCAGGCTCTTTTTACACGTGATTCTAAACTCAGTAAGAGTTCAAAGTTCATTCTTCCTATTTAATGATTCTATCGGTGGCTTTGGTTCTTTTTTTTAAAGTGCTTCAGATGCACAGTCCTTCAGTTCACATATGCAAAAGATATTTCCAAATCAAATAACTTTTTACTACACAAATGTTAATCAGTTTCTGTGTGCAAATGAATAATATTTAATTTATCTGAATGAAAGAGAACCATTACTTCTCTCTCAACAGCTGTTACCGACATATTTTTAAGGGCACTCAATGTGCCAGTCCCCCAAATGACAAAAGAAACAGCATCATGCAGCTTGTCGTGATAAAATACGTGCATTCACTAGCCATGAAAACTTCCCTCTTGTCATCTCCCCAGTTTATCTCTGTCCCTGTTCCTCCCATAGCCAAGAATAAGGTCACCTACCAATTTTAGTACCTGTTCTGGGATTTTGGCTTACACTTGTTCAAAAAATTATACTAAAATAATCAAAAGACCTATCTGTACACTGCAGATGCTAAGAGACAAGAACATCATGAAGCTGAATTCAATGTTATGTATGTACTTTGTACACAATGCAAACAAGGCTACTTACCATCAAATAAAGTTTCCAAACAGTCTCCTCCACAGATCCACACAACTCTGGATAACCATGTGTGAGAACACATTGTCTGGCTGTGCCTCCTCATGGCCCTCGGGAGACATTGAAATGTAAACTCCTAGACTCCTTACACATCTGCCTGCATTGACGTATTTGCACTCAGAACTGTATGGTTCCACATATGAAAATGTATGGGCCTTCTCATTCCAATTTCACAGAACTCAAGTTTAGTAAATTAAATTTACTCTATATAAATTTATTTATTTAGAAGTTATTGGATCCTCAGCAGTCTCTCACTTTGGAGGAAAAACGTTTTTCCTGAGTATCTCATTCAGACAAGTGCATTTCATGAATTTAAGAGTATTATCATGTTCTTGAACTATCACAACGTCCACAAGTTACACTCAACCATCAAAAGCTGCAAAATTTAGAAAGCCTGGCTTATTCCACTAATTGGAAATCAGAAAATTTTAGATTAGATATCAGAAAATAGCTTAATTCATTTTATGTTCTGCTGCAACAGAATTCTTTTGAAAGAATGCTGCAAGCAGAAATAAAGGCAGTGGTTTTAGAAACTGCACTGAAGTGAATGAAATCTTCATATTGGACTAGAAAGACACGGAAAGAATGGAGATTACAGAACCTCAAAGATTAACTTCAAAATCAATGCTATGTATAACACAGGGTAAAAATCACCCCATGTCTTCTTAAACTGTAGAATCCACTAGGAAAAAGCGAAGATTTCAAGGGAGATTTATATAGTAGGAAAACAAGTAACCATGAAGGTGAGCTTGGAACTAATAAAGCACTGAATAAAGCTTGATTCACACACCTCAACAAAAGTAGCCATAGTTTTCTGCAACCATAGCACTTGGGAAAACCTCTTCTTAGTTAGTCAGACACTTGCAATCTCCCTCCACTGCCTTTAGTGGCAGTGCCCAAGGACGGAAAACAGGGGAAATACTACCAGCATTATTTGGAAAGAGCCCTTTGGTGCACAACAACAAATGCTGAGAAGAATGTCTGAGCTTTCTCTAGATCTGCATTTCAATGACTTCCATGGTTCACGAGGAGTTACGTGCAGAAATCCAGAGAGCAGGGATCTCTATGCAAAAAGAACCCACACAGAAAGGCCACTTCATTTTAACTGCAGAACCTTAAAACAAAATTTTATAACCTCATTCCTATGTTAGCATCTAAATGATACACAACATATTTGCTTTGTTGGCATAACCAAAATGCTGACACCCAATTGAATAGACCTGGAATATTTATTTGCATATTGTATGTCTGAGTTTTGCTCACCTCAGGTCTAACATACTTATGATAAACAGATAAAGTCTTTGATACAATTGTAATGTAATGAGGTTTTAAGGAATAAGCATTTTGCATATATCAATTTATATATTAACTCATAAAAGCAACAGGGTTTATAAATCTCTATAAGTGTGTAAAACGCGTAATGTATCCAACCAGAACATTCCTTGCATAAATTTCTTCCTGCATTTGTTTTATTCTCAGCTCTAATAAAAACAGTATTTATTTTGGCTTTGGGTTTCTGCATGTATGCTGAATGAGTACTCTGGTTTTCTTACCCAGTTACACGGTGACAATACTGCCAGACAAATAGCACTCTGAAACTACTACACAAGTAATTGTGTGCAAATGTGAAACTATAAATCAGAAGGTTGGAAGGGATCTCAAGGATTATCTGGTCCAACTGTTCCTGGTGAAAGCACGGTCTAGACGCTGCTTCAACCACATGTCTAGCTGGATCCTAAAAGTGTCCAGTGTTGGGGAATTCACAGCTTCTCTGGGGAGATTCAAAGCTTTTCTGGGGAGATCCCAGTGGTTGACCAATCTCATTCTCAAAATTTTTCCTCTTGTGTCTTAAATCTTCCCAGGAACAACTTCTACCCATTACCCCTTGTCATTGATATGAGATTCCTAAAAAAGGAGTCCACACCTTTCTTGTAGCCACCCTTTACATTCTGGAACATATTTCTAAGTTTTTCTTAAAGCGGAACAAAACCAGTTATCTTGGCCTTTCATCATGACAACTTCCCAGTCCTTTGGTCTTCTTTGTGGTTCTCCTCTGAACCCTCTTCAGCCTGTCTACATCTTTTTTGTAAAGTGGGGACCAAACTGAAGAGGCTATTCCAGGTGTGGCCTGACATACACCGAGTAGAATAGGACAAGGACTTCATCTCTACTGTTGAGGTCCTGCTGGTTTTCTTTGCCACTGCAGTACACTGCTCACTTATGTTAAGCTTTTTTTCCCAGTCTATAGAAGTGCAGTAATTTAAGCCAGTTTATTTCCCTGCAATTCCAGACTACATTTCCAAAACTGTAATCACAGTTGAGTTCAATTGTACCTTAACATACTATAACAGCTTCCATTTAATGCTGAGGACTGTTCCTTCAATAAGAACTAGCACAAAGAAAAATAACTAGGTCAAGTGCTTAATTATGCCAAAAACTGTTTTGCAGTTAAAAGTGCAGTGAACATGGGTAGAACAGAACTTTTCTTCTGCAGATTAAATAAGTATTAGATAACACATCATCAGTGAATAACTTGTTTTCTAAGAGCATGGCCACTGAAAGAAATTAAACTCTCATAAGTTCCAGAAAGTTTCAATCTATAAAGTTTAAATCCTAAAGAAAACCTTAGATTGAGATTGATCTCATTATATTTCACTACTTTACCTCTCTCTTGAGCCCATTAACTTAAGTTTCATTTAAATTATCATCTAGGAAGTAATGTTTGGATGTAAATGGCACTACACAGTGAAAACCACACTGCTTCTCTCAGTTATTTGCTCAAAGATTGATTTATTATTAAAATTGTCAGCTACATTGCTACTATTTCTGTCTTTAATTCCTAAATTTTCTTTTTTCATTTACTGTTTTTCAGTTTAGTGTCCTTCACATAATCACAGAGTTATTGATGCTGGAAAAGTTATTTTCAGCTTGGTGGCCCCCAGCACGTGTGTGTGCATGGAACATTACTGAGTACATCTACCACGTGGAACTCAACTCTTCTGTAGTAGAGTTTGCATTTAAACATCCTCACTAAGTGATCATGTTTACAACTACATACATATTTGTTCATCATCTCAACAAATCAGCAGAATATAACTCATTAAATTAGCTTTTCACAAATATTGAATTGTCCCTTGAGCAGCTTCTTTCTTAGGAGAAATGTCTCCTAAAGCCAGTGGCAATAAGACATACACCAAAATGTGTATTTTCATACACTATTTTTTTTCTGGAATATTTTTATTAATATAAAGGTCAGTGCATTAAAAGTAAATATACATTTAAAAAGCTGAGAGATGTATATCCACATGACTTTTAAATAGAAGCAACTTGTCTCTTCAAAGTTTCAGCAAATAAAACTATGAAATATAAATGAGAATTTACTGGAATAAAAAGTTCCGACCTTGGTAATACTGTGATACTGTGAAGTATTATTTTCACGTGGGTCCACTACAGTAATTCCCTCCTCAGTAGATAGAACACTGTGTAACGTAAGCAAGTGACTCATGCTTGTGTCGCTTCATTAGCAATATAATTATGTACCTTCTTATACCTGGCAACGACAACCTGATATAGAATGATATAGGAACTCAGAGCAGCTGCTAGTGAAGATACTTTCTCTCATCCCTAAAGTGCCTGAGATAGAGGACAACACAGCTGAGATGATTCTTAACATAGCTGAAACTGTCAATTAAATGTATTTTAGATTATCAAATTTATATTTAGTCAGTAACTAGTTAAACACTTTCCATCTTTCTGAAATGCTCTAAAAGCTAAATTCTTAAGCCCTTGTTTGCAACAGGAATGTAACATTCCTGTTGTCAGAGTATCATGGAGAGAAATTATTGTATTTATTTTATTTATTTTATTTTATTTTAAACACTCAAAAATTTAAATTTTACAAAGTGTCCTCATACAATCATGACTGAATCAAACTACTGAAAATTACAAACTTATCTCTAAAAATGTATTGGGAAACTGAGCCTGTCCATTGCACTATGATCACAATGCACTGAACACAAAATATCTGCAAGAAACTCTCATGATTCTTACCTCTTTTCCCACAGAGACCACACACATTCCACGACCTACTACCAACAAATATAATGTTCCTTCAGCAGACAATTTGCGTAAATCAGAACGAGCTTTGTATCAAACTGATCAACAGCAAGAGAGCAACCAGAGACTGCTCTACATCAACAGTTTGGTTTAATCACATAAAGCCAGCCAACGGTATTAGGATAAAACTGACAATATACTGAATCAAAACAAAAAAAACACCTCGAAGTTGTTGTTATCAAAGTAAACTTTCAGATATTTTCATAGTCAAACCCAGTATATTTGTCCACTCAGCAGTGTAACAGGCAGGCTAACATAATCAAAACTCTTTACTCCTGTTGTAGCTTTACACAGAGTTATTTGTAATTTTTTTAGCATTAGAGTTACTAGTCTTTGCATTTGTGACACAGTTTGGTTTTATGTGGCTGAAGCTGCTCTTTAAACTACACCTTAAATTAAGTTCTTAATTTCTTCTCAGCAAGGGGTCATGCCTGGGTCATAATGGCAATACAGACAGACATTCCTACCCTCATTAAAATTATAGAATCATAGAAACATTATGGATTGGAAGGGACCTAGAAAGATCATCCAGTCCAATCCCCCTGACACAGCAGGATCACTGACACCAATTCACACAGGAACACATCCAGGCAGCTTTTAAACGTCTCCTGTGAAGGAGACTCCACAACCTCCCCGGGCAGCCTGTTCCAGTGCTCACCCTCACTGTGAAGAAGTTCCTTCTGATGTTTATGTGGAACCTCCTATGTTTCAGCTTACAACCATTGCCACTTGTCCTATCACCATCCTCCTGACACCCACCCTTCAAATATTTATAGAATGATTTGGGTTGGAAGGGTTGAGTGGGAAGTCATCTAGCCCAACCCCACCCCTGCAATAAGCAAGGACAGCTTTAACTACATCAGGTTGCTCAAAGTCTCATCCAACATGAACTTGATTTTTCCCAGGAATGGGACTTCTACCACCTCTCTGAGCAATCTGTTTCAGTGTTTCACCACCCTCATCATAAAATATTTCTTCCTCATATCTAGCCTGAATCTCCCTTCCTTTACTTTAAAATTATCATCCATTGTAGTGTCACAGCAGGCCTTGCTAAAAAGTCCCACTCTATCTTTCTTATAGGCTCCCTTTAAGTACTGAAAAGCCACAGCAAGGTCTTCTCAAAACCTTCTCCAGGTTAAAAAACCCAAATATCCTTTCTACAACCACATGTCTGTATAAAATTACTGCATAGAACTGTAGCCAACATGCATCTATCATGGCTAGCAGTGACTTACTGAAAACATGGAGGGCAGCACATCATACCTCAGACAGGCAAAAGCAAGGTTTACTTTTCTGCATAGAAGCATCAAAATCTGCTTTTGGGTGGAAGGAGATTGAGAATGTCAAAACAAACCATTATGACTGGTTGGTTCTTGAAAAACTGTCAAAATAGTGATAAACCTTTAGAAAATATAAACAGCATTCATTCTGCTTTCTTCTCCTACTGTAACATCTCTCAAAGAACGCAATACCTGAAATACTTCGCAAATCCAGTGAATTAAAGTGGACAGTGAATCTACTGGACATACCTCTGCTAGAGAGTGAGAGTGCAATTAAAGTAGGATTTTTTGCCTTTGTTAAAATACTTCTGGCAGGAAAAGATCCATTCAAACCTCACTACATACAACTTACTCTGATTTTTGGTAAAACCCGGCGAAGCGTTTCTGCAGGATTCTGCCGCATCAGAACTGGAAGATTTGCCACCACACTTGTTCCTTGGATGTCCTGGCCAGAACTTACAAAAACATATACATACAATAAATTACTGGCTAGCATGGTTACAAACTCACAGCTTTCATTTAAAACAAAAAAAACCCCAAACTAAAACAACAAACCCACACTACCCAGGTTATTTATATAAGAAGTCAAACTAGGCATTACTTTTTTTAGGTAATATGTACTAGGAAACATTTTAAAAATTTCAACCACAATAGCTGTTATGTTTAGTGTAGCTTTGGAAAAAGATGTAAAAGGTTTGAAAGATCTTTTCAGACAGGATGATTGAAGCAGTGGTTTTGTGGAAGCTTTTATATTATAACAATTCAAGTGATAAGGCATAGGAAGCGGACAAATTGAACATATAAATGAAAACTACACTCAGTGTACAACACTTTAAAAGAAATGCACCCTTTTTGTAAGGAAAACATACACATAATCAGACATGTATTGGCAAATATTAAAGCAGGATGCAAAAACTTGGTTAGACTACAGATGAGATGCTTAGTGAAGTCCCACAAATGAGAAAGGGAAAAAGTCAAGCGGGAAAGATGATGGCAAGAACTACCCAAGTAAATAAAATTCTAGAACAGAAACAGAGTCTGGATGCCAAAATTAAAACCAAAAGTCACCACTTCTTTTGTCATGTTTAAATGTGTAAAATCTATTTCACCCAACAAAATCAGATTTGTTCCAACAGCTAAACAGCTCATATCTAAACAAGCACAAAGCTCAACTGTACAGATCAAGATTTTTTCTTACTGTATGATTATACACTTATTTTTAGAAGAAATTCATAGCAAAACTACTTTTAGATACTTCCATATACACTCCTCCTCCCAACAGCATTCAAAGTTTTCTTAGTAGAACATATTAAATCAGAAGAGGACAAGGTGCATAAATGGGTCACAGGTCAGTATACCTGTACAACCACCTTCCAATTTTGTTCTGCTTCTGAAGTATATTAGTGAATTCACAGTTAACATGCAAAGCCTTTCTGTAGAATTTGGAGCTGAAAAGTCTTTACATATTCCACTAATGCAGAGGTATCATCCTCAACATTCATGTCTTTCAAAAGATGAAACAAATTTACAAGTATATTCAAGTGGGTAATTTAGATATATTTGTTAAATGCATATGAATGTGAGTTCAAAAAAAGAGGATACAGTTGTATAATAAGCAAGAAGCAAAATGAGAGAGTCCAGCACAGAGCCATACAGGTCCTTTCCAATCCCTAATGGTTTTATGATTCTATGATTCTGTGAAGACACAGGTTAGAATAGAAGGACTCAGGGATTTGGGTTCTTTGACAATAACTGGTTTCATCAGTTGCCAGACCTTGTAGATACATATGAGAAGGGTTTATCTCAGAGGGGAAAAAGGGTTCTGGGTCAGGAGTTAGCAGGCCTCATCATAGAATCATTACGGATTGGAATGGACCTCGAAAGTTCATCTAGTCCAATCCCCCTGACACAGCAGGATCACCCAGATCAAGTCACACAGGAACATACCCAGGTGGGTCTTAAACGTCTCCAGTGAAGGAGACTCCACAGCCCCCCTAGGCAGCCTGTTCCAATGTTCTGTTACCCTCATTGTGAAGAAGTTCCTTCTGATACTTATATGGAACTTCCTATGTTCCAGCTTATACCCATTGCCTCTTGTCCTATCACTAGATGACATTGAGAACAGC
The DNA here is from genome assembly GCA_013400115.1 of Rhinopomastus cyanomelas. Lineage (NCBI taxonomy): Eukaryota > Metazoa > Chordata > Aves > Bucerotiformes > Rhinopomastidae > Rhinopomastus > Rhinopomastus cyanomelas. The sequence goes on along the minus strand of VXBP01005686.1, from coordinate 144,850 downwards.
CCAGCTCCATCCTCCTGACACCTACTCTTCACATTTTTATAGATATTAATGAGGTCACCCCTCAGTCTCCTCTTCTCCAAGCTAAAGAGACCCAGCTCCCTCAGCCTCTCCTCATAAGGGAGGTGTTCCACTTCCTTCATCTATGTGGTGGGTTCAAGACCACAATTTAAGATAAAGGAAAAGAAATCAAAGCAGTTAGGTCTCGATGAAATCTCGGATAAATTTGCCAGACAACAGATAGCTTAGGGAAACTGGAAAAAAAAAAAAAGGTTTATTAACTCTGTAACTGTATACAGAAAGGAAGAAAAGGTTATGCAAGTCAGTGCACACAAATTAGAAATTGTGTCACAAATGCCATCACACATTCTGAGAAAAATACAATGGGAGCTCACTATTGTTTGGACCTTGGATCTTCTTTCACATTAGAGATCTGGGGAAAAAGAGCATGTCAGTCAAGTAGAGATCAGTACCACCACCCTCTCTATTATTCATGCATCACCCCCATCTGCAATACAGTGAGACCCAAATTGCTTGCAGACTGGTGAATTCTTCAATTCTTCAGCGTAGCTTCTCCAGCTCAGTGCTCTCGGGATGGCCTGACTTCTCAGCAGCCAAAAGTGCATCCCTCGGTGCAGGAGACATGCATTTCAAACAAAGAACCCAGTTTCTGTCTTTCAGATCCCAGGTTTAAGGATTCTCAAGTCCTTCTGCTTTCTTCAGCTAAGCACGAAGGAGTCCTCCCCCAAAACTTAAGCGTCCTCAGTCTTTCTCAGCAGCAGAAATGACAAACAGTCTCTCTTCCTGCTGATCAGTCTCTCCAAAATGGCGGCAGCGTAGCCGCATAGCCCTGGCCACGTGGGGATCCAAGATGGAGACCAATCGCATGGTCAGCAGGGCCGCACCCCCAAGAGAGCGAACAAACAGCCCGCTCTGCTTTTTATAGGCTGACCTAGCCATGGTCTTCCAGGGCAGGTCCCAGGACAGACCCTTCCAGGGAAGGTTCCCGGGACAGGTAACTGGGGGCAGGTCCTGGGACAAGCCCTTCCGGTGCAGGTCCCCAGGACAGTGTCACCTTCCCCAGGACAGGTAACTGGGGGAAGGGTTCCTCTTGAGAGTAAGTTTTTGTTCTTCATGAAAGCACAACTTCTGCACATCTGAAAATTCTGGTAATTTTCAAACTGCAACAATCATCCTCATTGCTCTATGCTGGACTCCCTCCAGCAGTTTTGGGTCCTTCCTGAACTGAAGCTGTGAACACTGTCACCTGGGCTGCAGCACTCTGACCAGCTGAGCAAAATGTGGGAATCATTCCCAGAGTGGAGACTTCATCTTGATGATGCATACACATTTGCAATAGAGAGCAAACAAAAATTACAGCTAGAGATGGAGCTCAACACAGATGTAAAGACAATACACTGAAAGTCACAATATCAGAGTGTAACCACAGAAATACTAATTTTAAAAAATGAGAAAAGGCAAAGATCAAAGGCAATTTCAAGATCAAGAAGAAACGTCTTGGCAAAGTAAAAACTCCATCACTACTTCCTATATGCTTTGAATACTTATTTTTTTCTCTTGGTATAATATCTATCTTTAGGAATACAGAAAATTACTAATCCAGTATTGCATGGTTTTTAAATACACTGTGTATTCCAACTCAAAAAATGTAAGAGTACTTTAGTAGTTTTTTTAATCCCCTGTTAAAACTATTACTGATGTAAAATTGATTAAGAACCAATTTTCTGGCTAGATACCACATACATCCCTCTGTATTTTAACTGCTATCTGTAAACATAAGAACACTGACAAGTTTTGACAGGGCAAAGCTACACAAGAGCCCTTTTAAGAACTCAAAATCACCACAAGTCGATCATAGTACAGATTTTCAGATTGATTTTAATATTAGCATCCCTGCAGCCTCATTTGCCAAACACTTACGAACTCTCAGTAAAAATGAGTCTCACAGTAACATCTACAGTCATTGAAAGGGCAGTATTCTGTCAACTGCTGAAAATGGACTTGAAAAAATTAATAGGTGATCTATTTATAGCTTGCAATACTTTTGTATTATGCAAAATCATTTAGTCATCTAATTTAAATCCATGAATACTAACATCTTTCATGTTTATTATAGATTTCTCTGAGTATCCTATACTAATTCCAACAAAGCTTTGAAGTAGAACTGCAAATCTAGAGCTCCCAAGCATTTTCCACTTTTTGGGGGCACAAGCTGGATGAGGCCCACGACTTAAGATACAACTTACAAGGAAAAAGAATACAGCTTTGCATTATTTAGCCCTAATGCAAAAGGTGAAGTAACTCAGAAGAGCTACTTAAATGAAAAATTTATTCATTTTGTATCAAGATGGAAGAAATCCAAACTGCTAAAAATTGCAGCCAAACTGCAACATTTAGCCATTAGAAGTGTAAAGTAAAAAGCGTTTCCCTTTAAAGCCAACACACTTAGTATCTGGCTGGCTGCCAGTTAAGAATGTGAAGCAAGAGGCATTTCAACACCTACACAGCCTGTAATTTTCCAACTGCAGAAGATTTTTCTTCTATGTCCACCAAAGGAGCTGCATCATTGATTTTCTTTAGATATTAAAGACTTCAGGATTACAGTGAGTTATTGCTAAATGTTCAGATTTAGACATTTTCATACTAATAAGTGTATTAAAATAAATGCTAAATCTTTTCTTTAGAGACACAGTAAGCACAACATAATGGAGGTGCTATTATTCCTTTATTAACAATGCTAAATATACAGGAACTCAACACAGCCCTATAATTAGAAGCAATTTATATCAACCTCTTTTATGCTAGCAAAATCCATATAGATAATATTTAAATATAAAAACTTCAGGATTCATCTTCTCAGTTCATGCTACAGGAGATCCCAGTGACTTTACAATGGGGGGAATTCTCAGCCTGAGCCCCTCTATCCTAACATTGCAACTCCCTCTGCAACACCAGCTGCTAACTGCCAGCCACTGTTACCAGAACCGGTCCAACTACAAGGATCACTGAAGATCTAGTACTTCTCACATGCAAAAGCAACACTAAGCCTAACACTCTAGCCTTTGCATTTGATTTTACTGGGTTTATCTTGTCCTCTTAAAATGAAGTCTACAATATATTTGGTGCTACCTTGAGACTGGGGAAAACCCTAGAAACCACTTGCAAACATATACAAAGGACAAGAAAGTGACTGAGTGTAGTCATCCAGCATTCTTGGAGGGAAAATGATGTCTCACCAACCAACCTGACAGTCTTGTACAATGAGATTATTGGATTAGCTTATGGATGTCTAACATATTTTAGCAAGGTTCCTGACATTGCCTCCTACAATATTCTCATAGACAAACTGATGATCCATAGAAAAATGGAAAGTGATGTTGACTAAAAACTGGCTGAACTATCCAATTGAAAGAGTTGTGATCAGTGGCAAGGCAGCCAGCTGAAAGCTAGCCATAAATGGTTTACCTCAGGGGTCAACACTGCGGACAATACTGTTTTCATTAATGACCCAGATGATGGGACAGAGTACCCCCTCAGCTAGCATACAGATGACATAAGACCAGGGTTGATAGACCACATAGCTGTGCTGTCTCAACAAGCAAGATGAAAAGAAAATATCTAGAGGGATCTTACAAAATTCAACAGCGGGAAACACAAGTCCTGCAGCTGTGGAGGAATAGCCCTATGTATCAGTACAGTTGGGCCAGCCAGCTGGAAAGTAGCTTGGCATAAAAGAACCAGGAGGTCCCAGTGGATACCAGGGTGACCAACAGCCAGTAATTCATCCTTGTGGCAAAGGCAGCTGATGGCATCTTCAACTACATCACCAACAGCTCAGAGGTGACTGATTATTCTTCTCTGTTCAGCACAAGAAACTCATAGACAGATAGCAGTGACTCTGTTGAAGGGCCACTAAAATGATTAAGGGATTATAGAATCATCACAGATTGGAAGGGACCTTGAAAGATCATCTAGTCCAATCCCCCTGACACAGGAGGATCACCTAGACCAAATCACACAGGAACATAACCAGGCGGGCCTTGAACATCTCCAGTGAAGGAGACTCCACAACCACCCTGGGCAACCTGTTCCAGCGCTCCGTCACCCTGTAGTTGCCTGGGTCTTCCTTCTTATCCCTTTTCAAAGATTTGAGCAGCAGCTTAGGCAGCAGGGATTTTCAGTCTCAAGAAGAGAAGGCTGGAGGCCTTATTTAATATGTATAAAATCTGATGTGAAGTCATAAGGAAGACAGACAGATTCTTCCCAGTGGTGCCCAGTAGCAGGACAAGGGACAATGGGAATAAATTCAATACACAGGAAATTCCACTTAAATCCTAAAACAAAGTTCTTCTATGTCAGAGCACTGAAATTCTGAAATGAGTTGCCCAGACATGTGGTAGAGTCTCCATCTTCAGGATTTAAAATCCTGAATTCAGGACAAGACTCTGACCATAGTGCGCTAATTGATACCGCTTTGAGCAGGAATGTGGACTAGAAGATCTTCAGAGGTCCCTTCACACCAGAACTACATTATGACTCTATGATCATATTCAAGATAGGAGCTTCCAGATTTGCACATTTGCAGCCAGCTCAGGACAGACATTAAGATCTTTTATGTTAAAAATAACTAAATACTGAATTTTTAAGCCTCCATTTCAAATTTTAATTTAATTTTTGATCCTCCATTTAAAAAAAAAGATTTTGCAAAGTAAGAACAAAAAAGTTTGCTAGTCCTGGGATATTCAGTTCCACACTTTGGTCAGGGAATGAAAGACTAAAGCTCCTTCTACTGCCTAAAGAAAGAAGATTAGTCACTGAATGTTTCTTCAGAATATTTCCACAAAGGAGTTTGAAAAAGAGAAGACAGATTTACATCTCTCTCCATAATTTGCACTAGCCTGCAATCCACGATGACAGGAGCAGAATAGAGTGTTTTAAAGACATTTGAGCTACAACATTTACCCAAGCTCAAACTAAAGCCCTATTTCAGAACTAACTTTTCTTTAAGACTGGTTAGCTGTATCAGTTCATCCAAAATTGCTAATTAGCCATTGTTGAATCGACCACTTAGGTCTGCTCTTTGTATAACTTAGTTTTACAAACATGGAGGATCTGATGGAAAGCTGCAGGTAATTAGAGTATTAACTCAACATCCTGAAAGGGCAATTATTTTCAGTGCAAGATTCCAAAACATCCCATGTTGGTCTAAATCTGGCTTAAAACAGAATTGAAAAATTAACCATCTTCAATGTGATTAGAATAACACAATAAAAACTAGTCATTAGAATAACATAATTAAAAAAGCAGAATAAAGTATTTGATAATCCCAGAGCATATCATCAAAAATTGAAAGAGAGTGTCTGGAAGTTGGGGGATTTTTGGAGACACTCAAAACCCTTCTAGACAATGTGTTGAGCATCCTCATCTAACACTCAGACCTGGAAGTCGGCCCTACTTTGAGTAGGGCATTGGACCAAATGACCTCCAGAGATCCTCTGTTCTGTTCTGTGACTGTGATTCATAAACCCTAATCCTCTATTTGTATAAAAGCTCAGTACCTGACGAGATTTAGCCAATTCTGAATGATTCCATACAAATTCTCCTTTCAGGGTTTCTGTTCTCTACAATATGCTGGTTGCCAAGGCAAACTAGAAACCCAGATAAATATTTCCGTAAATAACATTACAATGCTTGGACTATAAGATTTCCTTACAGAATCATCTTTACTTTTATTGTGAAAATGGGTAGGCATAGGCTTAAAATTTATTAAATAGCTTTCTGCATACCAGTTTTGCTAAGTAAAGAAATAATACTTTAACAAGTTTTATTTTTGTCTTTGCTTCATTTCAAGGTTTTGGTCAGAAAAAGGGAAAACTTTATAGAAAGTAGAAATTTTCTCAAAATCACAAATACCGATGAGTGACTTGAAGACTAATTTTCATTTTATTTCAAGGCAAATACTCCCATAAAATACAATCTAGTAATGTCTGTAGGAGTACAGTTCTTTGTTACTACTGTTGTAAACAGTAACTCTTTTCATTTTAGATTATGTATGCTTACATTCTACATATTCTTCTGTAAACATATGTTCAGGCACTCCTGTTATATAACTTGTATTTGACATATATTGCAATAAGTATATTATAAACAAACCCAGTCACATGGAAGGAGAAGGATCTGTCATTTCATTAAAATAAGTCCCTTTAAGAGCCTCAGTTGAACAAAGACTGCAAAGCATGAGCTGTACAAATATTAACACAGTCTTGAAACTCCATATTACAAGGGCAATATTGTAGACCTGTAGTGCTGTACAAAATTGTTTGTACGTTATCCTCTACCATGTTGCAAATGACACTATCTGGAATCAAAGTGATGTTTTATCTGATAATTTGCCCTAGGATTTGAAAATGTAAAGGGGTACACAAGGTTTGCTATACAATTTGTTATATGTTTTCAAAATCGGGTATTCGCTGTATCAAACTGCTCACATTTCTGACATTGTATAGCAACTGAATAAAGGCTAGAACAATAAAATTTTAAAAAATTACTTATTTAGACACAAAGATATACCTCATTACAGATCTATTTACCATATTCACTATTTCGTATAACCAATCTTACGCATTAAAATAAAATAGTGGAGCTCCCAAGCTGTGTTCTGCACTTTCTCCACCATCAGCAGTCTTTTTGATGACCACAGCTAACAGGGCACCATAAGTACCAACCTCAAAAATCATTTAAATTGTCCTAGAAGTCAATGACTTTTTACTATGTGTTCTAGCACTTATATATGAAAGCCTTCATGTATATGGCATGTATGATAATATGAAGATTCTAGAATAGGGATATAAACCAGACTGTAACTAGGACTGTGATGGGGTCAAAGAAACAATAAGCAGCTTTCTCCCTTCACAGAATCACAGAATCACTCTGATTGGAAGACACCCCTGGGACCATTGAGTCCAACCATCTACCTTACCTTACTAGTTCACCCCTAAACCAGATCCCTCAACACCTCATCCAAACAATGTTTAAACATATCCCTGAATGGCAACTCAACCACCTCCCTGGGAAGCCCATTCCAGTGCCTGACTACCCTTTCGGTGAAAAATTTTTCCTAATGTCAAGTCTAAATCTACCCTGTTGGAGCTTGAACCCATTCCCTCTTGTTCTATCACTAATTGCTTTAAGAAGAGACCAGCACCAACCTCTCCACAACATCCTTTCATGTAGTTGTAGACAGTGATGAGGTCTCCTCTCAGTGTACTCTTCTTCAAACTAAAGAACCCCAGCTCTTCCAATCTTTCTTCATAAGATTTATTCTCCAGGCTCTTCACCAGCTTAGCTGCCCTCTTCTGCACTCACTCCACCACCTCCACATCTTTCTTGTATTGGACAGAATACTCAAGATGTGGCTGCAACAGTGCCAACTACAGGGGGACGATAACCCCCTACTCCTGCTGGCCACCCTATTTCTAATACAAGCCAGGATGCCATTGACCTTCTTGGCCACCTGGGCACACTGCTGGCTCATATTCATCTTCCTGTCAATTAGAACACCCAGGTCCCTCTGCTACACAGCTCTCCAGCCACACCTCCCCAAGCCTGTAGCATTGCATGGGGTTGTTGTGCCCCAAGTGCAAGACCTGGCACTTGACCTTACTGAAGCGCATGCCATTAACATTGGCCCATTGCTCCAATCTATCCAAGTCTCTCTGAAGAGCCTCCCTACCCTCTAGCAGATGAACACGCTCACCTAACTTGGTGTCATCTGCAAACTTACTAATGATACACTCTGTGTCCTTATCGAGCTCATCAGTAAAGATGTTATACAGAGATGGCCCCAATACCAAGCCCTGAGGCACACCAATTGTGACAGGCCATCAGCTGGATTTAACTCCAATAACTACCACTCTTTAGGCCTGGCCGTTCCAGCACTGTTTTATCCAACAGATTGTGTGTTCGTCCAAGCCACAAGCAGCCAGCTTATCAAGGAGAATTCTATGGGGAACAGCGTCAAAGGCTTTTCAAAAGTCCAAGTAAACAATATCCACAGCCTTTCCTCATCCAATACTCAGGTCATCACACCATAAAAGGATTTGCATTTAATAAGCCCATGTTGACTGGGCTTGATCCCCTGGTTGTCCTGCATGTGAAAGGTTTCCATTAGTCCCTCTCTTTGTTTTGCCAAAGATTGAAAACTCAATGAACTCATTATCACTGTGCCCTAGAAAACCTCCAATCTTTACTTCTCCCACAAGATCTTCCCTGTTCACAAGAAGCAGGTCCAAGAGGGCACCTTTGCTCAGTTGTGTCAGGAAGTCATCTTCCGCACACAGTCCAGGAACTGCTGGACTGTTCTCTGTCTGTTGCGTTGTATTTCCAGCAGATATCAGAAAAATCGAAGTCTCCCATGAGCACAAGAGGCAGTGACTGTGAAACTTCTCTTAGCTGCCTATAAAAATTTTCATCTGTTTCCTTATCCTGGTTGGGTGGTCTATAACAGATTCCCACTGCAGTATCTCTCTTGCTGGCCTTACATCTAATTCTTACCCACAGTGACTCAACTCTATCTTCACTTGGATCCATTGGTATAGTTTCATATTTCTATAACATAGAGGGCTACTCCAACACTTCTTCTTCCTCACCTATCTGTTCTGAACAGTTGATAGCCACCAATTGCAACACTCCAGTTGTGGGAGTCATCCCACCAGGTTTCCATGAAGGCTACCATATCACAATTTTCCTGCTGCACAATGGCCTCCAGCTCCTCCTGTTTATTGCCCATGCTGCATGCATTGGTGTATAAACATTTCAGGAAGGAAGCTGAGTACACATTTTTCAACACTGAGGGGTGATAGCCCTTCTGGTTATCTGTCATGCCACATTGCCTGACAACGGTTGCGCTACTATACCCAGGCAAAAGCCTGTTGTCCCCCCTTCCCCCTTCAAATCTAGTTTAAAGCTCCATCAATGAGCCCCGCTAACTCCTGCCCCAAAATCCTTTTCCCATTCTGGGACAGGTGCATCCCACCCCATGCCTGCAGGCCAAGGTGTCTCATATAGCAGCCCATGATTGAAGAACACAAAACCCTGTCTGTAACACCAGTCTTGGAGCCAAGAGCTCACTTGAGGGCTGTTTCTGTTCATGTCTTCATTCTAGTTTGCCACTGAAGGGATAGAGAAGAAGATAACTTGTGCTCCTGATCCCTTAAGTAGCCCCTCCAGGGCTCTAAAACCTCTTTTAATTGATTTTGAGCTTGTCCTAGTAACCTCATCACTTCCTACCTGAAAAATTAACATGGGGTAATAATCAAATGGGTTTACTAGAGTGGGAAGTTTGTCGGCTACATTCTTAACCTGTACCCCAGGGAGGCAGCAAAACCCCCCTGTAAAGGGGGTTGAGACAGTGCATTGGGCCCTCTGCCCCTCTCAGGAAAGAGGCACTCACCACAATGACCTACCTACCTTTCTTTTTAGAGCCAGAAGTGATGGTGGGTCTACAGCGACTCAGTCTTTCTGGCCCTTCTGGCCTGGGTGAATCATTGTCCTCTCCAGCAGCTAGTTCCTCCTGCAAAACCCCATACCTGTTCTGCAAGATCAGTTGGGATAGCGGGGGAGGCTGGGAGGGGATCTGCCTGCTTTTCTGATCAGGGATCTGTTTCCATTCCACCCCTTCCCTGAGGTCCTCTCCCAAAGCCTGGCCACAAGTGGGGAGGGAATCCTCTGATTTGTGTGGTTCATACAGAGCCTCAACCTGTTGTCTTACTCTCAGGGAGCTGTTCCACCAATCTACATCATTTTCACTTAATTATCTCTTTAATCCTTTCCTCCCTCCATTACCTGTCTAGAAAGAGTAAAAAAAAGAACCTGTATCTTCAGGCTTCTATAATTTTAGTGAATAGGGAGAGTGAAATGAAACTGAAAACCCAAAACCTGATTAATATCCATTTTTCAAGAAGCCAGAAGTCCAGATAGATAATATCAAAATACAAACACCTCCTTCCAATTGAAATTTTTACGTTTTTATATTAAAATCTCAATTGCAAAACCTGTATTTGACCAGGCAATACTACATATGAAACTTCTGATGCAATTGGAGCAAGAATGGAATTGGAGCAAGATTTAGCTGCACATAGTAACCTTGTTTACTAGGATCAGTTTGATCAATTAAAGTTTCTTATTTCTGTTTGCTTGCTGAACAACTGACAGAGTGAAAGGGTTTATAATTCATACTTCTTTCTGTTCTACATCCAAAACAAATTTACTATACTGACACAATATTCTGTTATCATCAGTTTATGGGATTTCAGACACTAACTGTTATGAGGAAACATTTTGAGAAGGGTTTAAAAAATAGAAAAAGTGCCTCAAAGGAACAAACTTTCCCTCTGCAATACCACCCTAGTATCAATGCTATGATGCCTTAGAAGACAGGTGTTTCTTCTTCCTTAGAGGATTTATATAATCTGTTGCATGTGGTATTACTTCTGAGTAGAATTCATGTTAGTGATTCTTGTTTTGAGTCTAAATTTGAAAAGTAAAGCCAGTCTTTTCATGCGTACATCAAGATAATGTAATTTTCAATTCCCAGGTGATACAAAAAACCCAATCTAGTACCTAATATTATGTTTCCCTTTACCCAGTCCTCATTTGTTGGCTCAAAATTTATAATTTTCACTTTCAACAAGATTTGTCATTGTCATTGTAATGCATGCATTACATGATATAAGAAGCCTTCTGGGAAGGCATAGGGCCTGCAATTTTTCCACAGAAAGTGAGAAAAAAGTAAATCGCATATGCTAACCAAATTCTAGAAGGGTAAATTGAATAAATGATTGAAAGTACACCTAACATGGGCTGATCTGTTGGACTTGTTAATATCTCTTGAATAAACAGACATTTCTTCTAGACCTTCAAGTCCGTCTTCTAAAGAGACATTGACATGAACAGATGCAGCTTCCTGGAACAAGAACCTATGAAGATTTCAGAGGATATTTTCATCAGCTTCCACAACTGCTAGTTAAGGTTGCTGTGAAAAAAACCTCAACAAAACAGCCCCTCAAATTGATACAAGATGGAATACATTATGGTCAGAAAGGTGAGAATGCCTGCTAGAAAGATACACAAATACGTAGTAGTTGGTGCTTTAGAATCTCTTTTGTATTATGCCCCACATTAATAAGACCCATGAGCTGAAGATTCCAAGTATATTTTAGTACTTGTTAGAGCTTTGGTGCCACAAACAGCTAACTCTGGGTATGAAATGATGCAACAAATAAGACTGGAGAATGAAAAGAGATCCTGTGCCTAAATTAAACTGCAAGACAAATTTAAGTCAGGAGAAGTAATTTACCCTTCTAGAATTTGGTTAGCAGCTGCTCTTCATAGCACGTGTTTTCTAGACCTCTCACTAGTCTCTCTGTCCTTCTCTGGACCCGCTGCAGCACCTCAATGTCCTTCTTATACTGTGGTGCCCAAAACTGGACAGAGTACTGAAGGCGTAGTCTCACAAGTGCAGAGTACAAGGGCACCACCACCTCCCTACCCCTGCTGTTTACACCGTTCTTTATACAGGCCAAGATGCCATTGGCCTTCTTGGCCACCTGGGCACACTGCTGGCTCATGTTCAGTTGGTTGTCAACCAGGACCCCCAGGTCCTTTTCTGCCAGGCAGCTCTCCAGCCACTCTTCCCCAAGCCTGTAGTGCTGCTCAGTGTTGTTGTGACCAAAGTGCACGACCCAGCAATCTTCTGAGCCATCCTCCAAAAACCAAACAATTTAGGATAGGCTTAGAATCATAAAATCATTCAGGTTTGAAAAGACCCTCGGGATCGAGTCCTACCATCAATCCTACTCTACAAGTTCACCCCTAAACCAGATGCCCAAACACCACATCTAAGAGTCTTTTATACTCATCCATGGATGGTGACTCAACCACCAGCCTGGGCAGAGCAATCCAGTGCCTGACCACTCTTTCAGTGAAGAATTTTTTCCTAATGTCCAACCTAAATTTCCCCTGTTGGAACTTGAAGCCCCTCCCTCTGCTTCTGTCACTAATTGCCTGTGAGAAGAGATCAACACCAACATCTCTAAAATGTGATAGTTGTAGAGAGTGATGAGGTCTCCACTCAGCCTCCTCTTCCTTAAACTAAAGAGCCCAAACTCTTTCAATCTCTCCTCATATGCTTTATTCTCCAGGCTTTTCCTCAGCTTTGTTGCCCTCCTCTATATTCGCTCCAGCACCTCAATGTCTCCTTATGAATCCAGAACAATGAAATCTAAGTTGCTGCATCAGCCACTGTAACATAGAAAAATGGTACAGAATGCACACTTTGAGCATTAACTAATCACCACCCATTTTCACAATCTCAAAGAGTAGGACAAAAGAAAAGGTAAATGTGACAGACCAGGAATACAGAATGAATGAATACAGAGTACAAGCACAGTCAGTGAACAGAAAGCCACAGGAAAAATAAAAAGAGTAAAGAGACTGAATCCAAAGGTTTGAAGCCATAACACACAGCATATGCAAAACAACTATATCTACATATCTGTACTTTAAAAGGATGGATATAATACACACTAACATAAGCCAAGCACATGCTTTAATTTGAAAATATGGGAGTAAAAATAAGAGCACTGAAAAGTACATCTGAAATTTTAGAAAATCTTTCAAAGCTTAAACTGTAGAAGCTGTTCTTTTTTTACCAACCAAGAAAATCTGACTGTACCTCAGAAGAACTTCAAGTTGTTCACACGGTTAATAAACTTATTAAATTATAAATGTGTAAATAAATATCTAAAATATGAAATTGTATTAATTTATTAAATCATTTATTGCTGTCACATGCAAAGGGCCTGGCGACTCAAGAGAAAAAATTAATCAGAAAATGACCATAAGCTGTGAACTTACTCCTCATCTAAGCTACCTTTTAGACTGCTCAGAAGTAGAAAGCCTTGCTTGTTCATCTTCTGCTCGTTGTTCAAATATTTTCAAGTACTATTGGACATCTACTTCAGATGAAGCAATTACATCCATCAGCAATGCAATGCAAACAGTTAACTCCAGTATTAGCTCCTCATCCACCAGATAAAAAGCAGTTTTCTGAGGCAAACACGCAAATAGCTAAAAAATACTTCAATTCCAAGCTGTTGCTGATTCATGTTCTGTCAAACAAAAAAGTGCTTTACTTGATTCATATTAACCTTGAAAATTAGGATGGAACTCAGCTACTTAATTAAAATTAATAAAGAGTTATGCCACTCAAAAATATCTGAGATTTGTTTTATTGATGACATACAGCTTTGGGTGGACAGATAATCAAACCAAATACAATTAATAAGTGAAATGAATGCAAAAGACTTGCAAATTTTCAGCTCTCTGGAAGAATAATTTTCAATAGTAGATAAAAATGAGTATTATGTATACAATCGTCTGTGTTTGCATTCCTGTTGCAGTCATTACAGGCACACCATCAGAATCCTCCTGCCTACCCAACTAGGCTTATGCAATTATAATTCCATTAATGTTCCCTACCTTCAAAATCACTACAGTGATTTTAAACAGCCTTTTGTTAGACTATTTCTCCCCTCACACACTCCAATATTAAATTATTTCTAATGCTACAATTATCCCAAAAAGACTTTGACATTCAGCAATGGAAAGAATAAATAAAGCATTTACCACTAATTCCACCCACATTTACTAAAATTAGTTCAGAATCATCTCTGGAAGAAAAGAGTATCGTTTTCCTTTGAAGTTGTGTCAAATACGCTCAGCTGCATAGATCCTACACAGCAAACCAGCGTTACCCACCAGAGTATCTGGCTTGTCTGTTCACTGTGCCAGTATTGATACCCTTCTATGAAAGCAAAAGGAAAAATAAAATTTCAGTGAGAGGCAGTGACACAACAGCAGGTGCATGCTGCTTCCTCCCTCCACTGGGGTTGGTTTGTTACTGAAAATGAACAAAATTAAATGATTACTAAAAGTTGTGGCACAGCAAATAGGATCATACNGAACAACAGTACTCAAGATGAGGCCTCACCAGGGCAGAGTAGAGGGGAAGAAGAACTTCCCTTGATCTGCTGGACACACTCCTCCTAATACACCCCAGGATCCCATTGGCCTTCTTGGCCAATGTTTAGTCTGAACCCATTGTGGAATATGAACAAAATATACTGTTTTCATTAATAATACTTTCATTAGGTATCTAACATCGCATCCATGCAAATGGATACCTATAGGTAGAATTTACCTTGAAAGCAGCACAAAGTGCTTAGAACAATGCACCCAGAGCTCCAAATTTCCTTAACAGTATCATAGGGCCAACGTAGTCTTTACAGGTGCCACACAAACCATCTCAACAGTTATTTAGTGTGTAGTCTTGTGGATTAAAGGCTCAACATGAGCCAGCAGTATGCACTTGTGGCCCGAAAGGCGAACCGGATCCTGGGCTGCATCAACAGAAGTGTGGCCAGCAGATCGCAGGAGGTGATTCTCTCCCTCTACTCCGCCCTGGTGAGACCCCACCTGGACTACTGCGTCCATTTCTGGAGCCCTTATTACAAGAAAGATGTGGAGGTACTGGAGCAAGTGCAGAGGAGGGCCACGAGGATGATCAGAGGGCTGAAGCACCTCTCCTGTGAGGATGGACTGAAGGAATTTGTGCTCTTCAGTCTGAAGAAGAGGAGGCTCCGAGGTGACCTTATTGTGGCCTTCCAGTATCTGAGAGGGGCCTACAAAAAGGCTGGGGAGGGACTATTTAGGATGTCAGGTAGTGACAGGACTAGGGGCAACGGAGCAAAGCTGGAGATGGGTAGATTTAGAGTGGATGTGAGGAGGAAGTTCTCCACCATGAGAGTGGTTAGAGCCTGGAATGGGTTGCCCAGGGAGGTGGTTGGGGCCCCATCCCTGGAGGTGTTAAAGGCCAGGCTGGATGGGGCTCTGGCCAGCCTGGTCTAGGGTGGGGTGTCCCAGCCTGGTGGGGGGGTTGGAACTGGATGATTAGGTGGTCCCTTCCAACCCTGAGTGATTCTGATTCCATAACTTCTTCAGTGAAGTGATCCTGCTGTGGCAGGGGGATTGGACTAGATGATCTTTAGATGGTCCATTCCAATCCCTAATGGTTCTATGATTCTATGATTCTAGTGTCCTGAAGATAATGAGCTTAAGAGAAACTCCCAGTCACAGGGATAATGGCCCAAAAAAAAACCCCAACAAAACGAAGAAAAAAAGATGTAAGCCCTACCAAGGGAAGGAATAGCATCTGAGAGAAAATAACCTCAGTCTTTTGTATATTGGACCCAAAAAGGGAGAGCAACAGAAGAAAAAAAAATAAAAATCCCTACTACTTGTGTCCTTCACCAGTAAGCATGTAAAGTAAGACAAGAACATGTCAAATGACCTAACAAGAACTAAAATCTAATTTGAATCTTCAACTCATGGCTCTTATTGTTAGTGGGCATGACATGTAAGATCCAAAAGCTGCCTCTTTCCCTCTACATTTTTAAAAAGATCCAAATGTACTCCTCATTTTAACGAGGAAGTAAGATGACGCACTGGAAAAGTAAGCACCTTAAACCTTCAGAATTAAATTGATTTAATTGATCTATCTACTATTTAACACATCACTTTCAAATAGATAGGACAATTTTAAGTGATCAAAGCACAAATGTATTCATCTGCCTTTGAGAGTTGATTTTTTTTCCATACCAATATGCACCTAACCCTTTATTACTAACACATGGTGCAAGTAGTTTCTTCATGTGCAATAAAACAAGCAAGCAGGGTTCAAAGTTATCCTTAAAATGCATATACAGTTGGTCTTACATGGTAATAAGAGGAAATAAAGAAACTCTTGGGTTAAGTCTGTTCTAAAGAAGCAGGTTGATTTTAAGTACTCATTCTTCTCTTCACTGATTTAGTAGTTGGCACTTGATGCATTTACAAAAAGCAAAATTTAAAAAAAGTATAAAATCTTGCCCTGAAGGCTGTACCCTGAATAACTGCTGTCTTCCAAAATGGCAGAGAAATAGGTATCCTAATCATGAGCATTAAATGAAATTACATAAAGGAGATTAACTGTTTGTAACAGAAGAATTTTGGTGCAAGCAGCAATGAGGCAGTGACTCATGGTTTGCTATTTAATATGGACATAAATCCTCCTCCTCAAATACTTCAGTTACAGTTTCAGCAGTGAAAACGGCATCATTTCTGCTTCTCCTTCTGAAGACAGCATTTTTATCTCCAGATCTGCACAACAATATCACTAATACTATCATCTTAATGTGTAGGGTAAAGTAGATGCCCTTCACATTTTTCTCTCATGTGCTTCTTCTGTCAGACACAATGCAACTAATTCATATTTACCACAAAAGCGTAGTTAGCATTTTTAAAGCATTTCCTTAATGTCCTCAGGCAAACCTTCTCAAAATGCTCATGGGAAACAGAAGTTACCAAGCAATAGCACAAGAAGGGAAAAAAAAGGGATATACTGCTTTGGAAAGCCAGACCACAAGCTGGCCAGCCGCACAGGCGAACAGCAAATCATCTAATTTTGCAGACAAAACGTATTGCAAAATGTATTGGTATTACTGAGTGCAATAGCACTTCTCCTGCTGTGCAGACCTGCTCGTATCAGTTGAGTTATCAGTGCTTCAACTCTGCTTGCATCCAGCTTTCCTGCTCTGGGAGTTAGGCAGCTTTGAATAACTTCAGTTTAAACTCAGCTTAAACTGATGGCTCCAGTGCTTAATGTTGCTCTCTGTTGTTCAACAATAGTTGGGGTGCGGGGAATCTAACTGATATGAGCCCAAATTGAATCACTGGTTTTACTTCAGGAAGTGTACACTAAAGCTTTTTATGAGGGAAATAATTGACAACTTGTATACAATGCTATTCTCACAAGCAAAAAAAACCAAGATTTTTTTTGCTTATACTTTTTCAGTTTAAATTAAAGTGACAGTACATTACTGCTTAAAAAATAAGAAGAATGTCTACCATTCTGATTTAAGATATGCTGCTGAAAGAACATAAACTTTTTTTCACAACTGAGAGGAAGATTAACTTTTAAGTCTTATGAGAAAAATGCCTTAGGAAAAAATGTATGTATTGACCTATTTGCAAAGCCAGAAGAATTCTCTTAAACTTGATGATTACTGAAAAATGGAAAAGGACAAGAATGGATAAATGACCTTATTTCCCACTAGAAGGAATCACATACTCACAGAATTGTTTGGGTGGGAAAAGATATTTTAGACTATCAAGTCCAACCAATAATCTAACTGCACCAAGCCTGCTGCTAAACTATGGCTGTGAGTGACTTCTAAAGACAGTCAAGGATGGCAAATCAACCCCATCCCTGGGCAGCCTGTTCCAATGGACAGCTCAAAGGACCGATGATGCTTTCAGCAAAGAAGTTTTTCCTAATGTCTAACATAAACTTCCCCTGATGCAACTTGAGGCCATTTCCTCTTGTCCTATCACCTGTCACCTGTGACAAAGAGACCAGCGCCCACCTCTCTACAACCTCCTTGTAGGTAGTTGTAAGACTGTGCCTTTGGAGACTTCAGTCTTATTTCATCACTGAACATTTTGACTTGGTGATGTTGGTCACCTTCACTCATAGAAACTTACAGAAAATGCAAGTTAAAAAAAATCTGTCTGATGATCTAAAAACACCATCCAGGCTACTCTAAGTAGGTAAAGTTAATAAAACAAGACTCCTAAGTATTAAACTCAAATTTGTATTCATATACACTTCAAATGATGCAATTCTATTCATGCCAGTTCATTTGTCACTACTTGCATGCACCCTGAATCTCTCTTATGATACAGTAAATTTAAGAAAGTGAGGAACTCTGGGACTAAAATCCCAGTAGCATATTTCAACACAGTGTGTAATTTTGGACTTATACAATGACTAAGACGTATTGTCTATCTGTAGAGCCTGTTAGGAAAGGGGTAGGTTTCCAAAATTCATCAGTATGTAAGGGATAGATGAGCAAGACATTAATTACTGCTGGAAACAAGTTCAAGAAAGCTTAGCAATTCCCCCGGTCCCGCTGTAAATTGATACAACTGACAAGGAATGACTCAGCTCATCTGCACATGAGAGTTGTACCACAGCCACGCAACAAGGAACAAAGAAAACCGCTCCTGAAACAACTGCCACCAAGATACAGAGGAATATATCCAGAGCCCGGTATTTTCATTCCTTAACATTAACCCCTCATTGGGAAATGCTTTGCAAAAAGAGAAATGCAGAAACATTTATTTGAATGTAAAAGAAGCTAAAAGGCAGAATTCACATACTTCAGAGTCCATTCAAATAGTAAGATGGATATGAAACATCTGGGACACTTCCCTACTTTTATAACAGTATCAGCCACAGGCAATAAAGCATACCTCAGATACATGCATCTACGAGCTTTAGCAGAAGTTTCCAAGTGATCTTTTGTCTCTTTTTCTCATTCTGTTTTATTATGACTTAAAGCAGAAAGACATTTTCCTTCCACAGACTACAGCTACCGGGTATTAACATTCAATGAAAAGGACTCCACCTTGTCAAAAAGTTCCTCTATGAGTCCAGCAAGTTTATTCACGGAGAGAGGAGCCGTTTCAAGAGCCGCAGTGAATATGCTAGCCATGCAAAACTTCTTTCAATGGACCAAGGCATAAGAGTTTGAGAACTTTTATCTCCAAAGGCTGCAAAGAATAATGTTCCTGTTCAGGCTGGAAAGACCTATCTATATGCTCTAGGAAAGTAATTACATACCAGGGTACACACAGGAGGAGGGGGAAATCAAAACATGTCCTGGAAGTGATATTAAAGGACTTTTCCAACCAAAGACATTCTGTCATTCTCTGACATGTTAACTCCCAAGGTCTGAGTTTTGGGAACAACTCAATAAGGCAGTATTCCCATCACTTTTGGGTTCAAGTGGAAAGATTCTTGCTGCTTTTACACCACTAGCCTGTCTTTAAAAAAAAAAATAAATCTCTCTCTGGGGAAACAAATGCTCCTTGGATGAAGACGCCACTCATGGCATCAATTTTCACACCTGAAGAAACCATCTTTTGGAGGCACAGAGTCCCACAATTGTGTACAATTCAAGTGGTTGGATTTTTAGCTCTAATACGGGTTTTTTCCAGTAGAAATTCCCACTATAGAAATCACTTCCAATTTCTCTTTCACTTTGTCTTCATGATGTAAATAGGACTCTTCTTATACAAAAAGCTTCCCCTGAAAAATTAAATAAGACATGCTTACCGAAGTAAAATTCTCAATGAATAATGGAGACTTCCTGGAATTACTTAGTCTCAAGAACCATCTACATTCCCATTCTGTTCCTCCAGTGTTTAAATGATTAAATAATTCTGTTTTCTTTCCTGTGACATAAAGCTTTAGGCTCTGAGGCTTGACAAAGATCCAGTGTAACTTGACCACTGTGTTAACGTTTAGACTACCAGCCGGTTGAATAAAAACAAAAACATTTATATTACTAAAATAAACTCTAAAAATAGCTAAATGAAACAGTTTTACAAGTATACCTCAGAGATTGGGATTAATTTTAAATCTGAAGGAAGCTATTTCTTGCCAGAGCACATCAACTGAGGCGCAGAACAGACAAAGGCCCAGACCTGCAGTCCTAGTTCCTGCAGTCCTAGTTCCTGGAGTCTAATTTATAATCATAGCTCCACCTCAGTAAAACAACTGCCCCTTAACACAAAGTTTGCAAAGTGCAGCAATGTTAAGAAGCACATAAGCAGAGTATCATCTGCCTCACTTTGTGGAGATTCAGTGTATCTAGAAGAGCTCCAAATGTAAGAATGTAAGATGTATCAATGCTATGAATGATTATTCTGATGAGCCTCAGAGTACTTAGATTTTTGGGACATATAACGGTGCATTCGGCTATGTCTACTAATATAAATGTCTGCAGCTGCTTTAGGAGAAGAGTAGCAGGACAGGACTAACAGCTGCTTCTTCCCTCTGTCAGCCACAAAGCAAGAGGTGTCAAAGTGCAGGGCCATGGAAGCATCACACCATGACACACTCTACGCCTGCAGTGAAGTAGGCCTCGAAGTATGAGCAACTAGAAAACTTATTTCAGTCACCAGTATATGATAGTCATTACACTGCAGGGCACCATTGTGTGAAAGTACTCTTAGACTTGGCATAAATCTAGTGCTTGAGGAGTGTGCACCTTTGATACATCCAAACACAAAACGTTGCCTTTTTCCACTGACATTCTCAGGCAATTTCCATCTGTTGCGTCTTCAGCTCCTGACATGAACTAGCATGATTCAATTTATTAATTAATGCCTTGGATGAGGGATTAGAGTGCACTGTCAGCAAGTGTGCTGATGACGCAAACCTGGGAGGACTAGCCGACACTCCAGCAGGCTGTGCTGCCGTTCAGCAAAACCTGGACAGGCTGGAGAGCTGGGCAGAAAGAAATGTAATGAACTATAACAAGGGTAAGTGTAGAGTCTTACATCTGGGCAAGAACAACCCCACGTACCAGTACAGGTTGGGGACTGACCTGTTGAAGAGTAGTGCAGGAGAAAGGGAGCTGGGGGTTCTGATGGACAGCAGGATGACCATGAGCCAGCAGTGTGCTCTTGTGGCCAAGAAGGCAAACAGCATCCTGGGGTGGATCAGAAAAGGGGTGGTTAGCAGATCAAGAGAGGTTCTTCTCCCCCTCTACTCTGCCCTGGTGAGACCACATCTGGATTACTGTGCCCAGTTCTGGGCCCCTCAGTTCAAGAAGGACACATAACCACTGAAGAGAGTCCAGCACAGAGCCACAAAGATGATGAAGGGAGTAGAACACCTCCCTTCTGAGGAGAGGCTGAGGGAGTTGGGTCTCTTTAGCTTGGAGAAGAGGAGACTGAGGGGTGACCACATTAATGTTTATAAACATTTGATAAGTGGGTGTCAGGAGGCTGGAGCCAGGCTCTTCTCAATGTCGTGTAATGATAGGACACGTGGCAATGGGTGTAAGCTGGAACATAGGAGGTTCCATATAAATATCAGAAGGAACTTCTTCAATGTGAGGGTGACAGAGCACTGGAACAGGCTACCTAGGGAGGTTGTGGATTCTCCTTCTCTGGAGAAGTTTAAAACCCACCTGGATATGTTCCATTATGACTTGATCCAGGTGATCCTGCTGTGTCAGGAGGACTGGACTAGCTGATCTTTTGAGGTCCCTTCCAATCCCTAATGTTCTGTGATACTATTATCTCTTGCCAAATCAGCCAAAGGATACAAATATAAATTAGTATCATTGAGCGATGAGGATGAAAGCTCTCTAGATGTACAAAATGTTGTTATAAACACTTAGTGCTTTCTAAGGAAAGTGTACAAAGGAGGATTATTATACTTACGTGTTAATTATGTGCCACCTCAAAAAGAAATGCACAGATGCTTAAGTTATTTATTAAATGCCAGTGCTCCTCTAAACAAAACCATACCAAAATCCATCTCCTGCTGGGCAACATACTATTCCTCTATGGGATTTGTCATGTAGAAAGAAATAAACACTGTAAATATTTCACTGGATACTCCTATGTAGCTCTTTCCTGGGAGAAGACAATAAGGCTTTCCCATGGCAATAGAACAATTTGTAGAAGTTAAGAAAACCCATAGCTCTTTCAATTGCATTTACAATTGCATCCAAGCAGCTACTTAGTTGAACTTTATCAAGTCATACCCAACGATGATCTGAAACCTATCACTGACATCTCCAGAGGACTATCTGATAATGCATCGGGAAGAGCTCTCGCACGTCACAGCTTTTCTGCAGACTTCCAGGAGTTAGTGTCAAAGGGCTCATTACAAACACTACAGCTGATACTTTCAACCAGCACTTGACTTCACGGACTCCCAGTACAGATTCAACATTAGTGTAACCTAAACTATGTCTGCCCAACTACCGACGACAGAGTGATCTACCAGCCGTGACTTCTCTTCATGCTGCTGCTCTGATTAACATGAGCAGTTAAGCAGTTGCACGTTTTGTTGGAAACAACTACTTGAAAAATATGTTGGAATTAGCATTGGTTCCCTAATCTGACAGAGACTGTGCAGCAACACCACTGCTAGCGCACAAAATTTATCACTATCATGTAGTTGTGTAAGAAAAGAGCAGCAACATTTTTTTCAATGTAGAAGGAGCCTCGTTCAACTGAGCTTGAGGAGACCTTAGCTTCATGAATATCTTATATAAG
Organism: Rhinopomastus cyanomelas; assembly: GCA_013400115.1. Lineage (NCBI taxonomy): Eukaryota > Metazoa > Chordata > Aves > Bucerotiformes > Rhinopomastidae > Rhinopomastus > Rhinopomastus cyanomelas. The sequence goes on along the minus strand of VXBP01005686.1, from coordinate 122,593 downwards.
CCAGTCAAACACAGGGCAAAGTCTCAAAGCCATTCCACTCAGCCTCCATGGTGCTTCACAGTCACATTGTGCTGGTACCAGACTTTTTTTAGGCACACAGAATCCAAGAGCAGACAGTTGTTCTGTTTTAAAACTTATTTCCATGGTTTACCTCAGATAAATTGCCCAATGAGTTGTGCGGGCACAAGAGCAAGCGTAGTACAAACACTAGAACAAGGAGAGGACTAGCACTGCCATCGTTCTGTACTGACTGTGGCCTGAAAAAGAAAACTTAAATGAAGATTTTTTTTTTTCCTCTTTTCTTTGGTTTTGCATGGTTTTAGGTGTCTTAGAATGTTGTATTAACTCTACTCTGTGTATTCACAGTCAATTCCTCAGCTGTAGGTTTAAGTCAGCAAATAGGACTAGTAAATGTATTTGCACAAATCTAGATTTTAATAAAAGCAGATGACTTATTTCAGAAGTCTACAGGTACACATTTAAGGTGAAAAAAATCAATTTCTCATATATTAATTTATTTGTATAACTAAGTCAAGGTCAAGGAACTAAGTTATCTATCCAACTATGTGAATCAGGAATTAAGCTTTTTCTAGAATTTCAACTGTAATTTACAAAATAAAAGGAACAAAAAAAAATTGAAGGAATAATTTTTCATGTTAGTATTTGCAGCTTGTCAGTTTATAGAAGATTTACTTTCCAGTGTGCATAGCATGACAGTTGGATCTTTTAGTATATTAAGTATGCTCCAGGACCATAAACTCAGAAGCTGCATAACAGGAATTCAGCAGCCAGTTTTAATAGTTACGTAACATCAAAAAGTGATTACAAAATCAGCTCCTAAAGTTACATTTAAATGAAATCTTGAATTTCAATTCAAAGATGAGTTGCCTGCACTTATATAAAAATAAATCTCCAAAACTAACATAATGAAGATTAAAACCAAAAGAAAAATTAAGTGTCTTTTAAATATTAGTAGTTCTGACAGTCACATTACCAACATATACGATATAAAGAGTTGTTTAGAATTTGAGAATAATCCAGGTAATCAAAGATGGGTGTAATAAAGTAGAACTTTTTTCTTTTTATAGACACAAGTTTACAGGCAGTGAATTATTTCCAACCAAGATTAAACTATCTATTGTGTCTTCAAAATCTCTTGTAAACGTTTTGGAAGGCGGATTGTGCTGTTGTCTGAAGTGATCACTCCAAAAGTGAAAGTACAGTATGTTCCCAAAAGGCTGAATAATTCAATCTTCCACCTTGATAACTCATCATTACCCAGTTATTTTGAGTATGACAGAAATGTCAAGGCCTGGAAGCTTTAACACTAGGCAAGCACAAACAAACAAAAAGCACTTGAATACAAAATAATACAGAGCACACAACAATGTGAAACCTCTAGGGAAATCTATCAGAAACTACAGTGTGCATGCCAATAAAGAGCCTTCTATCCAAACCGGATTCATATCAGGCAAAGAGCGCTGTTTGCTCTTGTCTGTATGCCGTAACAGGGAAGCTACAGGAGACAAATAAAAATAAGTAATAGCATCAAATATCAGCAAACATGAAAAGTAAGACTACAGGCAAAAGTTTACAGCAGGAATAAAAATTACTGTCCCAGAGCTGCTTATTGCCTGGCAATAAGGTCATGGTGCTCTGAAGCAGAATGCAAACCTATTCATATGCTTCCATGCAAAGTCTGGCAGCTTGTCTTAAAATGCTGATGGATTTATGATAAGCCATCAATATTGAAACAGGTGTGGTTGAGATGCACAAAGCTATTTTGCCCTGTGTACTTCAGCTGGGCCAGCAACATCCCAAACACAGTCAGAATACAAGTCTTCAGGGATTCCCATTAGAGTCTCCAAAAACCTTCAAGTAGTCAGGTCAAAGCTGTAAAACATAAATTCTGGACACTCTGATGCCTCTCCCTCTTTAGGTACCTAAATCCGTTTGATTTCTATGGCAAGTTCATAAGCATCCCAGACAACCTGGTCTAAGGAATCCCAGTTCCTGAATCAGAATCAAGGTTAATTGAGATTACAACAAATGAAAGTCCGGTTTGCTACTGCGTTCTTACTAAATTAGAGCTTGCTTAGTCTAATTGCAGACTTTTAACTAATTAAAACTGAGTATTCTGGGCAACAGTGATCTAAAGCTGAAGTTCACTCATGCTTCTATGTCATGTTAAAGTTACTCTGGCCACGAGAACTACTGAGCCCTTTGCTTGCACAGCTGTTTCTATATCCACATGCTGAGCCAAATGAAGTTGTTGATTTAACTGAAAAGTGATCTGACTAAAAACAATCAGCTTTAGTTAGATCATTTAATCAATTTATACCACTATATAGTTACATGAAGAATAGTACTGGCAGAAAAGGCGACACTGAAAGCAAAGTAATCCCCTAAAAAAAAAAATAAATATATGTATGTAAATGCAATAACTTAGGATTATAAAAATTACAATCAGCACTTTAGAATGTAAAAGCAAACAATTACACGCAGCAACAGAAAATCAATTAAAATTAAGCCACATTTCTGTGAAAGTGAGATTTCAAACAGCATTAATGTATTTATGCACTCACTATGTGCTAAGAACATTTGTAGACATATTGGTCATAATTAGGAGAAGACAATGAACATAAATTTACAAGACTACATGGCAGTACGTCATGGCTACAGAGAGACAAAGCGTTGTAGAAATTGATGGATATGAATACATACTACCTAAAACAAAAAAAAAACCCCTTTACAACATCAAGAAGAAAGATCATGCCATAAACCCCATAATGTTACTGCAAAATGGCATCACAACAGGTGAAAAATGAAACATGAACTGATGAAACTTAGGGGAGCTGGGAAATTAATGCCTCCTCATACGCTAACTATGGCAATAATCACAGGAAAAAACCCAATCAAAATACACCAAAACAAACAAAAAACATTATTCAGGCACCAAAAACCGCAGGCAGTAAAAAGCTGTACTATTCTCATCAACAAGGATGTTGATGTACCTATTCTCAGACTACAATAGTAAAAGATTGGAGAAGCAGAAACTAAGAAAAAGCAGGTATCTCATAAACATCCTTGCATATAAGCAGATCAGAGTATCCAAGTTCAATGGTAGGAAGGAGAAGCTGAGGCAGGTTTTGGAGGGAAAGGAGAATGTTGAAAGAAAAGAAAGTTGTTGGGCTTTGTTGTTCAGAATGAAAGCTGTTTATGTGGGAGGACTTTGTGGACTTTCATACAAAAGTTCCAGTCAGTATTAGTCAGCTCCATTGTACTGTACAAGCAACACTAAAGACCTCCTCAGTAAACTTGCAGGTTAGAATTACATAAATGACACTACAAAAGGCAATGTGACACAACATTAAGTATTTTGGTATCATTTGTAGACACTTCCAGCAAGAGGTTTGCTGTCTTTTATTGTTCTCAAGTATTTTTATAATGGATATGGAGATATCATTCTTTCCAAACAGAGCACAACAGAGACATCATTAACAATTCACTTCGATCTACCAAAGCAATTTTTATAGCAGGATTTTCAGCTAAGGCAGTTTCTCTGTGGATAACATCAAGGAGAGTCCCATATGAGGGACAACGTGGAAAAGAGAAAATAATGCATCTGTGTGAGAAAATGAGGCATGAAAAGACCAGATTGACATTACTGTCAAACAGAAACAGGCAGGGGTATTGTATTGTAATAAATTAAAAAACACCAGACAAGCTTAAAATTCATACCTTTGTACATTATATAAATGTTACAGGCAGCCTTTCAACTCTGTTTGCTTATACTCCACTCAGTACAGAGAAGGCAATATACTACTGCACAACAAAAGCTTCCAGTTGACTATTCTATTAGTGTGCCTGGACAATCACAGCAAGGGACTGCCTTACAAAGAGCTCACTGAGTAGAGATGAAGCTACCTTTCATCAGTGAGATGAAAACTTTATCACAAGGAACAGAATATTATGTCCCCAGAACAGCTGCTCAAAGAGAGAGAATGCAGATGAAGATGTCAGGAGAAGTTCACGGCCAGGTTGAAAAGCAATTAGTAAGATGAAAGATACAACATGGAACCTTTTACCCTTTAACAAGGCAACAATCCATCAAAGGCATACTGCAGGAAACATGATCTTTAATTGGGAAAAGAGCAAAGAACTTTGCAGCCACACTGGGAATGGAAAAAAATTTAAAATTAAACTATGCAGATAGCTGGGAGGTAAAACCCCAAATGCATATGCATCCTTTGCACTTATCCGCACCACATCCAAACTGCTTCCTCCGAATTTCCCTAGAGTCAACAGACTGCTTTGATTACAAAACTATTAGCAAAGCAAGTTTCAAAGCCCACAATTAAATAAAGTTCAATATTAGAAAAAACATACCCAAAACTTAGTAACAAAAAGTAGAATCAGTGGACAAAAATGCTTACTAAAATTAATACCATGCACCTCAAAAGAGAAAATTAAAGCACTGAGAATATCAGCTCTAAACATTGAGGACAGGCATAGACTAGAAGAGCACTTGGAAACAGCAGAATAAGCAAACTGAGGGGGAGCTGCAGCTGGTTCTGCAATTACAAGGTATTGTTCAAAAACGCATATCCAAATCAAAATCTCTTCGAACATTTGTACTCTCAGAGATGACTTACACAGTAAGTTGGAGTATCTATATTTTAAACTATCAAAATTGAAGCTATTCAAACAGGTGCAAATAATTACTTAAAAATGAAAAAAAACCCAGAATGCAGGGAAGTAATGACTACTATCAAGCTAATCTCTGAAGTTTGTTCTTCTGAAAGCCCAGACCTGTACAGCATGCTTACACAGTTCAGCCTGTCGTACACTGCTCGTGCCTTAGAGTGCACATGAAGGCACTGAATGATGCCAATAATGCCAACGCTCAGGGAATCTTGCAAAATCAACTTCAGAAAATGAAGTAGAACTCAGTGTGAGGTGAGGGCTATATTAGAAAATCAGGAAAGAATTATTATGTGTACACAGCATCCCATTCTATGTATGTATATCTTCTTTAAAGTACAGTTCCTATTTTTATCTTGCCTATATATTTAAGGTAACAAAGTAAAAAAAAAAAACCAAACACGAAAACAAAAAAACTATTACTGAAAGAAAATAGGAGTGATGAGGAAAGGGCTATAAGATCTGTATGTAAGCAGGATGGTCAACAGTGTTTCACAGTAATGTTTTAGGAGATACCTGAGTAGATAAACAGCCCTTTCAATATCACCAAGTTCTTCATCAACTGTCAATCTTTCTATTTCTTCTGGTGTCTGTCAAGTGTAAAACAGAGGCTATGAGTTTACAATGCCCTACTATTTCATCACCTTAATCTTCTTAAAACAACCCTTACCTCCTCAGGTACCCAGGGACAGTCCCATAAGTGATTTGCATTTAATTCTTGAAATCTCTACCCAACATTTCAAATTCAACCACATTAATCTCTCACCAGGAAGAGATGTAATGTAAGTACAGTTTCATGTCAGACTCTACAGCTATTTATCAGTTAAAGTATAAACAAGTACAAATTATAGACCTAAGTTCATCCATTTTTTCTAGCATAATAGTCTTATCCTGAAAAAATTAAGTCTGTGTCATACAGAATTCAAGACCATTTATTCCAAAATGATTAAAAACTATTTTTCATACACTGGTGGTGTAAAAAACAAACCACCTAGTCAGTTATATGTGCATAAAGAAACCAGACACAAATTAACACGGATTTTCAAGCACCGTTCTATGTTGCAGCATATACCTTTAGGCTCCTCCGTACTGGCCTCTCTATAATAGTTAGTTCTTGCAGGTCTTCTATGTAGCCAAACAAATTGCTCTGACTAAAATCCATTTTGGAGAAGAGGATGATTGGACGCATGTACCACCTAACGCCTTCGGCAGCCGCTGCTCTCGCCGAGCCGCTCACATCGCACTGGCGGAGGCAGGACCGGCTCCGCGCATCCCTCTGCGAGCGCGCCCGCCCGCCGCCAGCCCGCGCACACTGCAGCAGCGCCCGCCCCGGCCGCTCGCCCCCGCCGGGGCTCCGGCCGCTAAACTTTGTACCGGGAGTGCGGGGCAACCCCCGCCGCGCTGCCCAGTGCCGCCGGAGCCCTGCCCCCGCGGGAGGCGGGACGGTGACTGCGGTGCGGTGACGCTGCCCGCCCCCGGCCCACTCCCGCGGCGCAGCCCCCCGAGCGCGTTTTCCTGGCGCGGGGGCGAGCATGGCAGCACCCGGCATGGGCCGGGATAGAGCGCGCGGGGGAGACTGCAGAGGTGGTGCCCCAGCACCGCCGAGCGGTCGCCAGGGCGACGCGGAGCTACCGCGGCCTAAACGGAGCCTTATGAGTAGCAACTGAGGGAGCTGGGGCTGTTCGGTCTGCAGAAAGGAGGCTGAAGAGAGACCTTATCACTCTCCACAGCCACCTGCAAAGAACTTGTAGAGAAGTGGGGGTTGGTGTCTTCTCTCATATAACAAGTGATAAGAGGAAAAGGCCTCAAGTTGTGCTAGGAGAAGTTTAGGCTGGACAGCAGGAAAAACTTGTTCTCTTAACAGGTCATCAGGCCTCAGAACAGGTTGCCCAGGGAGGGGGTTTTGTTGCCATCCCTGGTCATGTTTAAAAGTCAGCATTGATTAGGTTGGAAAAGACCTGTAAGATCATTGAGTCACTGTGTCTGCATGCTTAAGTTGTGTAGATCTGGAGCTTAGGGACAGGGTTTAGCAGTGGGCTTGGGACAGTTAGGTTAATGGTTGAACTCAATGGCACTACAGGGAGCTGCTGAGGGAACTGGAACTATTTCATCTGAAGGAGGCTCAGCAAAGAGGCCACTCCTCACAGGGTTTGTTTTCCAGACCCTTCACCAACCTCGTTGCCCTTGTTTGGGCCTGCTCCATCCCCTCATGTCTGTCTTGTATTGAGATGGCCAAAACTGAACCTGTGCTGACTACAGGGGAACAATCAATTCCCTAAGTCATGCAGATACTGAGCTCAAGGACATGATTTAGTGGTGGGCCTGGTACAGCGAGGTTAATAGTCTGACTAGATGATTTTGAAAGTCTTTTCTTACCGAAAGAATTCTGTGATTTCCCCAATGAATGTTTTTATATTAATCTAAAAAAAAAAAAAGCAACTAACCAAAAAAAAAAAAAAAAAAACTGGACCTCAGGAAAAAACTTGTGTATTCTTGGCAACAAGTTGTGAATCTATGTCAAAAGCATAATTTCCAGTTTTCAAAACTTTTTATGGTTCACTTTCACAGTCCTTTCCCTAGCTGAGGTTTCATACAGCTCCTAGAGCAGGGCAGGTTTCAGCAGGGATATTCTTCCTGGCACATGTAGTTAGGCCTTGGTTACAGTAGCACTTTTTGTTCTAGATGACAAATCCTGAGTATATAGAGGGTAAAAACGTATGTTAGTTTTAGTTTGGATAGTTAAGAAATAGACATGGACAATACTATCTTTTTGAAAAACTCAGTAAGAAACCCCCCCGTTCTAAAATTGAGTTAGAAAAACTAAGTTGTGCAGGACCACAATCAACACACAATGGTTTTAAGAAGCATTGACTGAGCTAAGTAATTCTCCAAGCCTCAAGACAGCGGCTTTCGCAATGATTACATGGAACTCAACCAAACAATCACAATCACATCAGGAGTGAAAGAATACCCTGTAAATATTTTATAAGGGTTTACCCGAGTGAGGGCAACATTTCACTATTACAAAAACAACTCCAGAAATTGTAAGGATTAAATAATGCTATGTAGTATATTAGCCAGAATTAGATCAGCTTTTATTTAGCAAAAAATAAACATGGTCCTTTAGCTAGTTCAGTGTACCAGTTAAGCCAAATCCTGTGCTAAGCTGAACTAGTAGAACTCCATTAATTTTGAATGTACAACAGATTTACTAGTAAAAAAAAATTAATGCAAGGTACATATAAATAATTAAACTTATGTAATACAAAAGAAGCCATTTGGCGTTTAAGGCACAATGACAAACTGAAATGAGAAGCACTATTGTGAACATCTCTTTTTCAGTACCCTTCAAACCAGCAAACATCATTGTACAGCAAATATAGTAGTTAAAACTGAACATAAAGCCTATCACAGTAGTTAACTGAGTAGCTTCACAATGATTAAAAAAAGTATATAAAATGTTCTCTCCTCAGATTCAGAATTCCAACACACAAACTTACACTAACAATGAGTATTAAGAAAACATACTGAAATCCTAATCTCAATTAGTTAGGAAAATCCTTTTACAAATTCTTTCACAGCCAATTTATGGTTACCTCACCTTTCAAATAGTTCTCATTAATCTTGCCAAAGACAATTTCTGCTGCTTGCCTCAAATTAGGAATTTACTGAAGTTTTCAAATCAGGTATTTCACAGGCCAGTTGTAAAGACTGAAGAATGTGGACTTTAGATCCATGGTTAAGTTGATTTATCATGTTTGACATAAGGGTTATAAGCCATTAAAGAAGAGTTTTTTATAAACATGTAACCAGCTCCCTTAATGCCTCTAAAAATCTGTACCTACAACTCAGTCCAGGAAGGACTGTGCAGGTATGATTCCCATTAAAGTCAGCAGATTTGTCAAACAGACTTAGAAATATCCTGGAAATTTGAAAAGCAGAATTAAAAATAGGGACATATTTTCTCCATAAATTGAGCACTGGAAGACCAGAATGAAGGAATTAAGTAGCTCATGCTCAATATAAGTGTATCTGCTTTTTATCCATGCCTTTGCCAGATAGAAAAAACAACTTGGCCTATTTTGTTCCAAACCCAATAAAAGAAAAATTAATCCCCCACTAGTAAACCTGCAGGCACATTCACCCCAAGGGCTCTGTCATTCTCACCTATGTTGACAAAAAATAAAAATCACACACTACTTATGCTGCTGCTGCTTTTAGCTCCTCCCTTTTCCAATGTGCTCTTCTCCCAAATAAAGCTCTACATTCAGCTTCTTTCTTAATTTATCATAGCTATTGTAATAGCACGAAGAACTGTTTCATACTACTTTTCAGAATTCCAGAGTGAATTGGAAGATCCATTCTAACACAAGCACCATGAAAGGCCACAATGCCAAATCAGGGCTGATTTTAAATGCCCTCTATTGATAGAAACAGATGTAGAGCACCTGGGAGAATGGCACTGATACCTCGTGGAAGAAGAGGAGCAGTGTTATACCTACCTTCAAAATCAATAAACTCTAAATGCAATACAGGTGAGGAAAAAAGATAAAACAGATAGGAGTACTTTGTACCTGAAGAATCTTTCAGGTAGGCTGACTGAACCTAAGCAGCCTCGGATGAAGGGATTTGTCAAGTTGCACAGTTCTCCTGTGCTACCCAGCAGCCTTCTGGAAATTGCTCTGAAAATGTTGCAGTTAAAGATTAAAAGCCAAAATTTCTTATGCAATGGTCAAACAAAACAAGAGGAAAAAAATCAGCAGAATATTTATTTTGGAACCACTTGAAATTAATGTTTTCTTTCTGGGGTGATTTTGTGGCTTTTTCTTTTTTAAATTTAGACTAATGAAGAGTTTCTGTAAAGGTCAAAACTCAATTAAACATCTCATTTTCCATTTCCCCTTGTTTCTGTTAATTTGGTATTTCGCAAAAAACAAGCACCCATTCATAATGTACACTGTGAGGATTGTGCACTGCATGATCACAGTTCTGCTCAGGACTCAGTATCTGATCTGTGCAGAAGTTCAGTTCACTCTATTGCCATCACAAAGAGAGAGCCAGAGCTGTCATTCACCATTTCAAAAAGAGAAATCTCTGACTGGAATGGTTTGCTTTTTATTTTATTATAGTTCATCAAACCCTTCAGAAAAATGTGGTTTTAATGCCTTAGTCTTACAAAAGAAGAGTTTTTATTCCATTTGGACTCCAAGTATGAATGTCTCTATGAACCATGGTTCTTCAGAAAAACTCTATGTTGAGGCAAGCCTGTAAGAATATTAGTCTGAAAGAAACATGAATAAAAACATAGGTCTGCATCAGAACAACACTTTGAACACAGCATACAAAAACCTCAGTGGGTTTAGCGTATTTTCCAGTTTGTTGCTAAGAAACTGTTGCTTCATTTTCCTGTTGTGATTTGCAGAAAATTTCTGATTGTCCTTTTGCCACTACAGTCAGCTTGCTGTAGCAGCTATGTAATTAGAAAGGGTATACACTTTCTACACTGGAATATATTCAGGTTTTCATGATCTGCAAACTGTAAATTACTACCTTCCAATGAAATATAAAAAATAAAATGTATACATGAACAGAGAAAACATTTTTGCTGTATGTAATGTAGAAAATTTGCAAGATTGCAGTCAGTGCATTCTTCATGTTTTTCTGTAAGAACAACTAATATTCTCCTCCTACAGTGTCCAATCTGCTACCGTTTCTCCAAAAGTAATAGCACATGCAGAAAGACAGCGTAACAACACAATAAAAAGTGCCTTTTTCCCTCTTGTCTTCCAGCTATTTGTAGGCTTTTTGACCTGAGAATAGCACTTAATATCGAACTACTTTATAAAGTTTAAGTGAATTATTTTCTATCATTAAAAACCCACTTTTTTTTTTAAACCAGGTTTACTGGTTTTTTTCAAATATCTGCATAAAGCAGGATTTATTTACATTTACAAAACTCTTGGCAAAACTCATGGCAAATATCTCAGTGACATTAGTATTTCAGTAAGGGGATCTATAGTATATTCTACCAGCAGTCTTCTCAATCCCTTAAGATGAGGAGAGAAAGGAAAATGTCTGTAGAACCAGTAACAGATTAAATAATTCTAGGCATGGTACACGGACTAGGACTCACTCTTTCACATGGTGAAACCACCAGCATGGTCCTCAAGACCAGCCTGTGTACTCACACACAGTTCCTTGGCTCACTGTCCACCGAGACACCTCCCCAGAGACACTATGGACACAAGCACACTAACTTCAGAGCTTAAGAGAGGATACCAGCACAGAACTGGTCGAGCCACACCAGTCTGCTTTAGAGCCAATGACCAGCCTTGTAATATACATAAAGTAGAGGTAACGGATGAGTCCAGTTCCTCACTATGACAACCACAAACACTATCTGGCATACATATGTCAAAGTTTATATTAAAATTAAGAACTTGTTGCCTGCAAGTATTCTTTACTCATTCGTTGCCATAGAGACTTCAGATTTCCCACCTAAAGTTACTGCTGGCCAGTTTATTAAGTTTCTTCTTGTGCCTGTGCTGTCCTTTACATTACTCTTCCTCTTCTGGTATTTCAAGACTGCAGTAATCCTGGGTTAAACAAGTTTCAAGTCTTAACTCCTGAAACAGGCTCCTCATTCACATGATCACCCAATATCCTGATCTGAGCTAGAACAGAACAAATGCTGTTTAGTGCTTTTTTTCAGTTTCAACTCAGTCTCTTCTAACCAAGGGTACCTTCTGAACTTAACAGCATATTTGTGCAGACAGTGTCTGCTCTAAAAGTGGTAAGGCTTGATGCTACCAAGGATAGGTTTGCAGAAAGGCTCTTGCTTAGACTAGCTCCTGTAAAGGCCAAGGTCACTGCTAAGTCTTGTGTGCTACATTGGAATACAGCGATTTAGAAGCTGCACATGTGGAGAGGATCAGACAGGACAAGAGACCCTCTACTGACCAACAAGGTGTTTTATCCTAGCTGGCTCAGTTGGTAGAGTATGGGACTCCGAATCCCAGGGTCATGGGTTTGCACTGCATGTAGCACAGCATATCTTGAGACAGTCTGGGTATACCAGATGCTGTAGGCTTACCCTGCTCCAGCAAGTGGGCCTGGACTTAGACGATCTTTCAGGATCCCTTCCAACTTGTAACATTCTGTGTACAAACAGAACATCCCATGTACATCATATTTGGTACAAAGCTGAGGGATTGCAAGGGCCAAGCTCTCTTCTTCAATAGCCATCCACTCTGTCCATTCTGCCTTTGATCCCGCTCTGTGCATTCCTGAATTGAATTCCAAAATTCAGCTCCTGTGTCAAGTTCCCATCTGCTGCCGAGTCCAGGCAGGGACTTCTGCAGCATCTGTGATCTGCCCACACCATCTATGGTGATGGTGTTATGATGGCCTTCAGGTGGTTTGGCTTTTGAATTGGTTTTGTATCTATTTGTGTATATACAATTTCATTATTATTTTTATTAAAGCAATTTTCTTTTCCAATCCATAAATCTTTCTCCCTCATTCCCCTAAGGGACAGACGTTTATAGAGATCTGTCATTTATCTATAGGCTGGGCCAGCCCTAAGCTTTTACACCCTTATAGCCCTCTCGGCATCTGCTGCAGTTTGCTTTCACCTCTTTTGAATTAAGGTCTCCAGAAATAGTATGAAAAATAAAAAATTCAGGGAAGTAATACCTCCTGTGATGAAATGAATGTCTGTAGAAGAATGAGTTTACCAAATATACTGCCTACATTGGCAGCTCATCGTTATCTTGTGATCAATTAATACGTGAGGTTATTCTCATCCACAGTGATCTAAAACTAATTAGCTCCCATCTTAATAGTACAAATTCCCAGTATTAGCCTTACTTGAATGCTGCTACACTGTGTATGAGTAAATTTATCCAATTATTCTAGTCCTCAAGATCCTTTCAGTCTGCCTGATTCATAATTCCCCTCTGTATTAACAACTGTGCCATCAGCACATTTAATACTGTATCACAGGTATTAATGGAATAAGATTTGACAACAAGGCTTCATGAAACATCTCGTGTAAACTCCATATACCTGTTAGGTTGGTCTATCCATACACTCACCAATGAGCTCCCCTAAATGAAACATCCATTTGCCTTCCTCTTCAGCCAACTCCTTTCACCTTCAAGTTCTCGCCTATTCCTTGGTAATAATAACTTCTCACATAAAATATTTTGAGAATGTCCAGATAGGTTAGATTAACCTTTATTTTCCTGCCCAGAAAACCAGTTACTTTATCAAGTGACATGGCCTAATTTCCCATTTTCCGTCAGTTAACCAAGACAGCCTTTTATTTTATTCCCTGTTCTATTCCTAACTGCCTTTGTCATTCTTCCCTTCAAAATATATTCTGAAGTATCTGTGGTATCTTACTGTATCTGCAAATGCTTTCCTCATCTTAAATGAAGGTGCATGTGTTATTCTTCAATCACACAGAAAAATCTTCCCCTTGATATATGTGTACTTGCTATTGTAGACAGAGTTAAATGTGCCTGGAGCTTATGTTGTTCTCCTGGCTTTGTGAATGCAATAGATGAAGAAGCAGCACTGCTACATCTTTGACAAACATATGATATACCAAAATGCTTCACAGAGCACGCATCTGCAAACTCATCTACAAAGTTAGAAAAATGAACAAAAAGGGGGCAAAAAAGCAAGCAGCACAGGCAAAGGGAAGTGTGTGCTTTCAAATGATTTTTAAAATAGAGAACTAACAAATTGGAGAAACTTAGAACAACCATTTCAGGATGCTGCAGGATACAGGCAGAAAAATACAATCTAAAACTCTCCTCTAGTTAACAACTCATCTGCCTATTATTTTTATGGTGCTATGTCCTAGTATCTTTTCAGTCCTAGAACAATATTCCAGAATTTTTGAATATGGAGACAAAGCCCTTGAACCAAGATTTTACCTTCCCAGTTCAGGACCTCATCTGCCATGCCAGAAGAGAAACAAGAGCAAATTCTACAGCTGCAAAGCATAGGAGATATCAATTCCCTCATAGGTCAGAGCTGCATATTTTTCATGTGCAGAATTCACCATATTTATGTAAGTCACAGTATGGTGACATTCTTTTGTTAGCAGTAATAGCTATTAAAATCAGTAGTTAAGCAAATACTGCTCTTTCTGTGGGAGACAAAGGAAAAAAACCCAAAGAAAAAACAAACAATAAAGAAGCCAAAGAATTTGTGTACTATGTGAAAGCCTACATCAATTGCTCACATGCAGATTCAACTGTTCCTGACAATGAATTCAGCTACCTGCATCCCAAAATTAAAGGTATTGGTTTAAAAGATCTCTGACTTGACCTGCCCTATGAGAAGTCTTTTATATTTTACCAAATACCAAAATTTGAATTTTGAATTAATCAAAATGGTGAATTCTACTGTGAATAACTGAAAAAACTTGAAATATCTAGTATCTAACACTAGGTAGTGGGGACCAAACCACAGTCCCAGAGCTACTACTCCACAGGACTGTAAGTCTACAGCTGAGAAGGGCAGAAGAATGTGCTGTAAGCTAAACTTCTGTAATAAAGACATCAATTTCTCTTGGGCTTTCAGACATATTGGCTTAAATAATTTGGAAATTATTAACAAAATATGTATGAACTGACATCAGTTATGCAAGCAGACAAATGGCATGATTCATACATACTCTTATCTACAATTCCCCATTTCCTGGTATTTAAATAACTCTTGGTCTAAAGAAGTCAATCAGGAGAGTGTGGGACAGGGAAAGCAGTCTTCTGTTTCATTTGTCACTGGCATTCTAAGCAAGAGCTTGTTTTGCATTGTAAATAATGCAGTTGTATTCACCAGGAGTGCAGCAGCTGATTCTCTGGCAAATGCCAGCTTCTTGTTGACAAAGCTTTGTCACAACATACCAGAGCTCTGTCACTTTCAGGTTACAAAAGCTCTACAAGATTAATGTTACTCTAAGCAAATGCCTAGTTCCCTTGTTTATCCCTTTTTAAAGCAACTCAGAAAATTAAGTGCTTCTTGTACAACAAGTTGACACGGTGGCAGTAAAGAGATCTGCCACCTCTGTGTAGGCAAGATCCTTCTTCATCTCCATAAGTATTACAAAGAGGCACATGCCTTCTTTCAAATTACAATTTAGGGTCTGTAATTCAGTCTTGGAGTCTGTAAATAGTATGTAGTGCTCAGTACTGATCAAGAAAAGTCAGCTGCATCCACAAATGGATTCTTGAAGAAAAAAACAGAATAGTCTTATGACATGTAAAAATATGCCCATAATTATGTTAAAAAGCAAAATTCAATATAGTTTGGAATTTCTAAATTTTTTTTTCAGGACAGAGCTGCAAACTCTGAAACTATGCAAGGTCAGATTAACAGCTAAGAACTCTCCATATTTTGGTTTCTTTTACTCTTTATTTGTGATCAGCATTAAGGCAGCCACACTATACTTTGAGAGTAATCAATATCTTTTGCTTCTGCAAATTTGTCTTTGTTAATGCCCAGTAAAAGAGATAAAATGGGAAAACTGTAAACTAGCAAAATTGCTAATTGAAATTTCAATCTACACAACCTGGAAGGAGCAATACTTTTAATGAAGAGATGCATAAAGTCTGCTGAGACCTCTCATTAAGCTTCACTACTATAATGGAGTCATAGCTCCTATCAGCAAGCTACCACTGTCGAGCACCTCCATCTCCAATGCAGCAGTACATAAATAAGATTTGCTGGTTGCAACATTAAAGCAAAATCCTGTTCCCTGAACTCACTTTGAGGCTCTCACTGATTCCAACTAATTTCTTACAGAACATAAGGACAAAGCATCAAATGCTCATTAGCTTTGCTGACATGAAGATAGGAATTGGAAGCAACTCCTTGTGGTGCACATTGGTAGATCATTAAAAATCGTTCCTTGGAATTAAAATTGGCCTGAAACATTTCATATGCATACTTATGCCCTTGGCTTTAACACCTTAAAAACACAAATCAAATAATAAAAGGAAAACAGCCCTCCATTTTCCCTTCTCAGAGAGCCAAGAAGCAACTGTCCTGGTTTCTATCACCTAGAAGCCTATTTTTAACTCATGTCTCATAGCAAAAGTAGCTGTTCAGAGGCTCTGCCAGTCTTTTAGTGGAAATAAACATCTTCCATTATCGTAGTATCTAATTTATGACACCCTCTTCCTACAATAAGATCAAGCTGCAAAGAGCATTTGATCACGCAGGAGGAAAACAAAACTGTGCGGTGACCTCAGTGATGTGCTGGCTCCTATAGCCATTTGCAACCTTTCACCAAATTGCACTACTTTACCCACAGTACTCTTACAAACAGGGAATAATAACGAACAAATTAACACATAAACAAGGATGAATAACAAGCTTTTTACTGAGTGATCAATGCTGATGCCATTCAACCTAAGCTGCCTAATCTGCCGTAGCTGCCTTAGCTGGTTTAGAGTTGAAATTTAAGAGGCTCTTAATGCATTCCTTCTTGAATGAAATGTATTATGCACACATCAATACACAAATAATTTATAGACGCTGGTTACATTCTGAAAGTTTTCAGTTGCAGATAGGTAAACAAATTTTCCTATTCTTTCTTTGTCAGGGCTTGAGCAGCTCTGCCTAATCTATGTTGTATTATTATTTTCACAAACAGCACCATAGCTACTAAGGTACTTGTGAAAGGAAAAGGCAGTTCCTCACATCAGTTTGGGCACCTCACAAGAAGAAAGACATTGAGGGACTGGAATGGGTCTAAAGAAGGGCAACGAAGTTTGCAAAGGGTCTGGAGAACAAACCTTGTGAGGAGGGGCTGAGGGAACTGAGGCTACTTGGTCTGAAGGAGGCTAAGGGGAGACGTTACTTACTCTCTACAACTCCCTGAAAGAGGTTTAGGGAGATGGGGGTTGGTCTCTTCTCACAAGTAACAAGTGAGAGGACAAGAGGAAATTGCTTCCAAGTGCCAGGGGAAGTTTAGGTGAGACATTAGGAAAAATTGCATTGAAAAGAGTGATCAGGCCTTGGAAGAGGCTGCCTAGGGAGGGGACTGAATCACCATCCCTGGCTGTCTTCATAAGTCATGTAGTTATGATGCTTAAGGACATGGTAGGTTTGGTAGACTGATGTTAATGGCTGGATTTGATGATCTTGAAGATCTTTACCAACCTAAACAAGTCTATGACTATAAAAAAGGCAGGTCCCCTTCCACGGTGGAGAAGTAGCTGTAATGGTCAGCACTGCTTGTCCAGGACTGCAGTTTGCTGTACCCAGAAGGCAGGCTACACCAACAGTTCCGTTGACAGTGACACTACCCAGCAGATGCCTCTCCCTCGTGACCCCGACACTGGAAGGAAGGCGGTGTCTCCTCATTCCCGCACGCCAGCTTCCTCTTGCGGGCAAAGCTGACTCACACTGCCACAGCCCGGTGAGGGGTTCGCCAGGTGACCTCCGTGCGTGACCCGGCCCGCCCTACTCTCCCACCGGCGGGCAGTGGCGCAAGCGCACGCTGCCGCCTCCCGCTACCCTGGCACCGCCCCTCGGCTCTGCGCCTCTGGGCGCCGCCGAGTGACGTCACGCGGCCATGGCGGCGCCCATGAGCACACGCGGAGGGTGTTAACTGCCTTGTCGGCGGCTGCTCAGCTCGGCTCCGTGCGGGGCTGCGGGTGTGGTAAGTGCTAGGGGAGCGAGGCAGGGGGGAGCCCCAGGGAACCCGTCGAACCACGGCAGCGGGTCAGTGTGGCTCCTTGGGCCTCCCGCCGCAGATTCTGAAAATCCCCTGCATGGTGGCGGAAGCCGGGCCTGGCCTTTGCCGGGGGTTCCCGGGGCAGGAGGGAGCCTGCGGGGCTTTTAGTGCCGTTCCGGTTTTAGCCTTGGAGCTGTTCCAGAAGTGGGGCTGCAGGCCTGGCCGTTCGCAGGTGTTTCGTTACTTAAACTCTGATTATTGATGGAAGGCCACTTATATAAGCACTTTTTTAAATTACAAAACCAGGATAATTATGGATCGCGTTCGTCTTTGTTTGAATAGCATAGGTTTAGTTCTCGTTGTCCTTTGATGTGATGTCCTGCTTTCTTGCCCTGCAGGTTGTTGGTTTTGTAGGTGAAAATGAAGGCCAAAAATAGAGGGAGATTTAAATCTTCCTCTAAATTGAAACGAAAAGGCATCGAAGTAATAGGAAAGTGGAAAACCGTACAGATTGACCCGAATCTATTTGCCGACGAGGACTTCAAAGATATTGTATGCCTGGAGGAGCTTACTGAGTACAAACTAGTGAGTTCCTCCAAAGTGGGGAAGAGAAGGGCTGAGAGTGTTTCAGAAGAAGGCAATGAGGAGGAGGAAGCACCGGGTGTTCCTCCCAAAAAGAAAAAGAAAACCAAAGGTTTGAAAAGCAAACCACATAAAAGCATTGATCCTGCTGCAGAAGAAATCAATGTGCTGGGTGATAAAGAGGACAAGTGTAACAAGGTAATAAAAGCAACTAATTGTGAGCACCATGGAGGTGCAGCTGAGAGCCTTTCAAGCACAAAAGATACTACAAAGAAAAAGAAGGTAGCTAAAAATAGGGCTTTTCAAGCTGACGAAGCGCTCCCATCTGTACCTGCTTCTACGAAAATAAAAAACTGGACAAAAGAAGTTTTATCTGCCTCGACTGATCACAAAGCTGATGTGTCTGCATGGAAAGATCTGTTTGTACCTGAACCTGTGCTACAGGCCTTGAGCTACTTGGGGTTTAGTGCTCCGACTCCTATTCAAGCCTTAGCCTTGCCTTCTGCCATCCGGGATAATATGGATGTTCTTGGTGCTGCAGAAACAGGTACAAATCTGTTACAGCAGTTGCATGTCCTGGGACCTTGCCATCTCCTCTCTTTAAATGCAGATGTAGTAGTGAGTTTTTATGCGAAGCAGACTGGTAGTACATCTGTAGTATGGAAGTACTGGAGTATTAGTGATTTAATGTATAGGATTAAAACTTAGTAATTTACAGATGTGGGATCTTCTGTCTCCACAAAGTATGGCGTGCAAAGCTCTGAAGTCTCATTGAGTTTTTATGCTTTTGGCAGAGTCTTTTGTCAGTCATTTCTCAAATTGTTTCCTGTTCTGGGACCCTTAAGGGAAAATGCTGCAAGGGTCGAATTAATGAAACAGAGTCATTTTCCCGAGAGCCTAACTGCTGTGCATGGCCTTGTGCCAAAGCAAAGCATAGAACTAGCTTCCTCTCTATACGGTTCAGTACTAACTTGGAGTAGTAAATAAGTACTGAGCACAGTGTTGGGTGTAAATATAGCCTAGGACTTTATTGTAACAAAACTGTGCTGGGCCTTTCTTGCAGCTTTTGTGTGTGACACCAGTATGACATCGATCACATGAGGGGTGCTGTGTTGAGTCCAGCTTATGATCAAGTCATGCCTTTTTCTTGGAGTGTTGCTAGCATTTGTGAAATCTCTTACAGCTCGGTTGGTCTCTAAGATGTCAAGTCTCAGAGCATTATCTCAGAGCATCTAACTTGTTTTGCAACTCCTACATTTGAAGTTTTGTCTTCTTTAGCAATACAACAGTTTTTTCCCTCAAAAGCTCTGAAGATAGAAAGCACAGTCGGAGGCTGCCTTGGCTTAGAGGCTTTCCTTAATGTTCTTTCCATCTGTTCCAGTTGTCTTATCTCACTGCTTGTCTTGTAAAGCCATTTATTGCTCTGAAGCATGAAGGTGTAGCAACTAATAAGATACGCAATCATTTGCATTTTTATTTTGATTAGAAGCTAGGCTGATGCTTTTGGATTTAGTAAGATTAGAAAGCCCCATAGGGAGTGTTTTTTGAAAATGGAATAGAAAAAAATAATGGAAACTGCAAAAAAAGTGCCATTTTGGCAGTGCTGGAGAGCACATCCCTCTCTAGCTGCAGATTGGAAAGCACAGTTGTTGGCAAGTTGTCTTGTTGCTGTCTAATTTTGCATAACCCTAAGGTAGCAGGATAGTGTTTTGCTCATTAATTTTATTCTTTGCTGAGAGAAAGTCAGGTTTTCTTGATAGAGCCTGGTGGGTTGCTGACGTTCTCACAGAGACTTGAGAGAAGATGTCGATTTGGTAGGAAGTGCTGCAGCTGCAAGAGGCTGAAATTCTTCAGTTCTTTATTCTACATCCTAGAACTTCCTTTACTATTGGATCTGAAGGAAGAAGGTGATGGGAGAAAGAACTGTTCGCCTTACCTTTTTGGTAGCAGCATAGGGGAGAAGAGCAAGATTTTGATGCGGCAGTAGGTCTGTGAGGAGATCAGATGCAGGGAATTTCAAGGTTTGTTGCTTTTCCAGTGAATCTAACCTGTTCTTTTCATTACCTTATAGAACTAGTAAAGTTGTTGGCTAAGGAACAAAATTTTATCTCTGTAAAAATATTGGAATCTAAAACCATTTAAAGACCAGGCATTAGTTATGCTGCAGCATCTGGGGCTATCAAGATATACTCTTCCATGGTTTTTGCAGACCTGGTTATGGTATGTGATCTGTGTGTTGAGAAAAATGTGTCCTGGGAAGTGATTGTTCACTTTGTGCATGAATGTAGATAATCAGAATAGTCCTGATTATCACTGCCATGATCTAGCTGCATGTAGTACTTGCACTTGTACCAGCCAAATCACATTATGAGTAATTCAAGACCAGGACTGTTCTTCACCTTAAAAACACATGTTGTAGAAATACAGAATCTGTGTTATGTAAGTGGTCTGCAAATCCAGATTTTAAACGTTTTCTGGTTCAAGTACAAAAGTCATAAGAGACCTTGCAGAAAGGTGGGGAAGTGGATATGAGGAGACTTTGTCTCAGTATTGGCCAGGATAATGATACTGGGCTTAGATATTTATCAAATAAATAGGCAAAATTCTATGTTATTGGATGTGGTTAAAACGTTATGGGTTTGTAATGTGAACAAATGATACTCAAGGAACTGAGATTTCCAAAGGACTGCTTCCCAGAGTGGTCCATTACAGGAACTGTGTAACAATGCCTTATACTCAGGATGCTGCTTTTGTGGTGAATTAACTCATACTTATGGGAACCTTAACTGCTACTGACAGATAGTTCAGGCGAGGTGTGGCTAGGGGTGTGACTTGCTTTGGTGCAGCAAACTCCTGAAATTAAAGTAGTGAGCTGTTTTTGTGTTTGACAACCCCCTTCGCTCCGAAGTGGCAAAATTTGTGTGCTTTGATTAAAAATATGTGAGCTGGTGATGGATCAGGAAATTTCAAAGTACGGTTTCTTAGAAAGTTGTAAATATAGCACTTTAAATTGAAGATGGTGGTGTATGTTCAGGTGTCACAGTGTGTCCTTGGCCTCATTTGCTGTTCCTTTATTTGGAGAACATTGATCAGAACGGTCAATTAGGGCATGGTATTCTCCTTATGGGCATACAGTTCTTTAAAAATATCTTGGCTGCAGCTGCAGCTTTTAAAAACCACTTTCAGAACAAATGAATCTGCCTGACATGCTAGAGATTGGAAAAATACTTGTTTCCCAGGAAGTGTTTAAGGGGAACCTGAGAAAAGATGCTATTGCTGCAAGTTTTTGGTCTTCTAAAGATCAGTAGTTTAGGTCTGTCATGACTGTATGTTTTAAGAACAGTGTTTGATTCGCTGTTGCTTTTCTAATCTTTTCAAACAAATGACTTGTCAGTCTATATTCTTGTTTGGTTTTTTAGGAAGCGGCAAAACGCTTGCATTTGCAATTCCAATGATTCACTCTGTGCTGCAGTGGCAAAAATCAAACAGAAATGACAGTGTTTCTAAGGAGTCCCATCAGCATGATGATGAAACAAGATGGGAAAGTGAGGATGAAGCAGAAAATCTAACCCATCAGCAGGTTGAAGATAGTGGAGATGAAGATGATGCATCTTTCACAACAGGCTGCACAAAGGTGCTGGAAAATGTTGCATTTGATTCTGGTGCCAAGACACATACTGATGCCTCCCATAAAAAGAAACCTCTTTTAGGACTAGTCCTTACTCCCACAAGAGAATTGGCTGTACAAGTAAAGCACCACATTGATGCAGTTGCAAAGTTTACAGGTATGTAAACCCCACAAGCCATGTCCCAGATTACACTGGGTTTGGGTCCCGGCATTGTTCTTGGTTCAGAATGTGTGCCACAGTGTCTTCCCCATGGTAACATTGGGGTTGCTTTTGGAGGCTTAGGTTTGTAGTCACTGATATTTCACACAATCACAAAACATCAGGGATTTGAGAAATGCATTAGGATTTTTCAATTAGATGCATGTGGAGTAAACAGTTAATGTGGGATATTTTGCTTTATAATGTCTCTTCTTCTAAATAACTATTAACTTGTACTTTAGCAATACAGAATCAGAACCAGATACCCACCCACAGGTAATTTTGTTCTGGTTTTGAATAAATTCCTTTTTTGACAGACATTTAATCTATGTAGATAATGTAGGTATATGGAACTTAAGTGTGTGGTTTACAATGTGCTTGACGCAGTTTAGGTTAATGGTCGGACTTGATAATTTTGAAGGTTTTTTCCAATGAAAACAATTTACATATCCTTTTATCTACCTGTCAGTAAAGGAAACGGAGAATGTTAGAGGTAGGAGGCATTGCGAACTGTCTTGATGTATCTCCTACAGCAGTCAGGCCACATCATACTGCTGAGTGACGTGCCTGGTGAAAGAAATTCCATCCTGTTCCTTTTACTCCAAACCAGAGGTCAGCACATCTGTTAAGTGAATTAAATGTGGATGGGAAACTTCAAGCTGGAAAGAATTAGGAAACAACTCTGCTTCTCCAGTACTAGTAAATGTTTGTTGAAGAGGATATGTATTGCGGTGAACTGCGTTAAGCACATTTTCCTTTGGTGTCTGTACGCCCTGCTGTTCTCATCAGCCTACAGCTGATTACAAAGCTAATTTTAACTCCTAGCCTGAAATAATCAATTTGTGTCAGTGCAGTTCTGATAGGAACAGCACTGCTGCCCAAGTGACATATAGTTGCTGCAGCAGAAGGAAAAATGCTTTGTGGGTTTTCTTTGTCTCACTCACTTGGGAAAAAAACCCCACAAATAGTATGGAAAAGAGATCACAGAATGTCAAGGATTGAAAGGGACCTCAAAAGATCATCTAGTCCGGGGGTCCTCAAACTTTTTAAACGTGGGGCCAGTTCCCTGTCCTCAGACAGTGTCGGGGGCCGGAGCTATCAGCCTCAGAAAGTGGCAGCCGCTCAGTGGCGGGGGGAGGTGGGGGGAATGCTGGCGGACCCGCGGGCCGGATTGGACGCCCTGTCGGGTTTGAGGACCCCTGATCTAGTCCAATCCCCCTGCCACAGTAGCATCACCTAGACAAAGTCGCATAGGAACATATCCAGGCACGTTTTAAACATCTTCAGAGACAGAGACTCCACAACCCACCCTGGGCAGCCCATTCCAGCACTCAGTCACCCTCACTGTGAAGAAGTTCCTTCTGGTATTTATGTGGAACCTCCTGTGTTCCAGTTTACACACATTGCCCCTTGTCCTATTGCCCCTTGTCCTATCACTAGATGACATTGAGAAGAGCCTGGCTCCATCGTCCTGACGCTCATCCCTCACATATTTATAAACATTAATGAGGTCACCCCTCAGTCTCCTCCGAGCTAAAGACGCTCAGCTCCCTCAGCCTCTCCTCATAAGGGGGGTGCTCTACTTTGTGGCTCTACGCTGGACTCTCTCCAGCAGCTCCATGTCCTTGAGCTGAGGGGCCCAGAACTAGACACAATACTCCAGATCAATGGTAGCTTGGATAGTGGAGGAATCTTGCAGAGCAGCATTGGGTTTTCATGGATCACTGTGTTGTTTGAAGGAGAAGAGTGAAGTAAGCCATGTGCGAAGCCTGTGCTTCCAAAGATAAGCAATTAGCTCAGATACCAAAAGATGAGGACTAACTTAGGGTCTGCACTATTATGTAGTACCAAGAATCATTAACTGGGTAGGAGTATTCTTTTTTGCGTTGCTACCAGTTAGTAGCTGGACAGGCATTTTTTTGTCTTATTCTTGGAGGGGCCTGCTATTTATTCATAGCAAGAAGAACCTTTTTTATGCACATACAAGTGACAAAGCATGAGATTCTGAAATACAGGCAAATAAACCTAAAAGCTATGATTCTTCCTACTGTTGGAAGACGGATGAACCAAAATAAAGACTACTTATATTTATGATGTTTAATTAAAATGAGGATTTTTCTGTAAAATTAGAGATATTGCTGTGTGTTTAATGTTACCTGGCCAAAATGTTTGCTGAAAGTAAGTATAGACTTTAAAAAATAATTCGAATGGATCTTTGTAAAGACATTTGTGAGATAAAAGCTATTATTTTTATATTTTAGGCATTAAGACTGCGATTCTAGTTGGAGGCATGGCAGCACAGAAGCAGGAACGTGTACTGAATCGAAAGCCAGAAATTGTAATTGCAACCCCAGGCCGTCTATGGGAGCTAGTTAAAGAGAGACACCCACATCTTTCAAATCTTCGTCAGCTCAGGTAAAGGTGCCTTTTAAACTAACTTCTGGATGCTGAACTGAGCATCACTGTATGCTGATTGTTTACTGATTGACTAGGTAATGTAAACCGTGCAAGATCATTTCTTTCTTTGCCAGAGTGTTTTGTTGAAATGCGTAATGATTATATCGATGAAGGGAAACGTCAGTGAACCAGTAGCAAAACACTAATTCTTCCTTTAGAAACCTGATTCTTCAAAGAGAAGTGTGGAAAGCTACTGCAGCATACCTAGCGTTCTTTGGGTTTTACATGCAGAACTTTCCTTGCACTTAGCAGGCTTAAGTCTTAACAGACTTGTATTTATCCACACGGGTGTATTTTTATTGTGTTTTCTGTTTGACAGGTGCCTTGTGATTGATGAAGCAGACCGAATGGTTGAGAAAGGTCACTTCTTAGAGCTGTCTCAGTTGCTAGAAATCTTAAATGATTCACAGTATAATCCTCAACGACAAACTTTTGTTTTTTCTGCCACTTTGACTTTAGTCCATCAGGCTCCCACAAGAGTTTTACAGAAGAAGAATGCTAAAAAGATAGACAAGAAGACCAAGCTGGAATTGTTAATGGAAAAAGTAGGAATAAAGGGCAAACCTAAAGTAATAGACTTAACAAGGAAAGAGGCTACTGTTGAGACTCTAACAGAAACCAGAATCCACTGTAATACAAATGAGAAGGACTATTATCTCTATTACTTTCTTCTTCAGTATCCAGGAAGAACCATGGTCTTTGCAAATAGCATAGACTGTGTAAAACGCCTCACTTCTCTTCTCACAATCTTAAGTTGTGATCCTCTTCCTTTGCATGCCAACATGCACCAAAAGCAAAGGTTAAAAAACCTGGAAAGATTTGCTGAACGAGAGAGGTGAGTTGATTTTTCAGCTTCCTAATAGAAAAATATGTAAATTGCATAAAGGTCATGGGGAGAGGAAGCTGCTCTGTTATAACAAGAGTAAGTTTGGGAGGGGTTTGAGGACAAGGTTGTGATAGAGACCTCCCGAGGTCCCTTTATTGTCCTGTGGTGGGTCAGGTCATTGCTGCTGAAGGAATCACTGGCTGTATTTTCAGCTTTATGCTTTAGTAACCATCGTGCACAGCTCTGCCCCTTATGCTGTGGCTCTCAGCTCTTTGAATAATTTTATAAGTTGTTTCATTTCAATAAACTAGCAAAATTCTAACCACTTTTTGTGCAGTTAAGGTTTTGCACACTTACTTAGATAATTAGCTTTGTGAGAGTGAAGGTATCCTAGAGCAGTAAAGAGACAGGGCAGTTGTGCCTTTCAGCACCAGTGGGTGATCAGGTTTTCCCGGGCAGGCCTGTCCTTTACCCAGGCAGGCATTTTAAGAGTTATGTTTTCCTCCTGGCTGTGGGATGGCCTTTTGGTAGTCCGTTGGTGGTCTCAGTACTTCCATAATCCATGGTTCTTACAGTCTGCTGCTGTGAGGTGCTGCATGCTGTGTGACTGCATGGGAATTTGTACCTTGGTAATAATAGACTTGGATGGCAGGAGCAGAGCTTGAGCTGTCGTGATAGATCTGCAGAATCCTTTGGCAAAATGTAGTATTGATAGCATTGGCCTAGACTGGATGGAACACTTTCAGAGACTGCAGATTTTCAAGGCAAGAATAAATCCATGAGACCGTCTATCCCAGCCTCATGCTAATTGCAAGCCCTTGGAAATTCCCTGTGGTTTTCTGCTTTGAGGCCTGCAGCAATAGGGCATGCAGTCAGATGCCAAAAAAATCTTGAATTCTATTTACCTACATTTAACATGTTTCAGTTGCTGGGAGATTTTTTTGAAGCAAGTTGTTCCATACCCTAGTGAGACTTCTGTCTGTGTAGTAGACTTTATGTAAAAGAATGTCTTTCTGAGTAGTTCATTTCTACAGGTAAGGAGAAACAGAATCAGGTAAAGACAGAACCCACCCCCCCCATATTGGTAGCTTTTAATGTACTGAGATTACTTACTTGAATGCAACTTGGGAGATGTTTCAGCCCCCAAAGTGTTTTCATTAAATATGTAATGTTAATAATATGATTTTTCTCAACTGGTTAAACTTGTAATAAACTGTCTCTCCTGACAACAGATCAATTGTGTTGTTAATGGTATGGTCATGTTAAGACATTTTAAAATGTAGCCTGAGCAAACCACTGAAAAATGTAATGAATGAGTGATTGGATTAGATCATTGAAGATCAAGTTGCACTTCTTCCTATGAACTGGAAGAGAAAAGCATAGGAAACAGGCTGCAGCAAGGTATAGAATTTCTATATTGCACACAGATTAGACATGCTGAAGGATAATATTTGTGGTTTTTTTCCTTTAAGAAATGCTATTTCAAGACTGCTGCTGTGGTAAAACTGAGTATTGTTTTCTGTAAGGGCAAGAAAAATAGCATATTTCCAGCAGATGACATAGTACAACTCTGTTCTTTAAACTGCTGTGGTAGAATCTAGGGTTTCTTTGCAAATAGTTTATTTTCAATTTTATGTTCATTAAATATTATCGCTTTCTCAGCTGTGTCCTCCTGACAACAGATGTTGCAGCTCGTGGTCTTGACATTCCCAAGGTGCAGCATGTCATCCACTACCAGGTTAGATATTTTTAATGTTTTTTCATTTACTGTTTGGAGTTTGAAATAACCTTTTGCTGATCCATACCCTAAATGCATGTTGCTGTGTATCAAATGGACCTTAATATAGAGATGTAATCATGATTAATTTTACTGTTCTAAGTGCATTGTACTTAAGCATCTTATTGCTGACTGACTTTGGTAGGTAGCACTTCATAAATGTCATTTCTCGTATATAATCTCACAGAAAGATAAGGCTTTTTGCTTAATAGTTTGTATCCAAAGGTGTCAGATGACTCAGACCTAAAACCCCTCCCTGAGGACGCATAATTGTTTTCCTGCTTTGCAGATGAAATGATAGAAGGTCAGAAGTTGAGCGACTCTCACAAGGAAGGATGCTGAGCCAGAAAATATCTCTGCATCATCTTTTCCTTTCCCTCTAGCTGTGTTAGATGCAGTGTACCAAGTGTATTCAAAAACAGTATTCTCTGGCAATCTCTTGGCCCAAGTATGACAGGCTGCTGCAAGCTTTCCATAGCCACTTCATGGGTTTTTTTCCTGAATATTTGCAGGTCCCTCGTACTTCGGAGCTGTATGTGCACAGAAGTGGTAGAACAGCCCGAGCTGCCAATGAAGGCCTTAGCCTGTTGCTGATTGGCCCCGAGGACTTGATCCATTTTAGGAAAATTTACAAAACATTGGACAAGAGTGAAGAACTGCCTTTCTTCCCAGTTGACAGCAAGTGTATGACTTCTGTCAAGGTAATGAAACACCAGCTTCTTGCAGTGGGAGTATTTGCTTGTTTATACTTACATTACTGCATTGCCTTTCATGCTCTTTCTAGGTTTCAGATGAAGTTTACTCTTCAGGACCTGAATTTGAAAATGAAGTTAATAATGGGATTGTTTAAACAATATTTATTATTTCTCCTCAATAGCTGGCCTAAGAAACAAAACACATTTAGTGTTTATGTTCAGACTTAAACCACCTACATTTTTCTTGCATGTTGTTACGTACAACATGTTATGTCCTTTAAACAGTAGACGGAAGGAAGTACGTTCTGTGGCTGGACAGCCGGGATGGTTCTGCTAAGTATGTGGCTTAAAGCAGTAGCAGGTTCAGGGATCTTCAGTGGTCTTCATCTGTAGCTTCTCGGTTGAAGCTGGGAAGTCTGTTTTTGTAAAAGTTGCCGTTCTGTGAGGCCACACCTGCCTGTGAGCCCTCTAAAACCAAGTATGTTTCCTTTTTCTAGGTTACTGCCCATTTTAAGGATAATTCAGTCATTCACTAACTCAAAAGATAGACTGGGTGGGATTTGCCAAAAAAAAAAAACCCTAGAAAACATCTAGTCACTGCAGATTCTAATTCTTGAATAAGATGCCATTTCATGTCTCAGCATTCCCTTAACAATTTGTGTGACATCAGCCGTGTACAAATGGGATGCATTTGGATACTGTATTTGAAAGAAATCCAGCTGGGGTTGGAGTGTCTGAATATTGCCCAACTTTGAGAACAAAAGAAAAATGCAAGCAGTCAGATAATGCAACAGATGTCTTGGTAGTATTCTGGTTCCTGCTTATCCAGTTGGTTTGGACTGAGCCTGGACTCTACCCTGGTAGCAACAGTGGTATTGTCACCTTGGGAATAGTGTCAGTGAGTTTCAGACCCCTGGCTCACTGCTAATGGGGTACTTAGTGTGACTCTTTCAGGAGTTACAGCGTTCCAGAAAAGAAAGAAAAACAAAGAAATGCTCCCACAGACTCATTTTTCTCCTTTTGGTAGTAACAGAAAATTTATTTTTTTTTGTCTCACTGCCTGCCCCTCCACCCACCAAATGTTTCTGGTTACTGAAATCTGCTGTTTTTAGAATGTTTTTTCAGAGGTCCCTTCTGTGTTTCATAATGAGTAGTTCTTGGCTTTTACCATGCTTTGTCAGTTAATGGGCAAATCAATACTGTTTCCAGACTTAAATTTTCCTGCCACCACCTCACTGTTGTCTCTCCTATCCATAACAGTGTCTCTCTCCCGCAAAAAAATATAATTGTATTTGTAATTAGAGGACTACTGCCTCCTAGACTCTTGCTATGAGCAATAGTGTTGGTGAATCAGGGGAGAAGTGGTATCAAAAGAGGACTTGAGTTTTAAAGATGGAAAAGCTATTTAGAATTTCTTGTAATGCATTCTCTCTGTGCATCTTAATTATCCTGGCAGGTGCTGTTACTGTGTAGCCCTAGATTAGTTGCTTGGGGTAATGGGAGTGTCCTGCACAGGGATTGTTTTGTGCCACCACATGTGCACTTCAAACAGCAGAACTTGCTGCTGGATCGATACTTATTTACAGTCAGTGCAGATTTGCTTTCCATAATGAATTGGTAAGGTAAAACAATTTGTCCCAGCTGGAAGGCTGGGCGTCAGGTCAGGCTTGCTGGACATCTTTGTTCCACCTGTGTGCAATCTGTGAGGAAAGTCAGAAGGTTCTGTTCTGGGCTTTAAACAAGAGCCAGGTGGATGTGAAGGAAAATGCTTTAGGAAATGATGACGTGTGAGACATCGGTTGGGACATCAGCAGGAAACAGGAATAGCTGTGCACCTTGGTAGTGCCTGCTGTCAAACACTGACTCTACTGTAGTGGTCCATGTTTTAGACCTGATCATAATGTCCAAAATATACTTTTGTTGCAGGAGCGGGTGAATTTGGCGCAACAGATTGAGAAGGCAGAATATTTCAACAGTCGGGAAAAGCAACACAACTCCTGGCTCCAGCAAGCTGCTGAGGCTCTTGAGGTTGATCTTGATGATGACATGTTTATGGGCAAGTAGAAATGCTTGTTTATGGGTATATTCATTCGGTCCCATAACAGTGTTGTCCAGAAGTCCCACCCATGGTAGAGAAACTTTTAAAGCCTGCATGATGGAAGAAAAAGTGGCTTAGTATATGGTGTTGCAGATGTTTTCAGGATAATAGTGGAGTAGGTAGTTATGGAGCTGAGGGAGCAAGGTCATATTTCTGGCAAGGTGCGGGCAAGTCCGTGTGTTTTAGGTTAAGAACTGTTTAGGTTTTGGCAAACATTTTATGATAATCTGACAGTCCAGTATGTCCTGCTTAAGTCTTTTCCCCTCCGTGTCAAAAGAAAAGGTTTTTTCTCCACTTACTATTCTCTCTCCCACCCACCTGTAGCCAGGCAGCAGATCTGTGTGGTAATACCTAGGAAGCACTGGCAAACACCAAAAATTCTGTGAGCATTATATAGGTCGAGTTGTGTGGGCTAAGTGGCCAATACTTCTATTCAAGTCGCTGGGGTTTTGGATAGTGTGTTAGAAGTAAATATTTCTAATATTAAACATCCTGCATACAGTGCCTGAGAGAATATATAGGGCTGTCCAACTACAGGTGGCTATTAGTTCGGTGCTATGAGGTTTTGCATTGCTTATGTGCACTGTAAAAAGCCACATGATGTTTGGGTTTTAGGAGCAGAAGGTGTGATTTCGTACCAGTTCTGAATAGGGGCGCTGCCTGAATCACTTCACCTTAAGCTGTCTGTAACTGGTTAGCTGCTAAATAGGCAGATGCTTTCATTTTGAACCATGTTCAGATGATTGTTTTTCTTTTTTCATGTCTGTACTAGCTTGTTCTCAAGCACTCTGCAAGCAACCACTAATCATCTCTGTCCAAACTGTTCAGGAGTGATCTCAGATAATTAGCACTCTCCTGTCTTGTTTTGACATAATCTGAATATGCTGTGCTTTGAAATGAGTTTTGAAACAGCACATCCAATCCAAGGAAGTTTTTAAAGTGAAGCATTTTGTAATTGCCACCCAGCATCTTCCCAGATTCATTCTTTAAAATGTATTCAGTCTCCAATTTTTCCATAGTTTGTTGGAGACTAATAAAAATCAGTCATTCTTCACATATCTGAAATGTCTCTTACACTGTTAGAAAGGATTTAGTAAAGTCCTTTTACTTTACAGCATCCTTGATTTAATTAATTTTTTCCAGTTCTGGCCATACGAACTCTCCTGATCATACTGTCTCCAGTCTTTTCTATGCTTTTCTTTCCACTGTTATTAAATCTGAGCACTTGGGTTTTTTAATGTATAAGGAAGAAATGGCTTCCTGCTTCATGGGTGTTGAAATTAGGTTTGCATATAGTAACAAAATGCATTGGAGCATCTTCTGCCTGAGTTAGAAGCACTAAGTTAATACTTCATCTTCTAGGCCCCCTTTTCTTTTGTTCCTCAATCAGTTCTGTGTCAAGAGCCAGCTGAGTGATTTAGTCAAATCATACCTAGGCTATAGTTACTCAGTAGTCAGGACTCTTCTTGATCTTGTTACCTTAGATATAGTGTTGAGTGATCTGGTTTAGGGGTGAACTTGTAGAATAGGATTGATGGTTGGATTTGATGATCCCACGGGTCTTTTCCAGCCTGAATGATCTGTGATCTTGAAGGCTGCCTGGGTGATCTGAAAGAGTCACGAGTGACTAGAAGTCTGTATGAGAATTGAGTGACCTTGGTAGAGAGAAATACGGTGGTAGCATCTGCCCCTAGCCCTACAGCAGCCTGGTGCAAGTTCTTCTCTTGTAACATTCTGTACTTCTGGTTTCTGCCCCAAGGAAGAAAAGCTAGTGAGCAAGAAGAAAGCCAGAAGCAAAAGATGCTGAAGGGGATGAAAAAACAACTGAAACATATGTTGTCCCAGCCACTATTTAAAGTTCTTATGAAAACCAAGTACCCAACGCAGTCTGGAAAACTACTCCTGCCTCAGACATCAGCAGGCGTTTCAGAATCTGCTCTGGGGACTGTGTCCAAGCGAGCCAAGAGGAAGAAATCAATTAAATTAAATAACTGAGCAGAATCTCAGTGCAACAGAAGCAAGGACAATCCTTATCAAGGCGGTCAGTGCTTATGGAGAGAGAAGCTCAGTAATAAAACATGTAGTGTCAGATGATGGTGCCTGTGTTTTGATTGTGCAGGCACAAAGAAAATGTTGATTTAAAGGGCTCTGTTAACATGTCATTACTTACTGTTGAATCTTGTCCTGGATCTTTTCTTCCTTATTTTTTGTGTAGTTTCCATATTAATAGAAGGTAATTAGCTTTGAAATAGTTCTGCGTATTCTTTATGTGAAGTGGGTGAAATTCACTGTAAGCATACTCTAATGATAAAACTTGATTTGACTTTTAATGTCCTTAAGGGAAAGGGGATGGCAGGCTATATACTGTCAATGTCTTTTATTGCAGCCAGTTCAGTGACAAAGGCAGGAAATACAGGCCTACAGTTCTGGTTATGGAAATCTCAGAGTTTTCTTTTGCCTCTGATAATATGTCTCTGATCCGTTCTTCAGTGGGTCTAAATCCCTTAGCCCTGTGTTGATATGTTTTAGAATGTGCAAAAATAAAGTCAGTGTGGCAATGGGCCAGGACTGACCTTGGGAAATGTGCAGAATTTTGAGCAGTAATGTTGCCATTCGTGGGGTTGGGTTTTTTTTAATAAATATTTGAAATTAAATCTGTATTTGAAAGGATGTTGGAACCATGACCTTTGCTGTAATGGAAAAGAAGGTTATGTTGTGAAGTGTTGCTGTAGAAGAGTGCTTCCTGATAATTATGCTTTTAAATAATTTTAATCTGACCTGCGTAAATAATTTTTAAAACTATTTTTGAAATGCCATAAAAATATATTTTGAATTTTTGTTAAATTATATCTACTACAAAACTCAAAGGCCGTGTCTGTTTTCAGTCACTTGACATTTTTATGTTCTTTATTGCTTATGCCCTTTGCACTTGGCAGGCTAGGAGGGAGGAGAAGCACCAGGAGGTAAGACTTAGCAGTGGGATCTGTGTTGCGGGGGAGCACAGGGAACCTTTTATCTGCCAGCTTTATATCAGGCTGAATTGTGTGTCGTACAGTATAGAATCAGTGTCACTGCTGTGATAGGAGGCATCAACTTTACTGAGCTAGTGAGAGAATTTTGTCTGTGAAGTTGAGTGCCCCCTCCAACCACTTGCCAGTTACATGAGAATTAAACTCCTTACTCTTTCTTCTGTGTAAATAATTGAAGGTTTCCCTCCCTACAGACCTCTGGAGTTTTTTTGTCTTGCCTCCCTGCATTGCTGCAGAAGAGCTGTGACAATCGTAAGCATACAGAGCTTACCAACTATTTATGAAGCTTTCCTTGCAATGCACTGTCTCATGCGGTTGGAGGAGAGGGGAAGTTTTTGGTGAGGAGAATACAGTAATGTTTTGTTTTTTCACCCGTATGAGAGGACTGCACATGTGACATCTGAAAATAAAAAAAAATCTAAAGACTGTTACTTGGAAGGTGAAAAGAAAGAACTGAGCAAAAGCAAGCATGCCTACATACCCTTTCAGTATTCTTATTTTAATCATTCTTACAATATCAAAAGGAAATTTGCTTTAGTTTTGCGTCCCTGAAAGGACTGAAGACCGGGTGATCTTTTTCTGTGCCTTCTGCTATTTCCGCTTACAGTTCATCAGCAAATGAAGACTGGATCCTGACACAAGAGCTGTGCATCTCCCCTTGGCTGAAAGTATGCATGAAGAGTAACAGATTTGAAAATTTTTAACTGAATTGGGGGAGAGTGAGAATATTGTTATTTCCTCTTCATCCCTGCTGTGAGGTATTTCAGCTGCTTCTGTTTCAATGTGTTTAAAGACCTAGTTCTCACCCTCTGTCAGGCCCTCAGCCTGCTGTCTTGCGAAGTCTCTCAGGGATGAAGCATGACACTTCTGCCCCCCTCCTTGCCTTTTTCGTGCTTGCCTGTGGCATTCTTTGCTGCTGGTTTTCTCCTGCGGCCTTTGATGTGCTTAATCTACTGATGCTGCACCTCCACAGGAACTCAAGCTGAGCCTAGACCCTAAAAATATCTGTGTCTTAAAAAGAATCCTTGTCTAGCACTCCAAAAGCTCTTCTATGGCTGCCTGCTCTGCCTTGTCCTTTTCGTACTAGAATATCATGGTTCTTCTATTCAGAGGAAAAGTCTTGTGCTTGCTTTAGCTAATTTAAACAAATTAATAAACAGTAACCAGAAAAATTAGCACTTAGCTGCCTTCCTCCAGTGTGAACTAAGTTACTGCAGGAAGAGAGTAGGGCAAAGAAGAATGTTTCTCCAGCTCTGATCATTTACACGTGTAGTATTGATGCAAGTTACACATGAGCTTCACATGAATAATATAGGAGCAATTTCATTTTAGTATTTAATGAAAAATGTGGTATCAAACAGTTTTTGTAATGCTCTACTGGCACAGCAGTTACACTAGGGCTTTGAACAAGTAATCTTGTGGCAGCTTGTGTCTGCTAAAATACCCATTAATTAAACGACTAATTAAGCAACTTCCAAGTTAGATTAACAAAAGTGGTTTGGTAGGGCAGAACTACAAACAAAAAACTGAAACGCTAATAGCTCCATTTTTATTTTGTGAGTTCGTGGAGCCAGTTGACCTCATCCATGGCTCAGAGTTTCTGGTCTGTCATAAAGCCTACCAAGAGAAAGAAGAGTCCCTGTAGTGTAAGACATCTGCTGAGGAGAGAGTTTGGATAGGATCTCACAGGTTGGACAGAGAAGTTTCCTGACATTCCCCTCATTCCCCTACCATTTTCTTTCTCTCCTCCTGTCTGTTAATAAAATAGCAAGTTAGCAAAGGAGAAGCTGGAGAGCTGCCTTGCCATATGCCACGGCCCAGGCGCATGGCTGGCCACGTGGTGTGAGGAAGGTAATTTTCACCTTACTGGGAAAGAGCCAGGTACCACATGCTTGCCGCGGTGAGTCTGTGTATCCAGGTCCCTAAGGGGAAAAAGAAGATGGAAATGGACTCTCTCTGATGATACCACCTCATACTGGCCTGACACCAGAAGGAAAATCTGGTAAGAAACACTGATTTCTTGGGTGTTAAAACACGCACTGCATTGTCCTCTGTTGCCAGGGTATGTTTTGGGTGCCTTCAGATTTTCATAAATGGCTCAGTGAAGGACAGAACTCAAAAGACTGTAAAACAAGTGACTAGTTAGGCTGTTAACATAGGAAGCAACAACAGGATCATAGGATGTTAGGGGTTGGAAGGGACCCAAGAGATCATCGAGTCCAACCCCCGCCGGAGCAGGACAAAACTATCTAACACAGATCACAGAGGAACACATCCAGGCGGGCCTTGAAAGTCCCCAGAGAAGGAGACTCCACGACCTCCCTGGGGAGCCTGTTCCAGTGCTCTGTGACCCTGACAGCAAAGAAGTTCCCCCTTGTGTTGAGGCGGAACCTCCTCTGCTGCAACTTACACCCATTGCTCCTTGTCCTATCACAGGGAGCAAGTGAAAAGAGCCTGTCCCCCCCACTCCTGGCCAGCCTTCAGATACTTATAAACATTTATCAAATCCCCTCTAAGTCTTCTCTTCTCCAGACTAAAAAGCCCCAAGTCCCCTCAGCCTCTCCTCATAAGCCATGCCCTCCTGTCCCCTAATCATCCTCGTAGCCCTCCGCTGGACCCTCTCCAGTAGATCCTTGTCCCTCTTAAACTGGGGGGCCCAAAACTGAACACAGTACTCAAGATGAGGCCTCACCAGGGCAGAGTAGAGGGGGAGAAGAACTTCCCTCGATCTGCTGGACACACTCCTCCTAATACACCCCAGGATCCCATTGGCCTTCTTGGCCACCAGGGCACATTGCTGTGCCATGGTTAACCTGTTGTCCACCAGGACCCCCAGGTCCCTCTCCACAGGACTGCTTTCCAGTAGATCACCTCCCAGCCTGTACTGGTGGAGTTTGTTATTCCTCCCCAGATGCAGGACTCTGCACTTGTCCCTGTTGAACTTCATCTGGTTTCTCTGTGCCCAGCCCTCCAGTCTGTCCAGGTCTCTCTGGATGGCAGCACAGCCCTCAGCCGTATCAGCCAAGCCTCCCAGCTTGGTGTCGTCGGCAAACTTGCTGAGCAGACACTCTGTGCCCTCGTCAATGTCATTGATGAAGATGTTGAACAAGACCGGCCCCAGCACCGATCCCTGGGGGACGCCACTAGTCACAGCTCTCCAGCTGGACCTGGCACCATTGGTCACCACCCTCTGAACTCTATCCTGCAACCAGTTCCTAACCCACCTCACTGTCTGCTCTTCCATCCCACACTTCCTCAGCTTGCTCACGAAAATTTCATGGGAGACCGTGTCAAAGGCCTTGCTAAGGTCAAGGTAGACCACATTCACTGGTTTCCCTGAATCTAACCATTCAGTTCTTGCATTATAGAATGCTAACAGGTTAGTCAAGCAGGACTTCCCCTTCATAAATCCGTGCTGACTACTCCTGATAACCTTCATATAGGTCACTCAAATAGTCCTTGCAGAAAAGTAGGATGAGAATGTCAAAGGTCATAGGACTGGGGAGACAGGAGGGACTGGACAGAGAGTCTGTCATCTGTCTTTTATGAAATGGTCCTGATTTTGTAATCCTCTCTAGATCTCTTCCACACCCCTTCTCATATTCTGGTAGGTGTCATATTTTTCTGGCCTATGTGAGCATTTCTATTCACAGAATCACAGAACATTAGGGATTGGGAGGGACCTCGAAAGATCATCTAGTCCAATCCCCCTGCCACAGCAGGATCACCTAGATCAAGTTGCACAGGAACATGTCCAGGTGGGTTTTAAATCTCTCCAGAGAAGGAGAGTCCATAACCCACCTGGACAGCCTGTGCCAGTGCTCTGTAACCCTCACTGGGAAGAAGTGAGGAACCTCCTATGTTTCAGTTTACAACCATTGCCCCTTGTCATATTATTAGATGACACTGAGAAGAGCCTAGCTACATCCTCCTAACACCTGCCCTTTCCATATTTATAAACATTAACAAGGTCATCCCTCTGTCTTCTTTTTTCCAAGCTCAGGAGACCCATCTCCCTTATTCTTTCTTCATCAAGGGATGCTCCACTCTGTTCATTATCTTTGTGGCTCCGCACTACACTTTTTCAAGCAGCTCTGTGTCCTTCTTGAACTGAGGGTCCCAGAACTGGACACAACATTCCAGATGATGTGGCCTCACCTGAGCAGAGTAGAGGGAGAGGAGAACCTCTCTCAATCTAGTAACCACCTCCCCTTCTAATACACCCCAGGATGCCATTGGCCTTCTTGGCCATGAGGGCATATTGCTGGCTCATGATCGTCCTGCTGTCTATCAGGACCCCCAGGTCCATTTCTCCTACGCTGCTCTCCAACAGGTTGGTCCCCAGCCTATATGGGTGCCTGTGGTTTTCTTGCGCAGATGCAAGACTCTACACTTGCCCTTGTCATAGTTCATTAAATTTCTCCCCGCCCAACTCTCCAGCCTGTCCAAGTCGGTACTTCAGGGCTTCAGTGTTTTCTGAAGGCAATCAAAAGCTTCTCCTGAGAGAAGACTCACAGAGTGGGTAAGAAAGAAGAAAATAGTCTGTGACTCCTGAGGCAAGTTCTCTGGCCTGGGGAAGCAAATGAACAGAACTACTATACTTGTTTGTCTTGGAGTTTAATGGCTCTTGCTGTGAAGCTGGAAGAAAATTTAGCCTGTTTCCAGAGCAACCAATTTTGCATGGTACAAATTGCCCAATTTCTGTAGGTGAGGGCTGCAATTACAGAACACAAACCCAAATCCTAAGTTGGAAGAGGCAAAGGCACTGCTTTGGTACCACAGCGCTGATTAGAGGGCTTATTTTCTTCATTACTGATGTCATTATATCAGCCTAATCAGTAGGAGTAGCTTATTTTACTTTTCTCATAAGAATGTCTACACTGGTATAAGCAAACTTGGTATTTACAGGTATTAGGACTTTATGCATGCTGGCCACCATGACATTGTCTGACCCTAAGATCCTGCTCATTAATGCAAAGTCCAAACAAAGGTTCCCACTATCTCTTTTATTAGTTCTCAGGTTACGGTTTGAGCTGGCTGCCTCCAAAAAGGGACCCCTACCTCAGATCACTCCTCTCAATCATACTCACACCACCCAGCATTCAGTCTCCAAGTCCAGTCACTTACTCTGAATGGTGGTTTCTTGGTTTCTTACTGGTTTTCACTGTCACTAGGCTGGCCCTCTTCTGAAGTTACCTCATCCTCTTGAATTGTTTTCTTAGATCTTTGTTTAAAAAAATAATAAGAACCAAAACTTCCAAAAAAACTAGTTTGGGGGTCTCTTGACAACAAACAATCCAACCCTTGCACCACAATGTTGTATTGCCTACCAAGGATGCCCCATTGGACTAGGCACAGCTGTACCCAGCACTGGCAACATCTGTAAGGAAGTATGAAAAGTAGGAGTAAATGAGAGTGGGAGGGATTTCTATGCCAAATACTCTGAAAGGTTGTTTCTTATGCTTATCGGGCCATGGTCAGTACTGAGACCAGTCCTATTCAATCTATTCATTAATGACTTGGATGAGGGATTAGGGTGCACTGTCAACAAGTTTGCGGATGACACAAAGCCTGGTGGTGTCCCCGACAGTGCTGACATTCAGTGAGACCTGGACAGGCTAGAAAGCTGGGCAGAGAGAAATTTCATTACATCTAACAAGGGTAAGTGTAGAGTT
Source organism: Rhinopomastus cyanomelas (assembly GCA_013400115.1). Taxonomy (NCBI): domain Eukaryota; kingdom Metazoa; phylum Chordata; class Aves; order Bucerotiformes; family Rhinopomastidae; genus Rhinopomastus; species Rhinopomastus cyanomelas. The sequence goes on along the minus strand of VXBP01005686.1, from coordinate 84,226 downwards.
TTTCATCTAGGCAACCAGTATAGGTTGGGGACTGACCTGTTCGAGAGCAGTTTAGGAGAAAGAGACCTGGGGGTCTCCTCCCCCTCTACTCTGCCCTACTGAGACCACATCTGGAGTAATGTGTCCAGTTCTGGGCCCCTCAGTTCAAGAAGGATATGGAGCTGCTGGAGGTTGTCCAGCGTAGGGCAACGAGGATGATGAAGGAGGTAGAGCACCTCCCTTCTGAGGAGAGGCTGAGGGAGCTGGGTCTCTTTAGCTTGGAGAAATGGAGTCTGAGGGGTGACCTCATTAATGTCTATAAATATGTGTTAAGGATGGGTGTCAGGAGGATGCAGCCAGGCTCTTCTCAGTGTCATCTAGTGATAGGACGAGGGGCAATGGGTGTAAGCTGAAACATACATCAATATGAGAAGGAACTTCTTCCCAGTGAGGGTGATGGAGCACTGGAACAGGCTGTCCAGGGGAGCTGTGGAGTCTCCGTCACTGGAGACGTTTAAGACCCACCTGGTTATGTTCCTGTGTGATGTGATCTAGGTGATCCTGCTGTGTCAGGGGGATTGGACTAGATGATCTTTCAAGGTCCCTTCCAATCCCTAATGATTCTATGATTCTATGCAGTTCTCCTCTCGTGCAGTCTTTTTCCAAAACTGGAAATGTTGAAGTGTGAATTTAAGATTCTCAGGGTTCAGAGTCTCCTAACCTGGAGTATTGTGTCCAGTTCTGAGCTACTCAGTTCAAGAGGGATGTGGAGCTTCTGGAGAGAGTTCAGCGTAGGGCAATGAAGATGATAAAGTAGGTGGAGCACCTCCCTTACGAGAAGAGGCTGAGGGAGCTGGGTCTCTTTAGCTTGGAGAACAGGAGACTGAGGGGTGACCTCATTAATGTCTATAAATATGCGAGTGGTGGGTGTCGGGAGGATGGAATTGGGCTGTTCTCGGTGTCATGCAGTGAATAGGACAAGGGGCGATGGTTGTAAGCTAGAACATAGAAGGTTCCACATCAACCTGAGAAGGAAATTCTTCACAGTGAGGGTGATGGAGCACTGGAACAGGCTGCCCAGGGGGGTTGTGGAGTCTCCTTCACTGGAGATATTCAAGACCCGCCTGGATGAGTTCCTGTGTGACTTAGTTTAGGTGATCCTGCTGTTGCAGGCGGATTGGACTGGATGATCTTTCGAGGTCCCTTCCAATCCGTAGTGATTCTATGATTCTATGATTCTATGATAACACTGAAGAACTCACCCCTTGACACCTTTTGCACATTTGTAGGTAAGAGGTTCTGCCAGTGGTCACCTTGTGTCACACGTGGGTCACCATACTACTATGGGTTTAGACACACCAGTCACCACAACGTTTTAATTTTATATATAAAAGAGAAAAGAACATCTCAGTATTCAATATCAAGTAAACCTCAGCCAGAACTACACACCTTCCTTTAAGCCTTGAAACAGGGGGTCTGATACTGATTTCCACCAAAGGACAATGAAAATGCATTGCTTCATTGGCAAAGAAAGGAAAGGAAGGCAATATTTGGAGCATAAAAAACAGGGCAGCTTTATCAAGTTGAAATTCCATGTTGTTTTCTCCTATTAAATTATGATCAATGGAAGCACAAAAATAAACATTGAGTAACATTTAGCAGGAGCTGTTTTATTAGAAAAGAGCACAACTATTTATCCCAGCACTTTTCTGTACACAAAAGCCTGAGTGTCACCAATAGCCAGGGGCAGCTTTCTGCCTGTGATGAAGGCAACAATTGCATTTTCCATTATACTTCATTATATTGCAATGCCTTAACATTTAAACAACAGCAAAAATACAAACAGCAAACCAAAAACCTAGACTGGAAAACTGCGTCTTGTAAGGCATTGGTCTGACTGAGAAATGTTTATTTACTGAATCTCAATGTAAGCTTCCTTTTTATTCCTGCATTTTGATTAAACTGTTCCTCATACACAAGAAGTGAAACCAGAATTCAGCCCACAATGAATTATGGCCTCCTAGAGATGGGTTATGGTGTGGGAACAAACAGCCATCAGATGCCAGTTCCAGTGCTAGGCAAACAATGTCATAAATAAACATTCCTGCTCTTTGTTGTACTTATATTTATGACCATTTTGTATGCTCTGAAAAGCACGCCAAGCTCTGGACATACAGTGCCATTTCCCTGACAGAGTGCTAGTGCACAGGTACACACAGCAATGGTGAATGTGCTTTGCTCTACCAGATGGCCAAAGGGAGGAGGGAGTCAAAGGAGAAAACTTCTGTGCAATAGCTATAACTACATGTTCTCTCTCTCAGCTTCATTTTGAAGCTATCAGCAAAAGTCCTCAGATGAGTAAAATGTGAAAAGATGTGAAAAAAACCCCTCTAATTTAGAAAAAATATTAAATGCCTTAGAGTGGTGGTAGCTGGTGATAGAGTGACACTTTTACAAATGGTGCTTTCCCATTCCTGACAGCTTTCATTAGTTACTGATCCAAACTGTTAATTAGTACAGCTAGAACTGCCAGGTATAGATCAAAATCTGATGTGCTGGTTGAGCAAAAGATTGTCCAAGCCTGATTTAATTTGCATATCAAATAATATGTTGTTTAAAAACCCTGGCTGTTTAGCAGGCTGTGTTGTGTCCAGAGGATAGACAGGCAGCTTTCCGAGTCAAAACATTACAAGATTTTCTCTGGTGAATGGTGACTATCAAGCATCGTATTTGTGTGCACCTTGCTCATAAATGTTATAATCTTTCCAAAGATTCTTTCAGGTTCTGTAAGGAAACCTTCAAACTCAAAACCTGCTGCTCTTGTGAGAAGTAAACAGGTCTTCTCTCTGCTTTAGCCATTAGCTCTATCCATTTTGGAAAATCTGACAGTACATTTTTCAGCCAGTACTGAATTTTAAGTAAACAAATTAACTTTACTGTTGGATGATAAAGTGCACAGAACATTGCAGTAGTGGATAAACTGGTACAGTGATTAGCTCCAGTATTTCTTTCACTCAGAGCTCTCTTATGCAAATACTGGTTTGTTCCATGTGTAAACCCAGAGTGCTGCATGAGCAGTGATAATTCTTATGGAATCCTGCCTCCTCCGTGCAAGAGGAAAATGAAACATGGAAAATGAAGGGAAGAGTCTTGCTCTCAATTCTGCTTCAGCATCTTACACCTCAAAGTAATTCACTACTAGCTATAGTTACCAGCCCACCTTCCCACCTGTTTTCTCCAGACATTAAAACAGAGCATGAGTTGTTCCTCTGACTCTTGTTGATTCATACTACTTCTGAATACAAATCCCTCTCTTCTTTTTACATTTGCAGCTTTCTCCATGTTTATATGGCACCCAAACAGGCTCCTGCCAGGTGTACTTGCATTGCAGTGATCAAGAAGACAGAGAGATCTCCTAACGGAGAGATAGTCACTACTCACAGTGACTACATTCCTGATAATATATGTTGTGAATAATGGAGCAAACACCTAAGTTATTAAAATATTTCTTATTAATATGATTAAGAAAAAAAGATTTATGACAGGACAGTGCTGTTTGAATGTGTCACACTAAAGCCAGGCGTTTGCTAATCCAGGTAGTGTATTTCCTCTTCCAAGCAAAATCCTCTGCAGCTGCCTGTCAGCATGTCTCTGGAAAGAAGGACCAAATAGCCATGTAGAAGCATGTTAAGGACAGATAAGGGAGGTCCTAAGCTTGGTCTTCCTTCATGTTAATCCAGCATTGGTGCAATAGCTGTTTATATTGCTGAAACATTTTCCTCCCCAGTACAGATGACACACCTTGCTGCTGAGCAGAACAAGGTGCCACAACTGCTCCTGTCACCCTCCAACTGGCTGTGTGTCTCAGCTGGGCTCAGAGCTGACAGCTGCTCACCTCTGCCCGTGGGAAAGAAAAGAAACCCTGCGACAGACCAAATAATTTACAGGAGAGAGGAGGAGTTTTTCGGGGCAGTTGGTTTTTTTCAGCTCTACAGCATGCCCTATGTGTTGGGTCCACAGTTGTACTAGGAGTAGGAAAATTTCCTGAAGTCCTACTTATTTCTACACTTAAACAAACTTCAGCTTGGCCTTGGAGGTGCCTTGGGCAGGAACACCATCTGCAATCCTGCTGCTGCACAGCACTCACTGCCTTCAAAGATGCAGCCAGCTGCCCGTACCTGAACGTGGCAGTCTGGCTGTGCTGTCTGGTGGCTTTAGCAGCCATGCTAAAAGCATCACGTGTCATTAAAGATGTTCCATGAATGGCTTTAATATGCATTTTAGGTTTCCTTCAACGTGTTTATGCTGTTTCAAGAGGTTTTACTTAGGAAGTGAAGATCCCATACACTGGGCAGAGCTCAAAGACGGCTTGTGCAGCCAAACCAAAGGCCCGCCTAGGCCTGTACCCTGCTCCTGCAGGAGACAGCAGGCCCCGTGTCTGAGAGACTGCTCATCCTCCGCGAACATCAGGGGAGGACTTGCTCTTCATGATTGCCGTAAGTTGAGGCTGGGTCAGCCACTAGACCAATGACAGACACTTTATTAATGCCTTCCCTCTCGTAAAGGAAAAGACAAAGGGAATAAGAGAGAGAGAGAGAGAGAGAGAGATATATTTATGGATTGGAAAATGAAAACTGCTTTAATGTAAATAATAATAATATTAAATATATAAATACATACAACACCAATATCAAACCAAACCCCTCTGATGATGTGGGCAGCTGCTGGGAAATGCTAGACTGCATTCACCAGCAGATGGCAACTGGATGGAGGAGCTGGTTCAGGAATACACAGATTAGGATTAAAAACCAGAGTCCTCCTTGCGTATTTGTCATTGAAGAAGAGAGCTTGGCCCTTGTGGTCCCTCAGCTTTATGCCAAATATGACTTAGATGGGATAGAATGTCTTGCTGGTCAGTGTAGGGTCACCTGTCCTGTCTGCTCCTTTCCACAGGTGCAGCCTCTCACTGCACCCCAATGTGTCATGCAAGATTCAACAGTGACCTTGGCCTTTAGAGGAGCAAGTCTAAGCAAGAGCCGTTCTGCAAACCCATCCTTGGTAGTAACTGTAAACATCAAGCATTATGACTTGTAGAAGCAGCCACTCTCTGCAAAAATATACCATTAACTTCAGAAAGTGCCCTCAGTTAGAAGAGAGAGAGCTGAAAGAAGAGGTTGACCTGAAAAGTAAAATCTCTGTACAGAATTAGTTCTGCTCTAAGTCAAACCAGGACAAAAATAGGAAATTCTTAAGCCTTTTTCTGTCTTCTGGCCCAAGCAGACAACTGTCAGACAAAATATCATAGAATCATAGAATCATAGAATCATAGTTTGAAGGAACTGTAAAGATCATCTAGCTCCAACCCCCTGCATAGGCAGGGACACCTTCAGGTTACTCAGGGTCCCAGCCAACCCGGCCTTCAACACTTCCAGGGAAGGGGCAGCCATAAGTTCCTCGGGCAACCTGTTCCAGCATCTCACCACCCCCACAGCAAAGAATTTGTTCGTAATGTCTAATCTAAATCTCCCCTCTTCAAGTCTGTAACCTTTTCTCTTTGTCATCTCACTACATACTCGTGAGCTTTTTTGTGAACTACCCCAGTTTTTCTGCAGGCTCCCTTCAGAGACTGGAAAACTGCTATAACATCAACTTGGAGCCTCCTCCAGGATAAACAACCCCAACTTGCTCAACCTGTTCTTATAGAGGAGATGCTCCAGCCCTCTGATGCTTTGAGTTGCTCTTCTCTGGGCATCTTCCAGGAGCTCTATGTCTTTCTTATGCTGGGGACTCCAGAACTGGACACAGTACTCCAAGTGGAGTCTCAGAAGTGCAGACTAGAGGAGCAGAATCACCTTGCTTGATGGACTGTCAATGCTGCTTCTGATGCAGCCCAGAACACAGTTGGCTTTCTGGGCTGAAAGTGCACACTGATGGCTCCTGTTAACTTCTGGTCCACCACCACTTCTCCTCAGCGCTGTCCTCAATCCTTTCTCCTCCCAACCTGTATTGATGCACGGGATTGCCTTGACTCAGTTGCAGAACCTTGCACTTGCCATTGTTGAACTGCATGCAGTTTGCACGAGCCCACTGCATGAGCCTGTCAAGGTTCCTCTGAGTGGCCTCCCTTCCCTCCAGAGTGTTGAACTCACCAGACAATTTGGTGGTGTCAGCAAACTGACAGAGGGGGCATTCAATTCCACTCTCCATATAACCAACAAAGATGTTAAATAGGGCTGGTCCAAGCACCAACACTTGAGGAAGACCCCTTGTCACACCTCTCAGTTTGGACGCTGAGCCATTGATCACAACTCTTTGGGTGCAACCATCCAGCCAGCTCCTTATCCAGCGAGTGGTCCATCCATTGAATCCATATTGTTCCTGTTTAGAGATCAGAATATTGTGTGGGACCGTGTTCAATGCTTTGCAAAGGTCCAGGTAGATGACGTCTGTTGCTTTGCCTCTGCCCACTGAGGCTGTGACCCCATCCTAAAAGAACACCAAGTTGGTCAGGCAAAACTTGCCCTTGGTGAAGCCATGTTGACTGCCACCAATCACCCCTTTATTTTCTGCTTGCCTTAGCAGAGCCTTCAGGAAAATCTACTCCATGATCTTGCCAGGCACAGAGGTGAGACTGACTGGCCTGTAGTTCCCCGGGTCTTCCTTCTTCCATTTTTGAAAATGGGAGTTATGTTTTCCCTTTTCCAGTCAGTGGGAACTTCACCAGACTGCAGGACTTTTCAAATATGATGGACAATGGCTCTGCAACTTCATCTGCCACCTCTTTCAGGAGCTGTGGGTGAATCCCATCCAGTCCCATGGACTTCTTCACCGTCAAGTTCTTTAGGTGGACGCAAACCTGCTTTTTGTCTACAGTGGGAGGCTCTTCCCTTTCTCAATCTCTGTCTTTAGTCTCTGTATCACAGAGGGTGTGACCAGAGTCCCTACTGGTGAAGACAGAGGCGAAGTATTTACTGAGTACCTCAGCCTTCTTTGCATTTTGGGTGACCATCTCTCCCATTTCCTTCTGGAGTGGGCCCACATTTTCCCTAGTCTTCCTCTTACCATTGATATAGCTACAGAAATTTTTCTTGTTGTCCTTAACTCCTTTTGCCAGATCCAATTGTCTCCATACTTTTGCTTTCCTAACTCAATCTCTTGCTTCTCTGACTACTTCTCTGTACTTCTCCCAGGTCATCTGTCCTTGCTTCCCTTCTCTGGAACCTTTGTTTTTACTCCTAAGTGTGTTGAGATGTTCCCTGCTCATCTGTGCAGGCCTCCTGGCACTCCTATCTGCCTTCCTCTACATCAGGACACTTCCGTCCTGGGCTTGCAGAAGATGATCCTTGAAAGATGACCAGCTTTCCTGGGCTCCCTTCCCATTCATGGCTTTGTTCCGTTCTATCCTGCTAAGCAGATCTTTGAAGAGACTAAAGTCTACCCTTTAAAAATCATTTATCATTTCTAACAGCTATGAAAAAAATGTCAAGAATTTGTCTTGCTCAAACCCTGTAAAATTCAGGCTAACCAGAACTGACAGGTTTGGGGAGTTATTTAGTGGGGTGGGATTTTGCCTCCTGTGTGTGGTAGAGTGCAATGAATTTCTGGATGAAAACTTCTAGGTGACCATTACAAAATTCTTTGCTACAACAGGAACTACCAAAACCAAAGATGGGGTTTTTTTCCCCTTCACAACCTTCTTGTCACACATCACTTAGGCATCTTGTACCTTAGTCGGCCACCATGGCTTTCATTTCTCCTGGCTCTAGCACCTGGCTAACTCCAAACTGCTGAAGACCTTGATCACTATGGAGACCAACATGCCACGGCTGGCCACCAAGTAAACAAAGTGTCTTATCAGCTGTGTTCTCATCAAATAGAGTGCTGCAATCTTCTCAAAACTGAAGCTGTCCCAAGTAGAAAATGGATGTATGACTCTACCCCAGTGAAACCAGGACAAAGGCACTTCATGCTTGATTTACCCAGGTAATTAGCCACCTAATTACTTTCCAGACTGTCTATCACAGCAGCGGTAGCTCCAGGTGGGACCTTTCGGTAGTGAGGCACTACAGCCGCTAGATGGCGGGAACGCACCAGTAAAGTTGGAGACGGTCTGGCCTGACTGGGAAATTTTAAGGGGCTGGTAAGAGGGGAATTATGAACCCAGCCTGTAATGCGCGCTGCTTCGTTAGCATTGGCAAGAGGAGTCACAAGTTTATACATCTATAAAAGCTCCTCTTTGTGCCTCGTGGATGAAACATGATCATGGGATGTTTAGAGCGCTCCTTTATTTGGTCACTCATTTATCTCAGCAACAGAGAACATTAAGCAGACTAGACTTCAGCCCTGCCGAAATTCTCATCATTTTACACCCATTTTGTTCTTGTGCACTCATATTTATTTTATACCATGTATTGTCCCGGAGATAGTAGAGGCACCACCTCTGGAGGTGTTCAAAAAAAGGGGTAGACGTGGTGTTTTAGGAGATGGTTTAGTGTTCAGGCGTTGTAGGGCAGGCGGTTGGACTTGATGATCATGAAGTTCTTTTCCAACATTGGTGATTCTATGATCACAGTTTTCCTTTAAGTCTGCCATAGTGAGGCAGGGCAAAGCAAAGGAAGCAGGAAAATCTCTAGACAAAATGTTGGTGTGAAGCAAATGGACACATGGGCCTCGACAGCAAGGACCGATTTTTGTAATGAGATGAACAAACCTCTGTAACTGTTCCAGAGCTTTCCAGACATGGGAGTTCTGGATTTCTTTTCCCATGTGCCTCCTGCCTAAAATCAGAATATTTTAACTCTGCCCACTTTTGCTGGTAAATGGTCTTAGCAGACACTGCTTGTGGGTTTTTCTTTTAAGGAAGTCTCACTTAGATGCTCCCCTCATTCGTACTTATGTTCTGTAGCCTCTTGTGATGGTCACATAAGCTGAGACTGGGTCTCCATTTATACTTATTAGCTGCATGAAGAACATGAATGGCACAGCAGTAGGACACTGAGTGTGGGTGCATGCAGTAGGGCTGTTTGCCAATCACAACCTGCGGCTGAATATCTTCACAATATCCAGGCACAACCTGGAGGTGACATTGCTACCCTTAACTAGCCTCCCCGCAAGAAGCCTGAGCAGCTGGATCCCAGATTGCTCAAGTTCTGTTGATGCCTGCAGAAGTACAAATGCACGGGAAAAGTTGTAGGTCTAAGCTCTCAGACAAGTCCCCATGTCCCTCTGGAGGACTGGGCTTATGTCCCTCGGGAGCACTGGGCATAGCCACAAAAGACAGCAGGGGACGCTGCCCACAGCACCTGTCCTCTCCTGGATTTAGTTCCTTGCTCTTGCTGTAACGGTAAAAGAAACCCATTGCAGAAGCGAGACTATAAATAGCATGAAAAAACAGAGCAAATACCACATTTGTCTGCGTCTGATAAATCCTCACATTTTTCAGCAAACAACTATTAGGGATACCCACTTCTTCACTTAGTCTCATACTGCAATCCTGGAAATCTACTAAATTCAAGTCACAGCTTGATATTAAATTTAAGAGAAATCTACCTTATACTTGGTCTTAGTTTTCAGACTTGAGCTTCATAAGAGTTTATACTGTCAATTTTCTTACTCAGCTGTTTGTAGTTTCACTGCCTGAGAGTCTCTTTTTGCTGTTGGTATTCAAAGTTTTCAGTAATTTTCACAGTTCATAGGACAGAAGCCCTACTTCAGGTTTACAATTCCTCCTCAGGTTCCTATGAAGGAGTGGGAGTGTGAATGAAAAGTAGGCTGGATTTAATTAATTCCATAACATCAAACACTACCCAGATTTAATTCTAACACTGAGAGTAAGACTTTCACCGAGTGACAGTCAAGTAGCACAAAAATGCTTCTTTGTCTAGGAAACTGAACCAAACTGTGATTTGGCACATTGATGCAGTAAGTATCTTGTTTTAATGAGATACGAATGTACCAATTCCGTGGCCACTGAGGGCATGCAGCTGTTTCACAACAGGCTGCTCTGTGAGTTGTAGGAATTGCTGCTGGGGATTCCAATAGTAAAGCAGCTTCCATCTCTAACAGCAGTTACAAGCAGCTGTTGAGAAGTCATATTAAAAAAACCAGCCAACAACTGGTGACAGGCAGATGTGGGTTAATCAGCCCTCTGCAGAGGTCTCGTACCAATCCCAGAAATTAGTAATATTTGAATCACAACATTTTAGCATCTGGAATACTACATAAGATATTATTATCCTGTTCTCTTCCCATTCCTTTCCTTCTCTTTCCATTGACTCTGGAGAATATGTTTCAGGTGGAAGTGATATGGCTGTTCTATGCAGAACATGGTCTGTGATAGTAAAAATCCCTGTGGAGCATGATAATCTCGCTCCACGTATGAAAGCGGGTATTTTTTAAGGATATAGTTTTGGAAATAGATGTAACTTCATCAGATTGTTATCCACCTGTTGATGCCTTTTTTATTACTATAAAAATAAAACAATCTTCTTGATGCCTTTTCCATTGAGTAATTAAATTTATAGATGCTATTCAAAATCTTGTTTAGAATATTAATATTTCTGCTGGCTTTTCATATTAATTTAATAAAACTCAGTCTTGCTTAGAAAATATAAAATTTGAAGTTTGACCCCATTGCTCTAATACTGAGCAATAACGCCAGGTGAAGTTTCAATAGTATGAAACAAGATTCAGGTTGGTTTGGTTTGAGGTCTCTGCCTTGGACTTTGGGCTTGGTATTTTGTACAGGGCTGTACACTTGTCACCTCTTTCCGGGGTAGGATCCTTACAGGAAGAACTGTGTGTTCAGGTAGTCCAGAGCCAACCAAAAAGTGAGAGTTCATAGGAAATTTTTTATTTTTAAAAACCCTCTGATTTTTATGGTTGAGTCACCATCCTTGGTTGTGTTTAAAAGCCACATAGATAAGGTGTTTGAGGACATGGTCTAGTGGTGGGCTTGGTAGCATTCAGTTATGATTTGAGGATCCTGAAGGTCTTTTCCAGTCTAAATTTATAGTTCCCTGTAGAAGGGCTAGTTGTAAGTTTACGATCCAGATAGTCCTGCTCTCCTAATCCTTCCTTCCTCTTTCATCTCTTCCTCTTGCCAAGTAAATAACCAAAAGCCTCAGGAGGAGCTCATATTCTTTCGACAAATTCTGATTGGCTGCTGGAGAAAAAACTTGCCTATGAACGGACTGTGACCAATGGTAAATCACAGAATTAGTGATCTTTTCAGTAGCGCTAAATCTCCTTTGAATTGTTCCAGTGGCAAATGCACCTGCTGTAGATCTTTTCTCAGAGGGTTGTTTCCAGGGTGGGTATGAACTGAGGAGGGGTCCCAGTTGGTAAAAAAAACACAAAGAAACAAAGACCAACTCCAAACATTTGTTTTTCTTATAGAAAGGGATTTCGGGTGGCCTAAATAAAAGAATATGGATATGAAAACTATACACAGCAGTTTAGAGTTTTAGTTTAAATCCTTTGGAGCATTTTCATAGGAGAGGGGAAATGAGGGAAATTGTTGCTGAAATGGAAATGTTTAATTCAGTGGAAAATTCTGACTCAATTTCCAAAAATTGAAAGACTGCAGTCAAAACAGGAACTGTAATACCCCTTAAAAGTCCTTTTACATTTGCAGCTGTAATAATCATCTTATGGCTGGGATCCTGAGACAACCCCTCAGTCTCCTCATCTTGGGACACCTTAGCCTCTCTCCCTGGCGGGGTGAGAGGAGGATCTTAGCCTCTAGGAAGCTGAAAGGAAAAAACAATGTGCAGCTCTAGTCTAAAGACCCTGTGGCTTTCATTTTGGGGATATTTACATACAAGTTGTAGTATATCAAAGAGCAGTTGCATTCTTCTATCAAAACCCCATGTTTTTGCAAAGTCTTTTCATTTGGCAGCAGTTTTAGCATTAATAGTGTTTATTAGCCATGGTCTTGTTAACAATGTTCACTGCAGGATGACAGCCTTTTCCATGGGTCTGATGCTTTGCCCTCTCATCTGCACAAAGCTGGCTATTGACAAAAATAAACATAAGAGGTGAGACCTGTACAGCATTCTTGGGCAAGGATACTTGGAGAAAAGAGAGTGCACGAGGAGATAGGCAGAGGCAGCCATAATGAGTAGGATATAGACAGTCACCACTAAATCCTGCTTTTTAAGGCACAGTGAAGTTGATCATGTAAGACACCAATGATACCAGCCATGGTAAATGAAACCTTGCAGAGTTATGCAGTGTTGGCTGGCCATTCTGACAGCAGAGCATGCTGCTCTTCAGCTGACTGTCCTGGACAGAGTTACTGGGGTCATGTTTTCACATGCATGAACTGTTCTTCATTCATTTATCTTTACACATTGGCATCAAAGAACACCTGCCTTCCTCATGCCTTTAAACACATTCTAATTTTCTTCTTTATCTTACTGTACAGCTTAGTGTGCAGTCAGTTGTTCTTACTTTTTCCTGGGTTGGGATATGTAGTTTATTATCATCCAGTGCCCTCCCCTCCTCTACCCATCCAGTCATGCCGTCATGGGCAGCTACCAGTTTGGTCAAGCATGATTTCCCCTTAGTGATTCTATGCTGACTACTCCTGATAACCTTCTTTTTCTCTACATGCCTAGAGATTACATCCAGGGTCAGAGGTTCACTGTTACTCCTTCACCTTATCTGGGATGATGGTGAAGCTGTGTGTCCTGTAATTTCCTGGTTCATCTTTCTTGTCCTTTTCTAAGACTGTAGTGATGCTGGCTTTTTCCCAGTGTTACTCCAGTCTCAGGCACCTCTCCCTTTCTCGATAAAGTTCCGAAGATGATGGAGAGTGGCTGAGCAGTGGCATGTGTCAGCTCCCTCAGCACTGATGGCTGCATCCTATAAAGACCCATGGATCTGTGGATGTCCAGGTTGCCTATATGATCTCTAATAGAATCACTCTCAAACGAGGGAAAGTCCTCCTTGCTCCAAACTTTCTCCCCTGCCTCCAAGGTGTGGAACTTATGAGGGCTGGACTCAGCAGTAAAGAGTGAAGCAAAGGCAGTGTTGGGTAACTCCATTTTCTCCTTACCCTCTGTCACCAGGGCATCTGCCTCATTCAGCGATGGGTCCAGGTCTTCCTCTACTCTGTGTTTGAAGAAGCCCTTTGAATTGTATTTGATAGTCCTTGCCAGGCTGACTTGCAGGTAGACCTTAACTTTCCTCACTGCTCTTGCGCTATGGCCAGTGCCTGGGTGCAGCCAAGCCCAGTGCCTGGGTGCATCCGAACCCAGTGCAGAGACGGCCTAGAAGGTTGGCCTCAGGACACTGCTCCCAGCAGCCTCCAGTGCCATCTTCCTTGTGCCCAAGCTGTGCCAGAACTGCTGTAGACTATGCAGTGCTGTCCTCTTGCCTTGGGAAGCAGGAGAACGGGAACTGTTGGGCTGATGCAGCACATGGCTCTACCACCTCTGAGCATCTTCTGCCTCCAGGCACATCACAATGTGACAAATGGTAGTCAGGACCACCTCCTTGACTCAGCTGGGTTCTGAGGCCCAGGTGTGCTATATCAAGTGGCTACTGGTCCATTCAGCAATGAGTCCACTCTGTTTCTAGTCTGCACTCTTGGGCTCTGGGCCCAGCTCCATCCCTGCCAGACAAGGTCCTAGTGTTATCTCTTACCACTACTTTCCAACACAGTGCTAGCCTCAGGTTGAGGTTCACAATTTTAATCTGTTCAAAGAGAGATAAACTGGTGCCACGTGGATCCTTTCCAGGTTTTCATATCACATTGTATTATTCCACCACTGCCCACTGGTAGCTTCTTTTGTGCCTTCTTTGTAGCTCTTTACACTGAGTCTTTTCTCCAAAACCAGTCTGCAGCTCTCCAGACTCATCAGGGTGTGTCACTAAGTGTAAAATAGGAGTTTTTTCAGAGGTGAATTCTGATGCTGAAATTCCCTCCTAACCTACGGGATTTTCATCTGTAGCTTTGCTCTCCTCAACCTGTGCCCTCACCACAGTCCCACTGTGGGGCTGTGCTGGCCCTTGTAGGCACACACCCAGGAGTAAATGAAGAAAGGGGTGTTTCTATACCTCATTCACCAGTCTTAGACAGCACTGAGATTATTATTGTTATTAACATGTCTTACTTCCAGAATTCCCTGCCCTCACTGTAAAATGCATATAGCCTTTTGAGAGCATAAACTGAACTTACCTCCTCTTTCCTCATTGGTTTTGCAAGGCAAAATAATTCCTCATTTCTCAGTAGGTCCTGGATTTCGACTGAAGACTGAGTGAGCTGAGGCAGTATTCAGAGTTAGACCCAAAGCTGTAACATCGTGGGAACTGTCTTTGGACACTATTCTTGGCCCGTTCCTTGGCTACTCTGACCAAGCACTTCCCTGTGTCTCTGTTATCTCTGTTAAAATGAGATTATTCTGCTAAACCACTTTAATACAGGGCTTTGGGAGAGGCTGGAGAGAACTCTTGAAGCACTGATGGAAAAACCATTGCACTTATCACTTTCTAGAAATGTCCATATATAGCTGAACTCAGGCAGTCTCCAAGTGGGTTTGTTTATCCTAGCAGTGTGCGTGCTCTGTGGCTTTCTCCAACGATACTCTGCTCCTCAGGTTTACATTCCCAGGGGCTGAATCCTGAAAAGATCAGCTTTGAAGAACATATTGTGACATATCTCAGCCAAGAAGTACAAGTCTTTCTCCCCTGTCTTTATATCCTGTCTGTTGTCAGATCACATACAAGGAACCTAATTCTCTGCTATTCTTGTCACAGACTGGCAGCGAGATGAGACTTGAAATGTTTTGTGCAATGTACATTCCACACATCCATAGGTGCTGATGATATATAGCCCTTTTGAGCATCTTTTCCCCTAGTATTTAAGTTGTTTAACATATCTTAACATATCTCTTAAGAGGCGGAGAAACGTTGTTCTTTGTTGGAGAGCTGACACTCTTCATAACTCGCTGGTAGAACTGAGAGCCAGTTTAGATCTCCTTTTTCTTGGCTGTTTGTGCCAGACACTGCCAGTTGCTGTGATACTCCTTATCTCATCTGTAATGCTGCTAATCTGGGTGGCACCGCATTTGCCAGAGTGCTTTGGTGAGCAGGATGAGCAGCTGGGAGTTTAGCTGACCATGGCAGTGCACATATTCCTCTCAAAGGAGTGCCACACACACGTCATGCATGAAGAATGTTTGCTGCTTACCTGCCTTATGTTCAGGTTTGACAGCATTTCCACCTCTTGCCAGGCTGACAGCAGCCTGCCTTGTGCCTTGATCCTGGCCCTGCCCCAGTGCAAAAGCCCTCCATGAATTCCAGCCCCACAGAGCAAGTCTAGGATTGCCAAGTTCCTGGGAAAGCCATTTCTCCTGTGATGACAGCCAGTGCTAATTCCTTTGGGGGATCCCCTTTTTCTTTTGGGAGCTTCCCAATGATGCTGCTGCTTTTGTCCCTGGCCCCATTTCCTCCCTGTGGTTCTGGCTGGCCTCTGCATAATCTGCTCACCTGCTGTCTGAAGTTACTTTTCTCCTGGGTTATGTGTAGCTCCATTTCTTTGGTGTTTTTCCATGAGCTGTTGCCCATCATCTGAAGTTGGGAAAGCACCAACTTACCAGCACTGGATGAAGAAATCAACAAGCCCACCTGCTGTTGTGTTTCTCAGTTGCAGAGAGATGACCAGTTGTGATGGCTTTCAGTGACTAAATGGCTGTCTGGGTGACTGTAAGTGGCTGCAAATTTACCACACCTGCTACTGGGGCCAGAGTAGGCTAGGCTGGTCCACAAGTACCAAGGATCTGCAATGGCCTATGTGGCTCTGCTTTTGTTGGCAGGGCTGTCTTCTCTTATCACTAACAGCCAAGGTAGACCTCAAGCAGTTCCAGCTTCAACACTCAGTTATTGCCAGGTAGAAAGGTCAGTGTCTGGAAAAGTGCCTGCTTGGGTGCAGCTCAAGCCCAGTGGGTGCCACTTGAGCCTCTCTGGGACCTGGCCTGGAGTATCAGATGCAGAGAGATGATCTGAGGAGACAGGCTTTTGCGGAACTGTTTTCCCCTTAAGGGCACAGTTTCTCAATTTATCCCAATTAAAGCAAAGATTAAGCATGGTTCATTTAACTAAAAATATCAGGAGTAATCTTTTAACCACAGAAATAGGATTCAGTAGCAACATTTGACTCAAAATGAGTCAATTGCTGTGGCCTGGATTTCATTTGGGCCCCCTCCAGGAACCCACTTGATGTCCATGAGAGACTTGCAACAGGGAGGGGATCCAGGCTGTGCAGTGGCCACTAACACCAGTCATTTCATAATAGGGATTTATTTCTAGCCTGTTCAAAAAAGGAGGATATGTTTTATATTTGCAGTCAGCAATAACTGAAGAAGTGTTCCTGTCTTCAGTGAGTCTGAGCCCTAAGGATTTCTTGCATGAAGATGGTGTTCACAAACATACACAACAAATTATTTGATTTTTAGGCAGTGTGACTCTGCTGGCCTGAATACTGCCCTATAAACCATAAATACTGTGCTAAATAACATTAGATTTTTTTGGTATCATGTTTCTGTAGCAAGGTTTCAGGGTCATACTGGCTTTTTTTGTAGTCATCTGACAGGATAACTAAATTCTTTACCAAGTTCTGATTTGTAGCTGAGAGAGTCTCGTGCTTCCTGACAGCTCTCACCACAGGGTCCCCACAATGTTCCAGTAGAAGGGCACAAGGGAAATGAACCACAAAGTGGATGTAGGTGCCACCTATTATATGTCACATATAACTTATTACACTTTCTTTGAGCGGTAGGGGTCAAATCTTGGTGCTGTACAGATTCCTTCAGGATATAGCTATAGTTAGAATATCTCCCTACAGGATAAGTTATTCTAACTGCTTGTGGACCTCTGAGGAAGTACCTGCACCTTACAAAATCTATGAAGGATCAGGACCTCTGCAGAACAGCCTAATCTGATTGCTGGGGAGCATGTCTAACAGTGGGAATCAATTCAAGATGACTAGTTAGGAGCACTTGTATCTCAGCGTTCAACTTGCTCACTTGACTGTATCTGGAGGGCATCTCAACAGTCATGAATTCCACAAATACAATTTGGAAAATCTTTGTACTTGCCAGCTTTGGATTATGGGAATTTCACATTTTCAGATTCTTTCACTGCAACCTTGAAGAGGCTTGGAACACACTCCTTAGAAAAAAAACCACATCATGTCTCCTTTCCCACCTCTGCCTGAACCTTGGAGACTGCTACTTAATCTGCTGAGTCTAAAGCATCAGCTAGTCTGAGGTGTGAGAAAGTAAAATGTGTCTGCTGGTGAAACAACCCTGCTTTACTCAGAGAATGTGGGAAGGTAAGAAAACAGGGTGGCTGAAAGGATTTCATTTTGTGTCTTGACAGGGAAATGTATTTGACTTCATACTTGTACTGCTGAGGGCTTTGAGCTTCTCATCCCGTGGAATCTAATCTCTGGAAAACACAGTAATAATGGAAAGGAGGGAAACTTCCACAGGAAAGGTGTTGTTCCATGAATAGAGAATGTATAGAGCAACAGGCTGCAGTGACTGGAAATCAATCCAGTGTAAGTCTTCACTCAGGTGAGTGGAATGGATTTTTAAGATATCAGTTTTGGTGGATTGTTTGCTTTTTAGAGTCTGGATAGGGCCTTCTTTGTCCTTCAAACAGGCTTGACCTCATAGTAAGAGCAAGCCAGTGACTTTTCAAGGCTCAAGGTCTAATTGTTGCCAAGAGATAAACTATTTATAGGCCTAACACCTGACTAGGTGTTAAATAGCTCTTGCTGATAAACCTTTTGGTGCAGAATTATCACTTCAGATTGAGACTGGGCTGAAAACCCAAAGACCTGGAAGGCTTGAAAGGGTTCAGGTAGGAGGTAAGATGCATTTAAGAAGGTGAATTTTATGAATGTTTCATAAGTTGTGTGTAACTTGGCAGAATTAGATTTTGGTAATGATAAACAGGTCCTTTACCTGTATGTAAACAGTTAATTTACTTAAAATAAGATCCCTAAGTGTTTAGTTAAAACATTAAAACACAAAAGAGTTTATCTACACCAAATGAGCCTTCTGCCAGCTGGATCTATGCTTAATAGTCCCCACCAGGTGGTGACCCCTCTCATTCTAACACAAATATTCCCTTGACCCCCATATATTTGCTATAAAAGCAAGAGGGAAAGTATCAAAGCTTGGTGGACTGAGTAGTTTGTTTGGAGAAGCTGACTGAACATAGTTGACCTCAGAGATGGGGTGGGGAGGGTCAGGGAGCAGGACAATATTCATTTCATAAGATAATAAATGTTTCAACATATCACAGCATATCACAGCCTTCTTGGTTGTTTTGCATGGAGCTACAGGGGTCACAACCAATTTGCTGAAAAACATTGAGCTATAAAACAGTCTGGAGCCTACTGCAACTCCAGTCCTCTAAATCATAAGTGGATAAAAACAGACTATCACTCAGACAAGGGTAGAAGCAGAAGTTCAGAACTGTTTCCCACTCACAGTACTCCCATGCAATTATGCACTCTAGATTTTTTTAGGACAGGTCCACAGTCTTGTGGAGGAAGACCAACCAGCTATAGTCAATAGGATATGCCTATGTAGCCTGAGAAAAGTTCTAGGCAAAGCAAATAGGCTGAAATTTGTCCAGGACAGCTTTTTCAGGTCAGCTCTGTCTGAATGTTGTGTGGAGCCAGGAACACATCAGACCTAACACCTCACAATGGAATTTAGAAGCAAGAGGCCATTTTCAGTCCAGCCTGTGCTTGCAATAATAGTGTGCTGGAGCTGCTTAAGTATCACTGCCCTTTTCCTCAGACACAGCAGCTCCTCTGACTGCAGTACATGGTGGCAAATTGCAGGTCTAAGAACTCCCTGTGCAAGAAGCATGCTTTAGACTCCACCATTAATAGCAGAGAAGCTCAGCAAGGCAGAAATAAAGCATATACCTTGTGAACCCTTTCAGCATCTTCATGCCTTCTTCACCTAACACAGTTCCTCAGCAGACAACAGCATCAATTAATTGCTGAGATGCTACTAAGCTCCACTATACAATTTGGACCTATTTTCTTCCCAACCACAGTTGTCCTGGTAAGTTGTAGATTTTGTTCCTTGTGCTGGTATCAGCTGGAGAGGTGTTTGCTCCCAGATTCTTGCCATAAAGCTAGGCGGATCTAATGATCAAACTGATCTGTAGTTATTATTGAAGGGATCTGCCTCCTTATTCTTCTCCCTACAGCTTGTTACTGCTGACCAGGCACACAGGCTCAGCCTCAGGAGCAAAGGCAGACAACCACAGTTGCTGTTACTGCAGTGAAAAAGCCAAGGGAATGTCTTAGAGTAACACTTTCTGCCAGACAACTTGTCACTGGTTTCCAGTAGAAAATCCTCATATACTCTGCATTTAGCAACTTTCCTCTCTAGCTTTTACAGCCCTCAGGAAAAGAAAAAAGAAACTCACCAGACTGTTTTAGAAGAGTGCGTTCAAACAGTGACAGCAAAGTGTGTTCCTGAAGGGATCCTTCAGTGTCAAAAGAGCTTATAACTGTGCTATGTCACAGGAAGGGGATTTCCATGATGTTGGAGTAGGACATAAAAATGGCATCTTCTGAGGGGAAAGTCTGGTAGTTCTGGCAGTTCAGCCTCCCAATGGCCTGAAATAATGCGAATGCCAATATTCCTAATATTTACTAATAGAAAGTGTTAACATCCTGCAGTACTTGATATAAATGAGATTTACTCTTGAATATTGTGTGGAGTGTTCAGAAAAGGCAGACTGGGACCAGACAGGTGCAGGCAGGGAAAGCTGAGCAGAACAGGGGAACAGAAAGCTGTCTGGGACAAGGAGAACTTGGCTGGGTTAATGCTGGTGAAAAAGTATCCTGGAGTGGATACCAATGGTTTCTATAAATAAAGCAAGTGCTTAACACCAGGGAGAGTGAGGAGCCAGTTAAGCTAAACAACAGAGTTGGCAGCAAAAGAAAAAATGGGCCATAAGTCAATTAAAGGAAAGTTTTTAGTTACAAGAGAAAGGCCTTGTACATGGATGTAACAGGAGCTGGGGCTATAGCTAGATTGGACACTACTCCTTTGTATACTGTTATTGTAAGCTACAGCTGTTTGAAAGCTCTATAATACTGGAGGTGCCCAAATTGGTTATCAGATTCCCATAGGCACTGGGAGTCTTCTGGGAGCTGCAAGCACTGTGTTCTCAGCTTTATGCTTTTGCTTGTACCTGAGCCCCATCAGAAGTGGTTTAATCCTGAGGATTAAGCCTGGAGGGCTCCTCACCATGGGGTTGCCGCAGGCTACCAGACTCAAGCCCCTAACAACATTCGTCACGAGTTACAATATTCTAAATTCAACTAGAGGAGGAGGCAGTTGTCCACTACCCACATTTTCACACACACATTCTTTATTGACAGGCAAGCTACATAACAGGGGCTAATCCCGCTGACTGCAAAAGGAACTTGAGCTCCCAAATCTCAAGTCTCCATTGTCTCTAATTCAGATTTGCATTGTCCAGCTCAGCAGTTCTTGCAGCCTCTTACTGTGTGTGTGTCCTTCCTTGCTCATTTTTGATAAACCTTTTTATATTCTGAATGAGGATTGTCTGTAGTGTTTACTAACAGCAAGGGACAAGACTGAAAGATGTGATAGGTTCCTTTCAGTACCTTGTTCCTATTACCAACCCTGTAGTAACATACTAGTTTTTTTAATTAAGTGAATAACTGGAACAATGGAGATAGCTGAAGCTGGATGAGACCAAGTGTGGGCAGAGGTAGCCGTGTTATAGAGTTATATTTTTTTCAGGGGGATCTTAGCCCGACTTAATTTTTCAAGCTCTGCTACCAATTTATTTTTCTCTCCCTCTGTCAGTTTGTTCAGTTCTACTTCTGCTTGGTAGTTTGGATTGTTCATTTCCTCTTCACACTGTTAACCTTAAAAGTACTTAAGAGCTTGATTCCTATTCTGGCACAGAAGAATAGAACTGGTGCACTTAACAGGTGGATGAGATCCTATTTAAGGACGTGATAAACTGCTGGATTATCCAGCATCCTGGATAGATTTGTTAGCATCCATTAGATGAAGTCCCACATGACAGAATTGTCCACACTGGGAATGGAGTGTGGGGGAAGGCACTTATGTAATAACTGGTCATCATAACAACTGTGTCATTGCTGAACCAAACCCAAAGGATTTTACAGCACAAGCAAAGCCCTGGGCTTTAATCTATGCAGGTCATGGCAAAACATGAAAGTCACGCTGGCACTGCACATGGGACATGCACTTGTGAGAAAGGGACAGGATCAGCAAACACACCACTCCCCTGTGGAGAAAGATTACAGTTTGCAGCTCAGTCCCTGGTCCAATCAGCTATGCCTGTTTAAATTTCCATGATTGCAACATGTGTGAATATGTAAACACTTCCCATGAACAGCCGGAAGAGTCATGAAGGGGTGAAGCATGACTAAGCCCTGATGCCTCTTAACAGAGAATGAGAAGGGTCCCTACATCTTGTTGTACTTGGCAGTCACCTCTGCTTTCTGCTGGGACACAGCTTCTATCCCCACTTTAATTTCTCGCCTCTTGGCAACAAGCCGTGCTGTAACACGATTGACTTTGACCTCTTTTTAAAAGCGGGGTCTTCTGGAACATGTTTATGGTGCTTTCCAGCATCTCACTTGGGGCCTATCAACAGAACTGGTTTTGCAAGTCAGTAAAGACAGCAAATTCCATGGTGCCTGCATAAAGCCAAATTAGACTAACACAGTCCAAAACATCAGATCCCACCCCCTTACCCTGACAGAACAGGCACACATTTTGTGTGGGGACCCCAAACGTGGACAGAAGTGTAGTGGTTTAATTTCTCATTTTGCCAAAGTAAACAATGAGGCTTCCTCAGGCCATGCTAGAAGCCACCACAACCCAAGGTTGCAGCCTTCCATGGCTCCCCATGAATCTTCAAGTGGAAAAAGATCCTTTGATAACAGGTGTAGCTAAGTAGCGGCAAAAGAGGTGGTTGTGAGCTGGGCTGTACATGCACCATTATGGACAGTGAAGCTGGTGGGACACTGCTATATGGATCTGAGCAGCCCTTGGTATTTCTGACATCCATGGAGCTAGCTTGGTCAAGCTGAGAAGTTCCCAGATTGTAGCCAAGCCTTTCTCAGTGCTGTATTTATGCTGGTTTTGATGCACATTGATTTAAATGAGTAGTAAGTTGTCATATACTAACTGGTGAGAGAAAAACTTGTCAGGGCCCAAGTTCCAGAAAGATCCAGCCTTGTGTGGGGTGTTTTATAGAATAGAGGATGTTCTAGTTACCTCTAAGCATTTAAAAAAATGACAAAATTAGGGGATTAACAAACTCTGAAGCCGATGAGTAAAATGAAACATCCTGAGAGGTCAGTACAACCCATCCAAGTTCTGCTGTGTCTAAGGAGGTACCACCATTTTCTTTCGATTCCAGGAGGTGTAAGGTGGTGAGATAGAAGTATTGCCCAGTGCCTACAGTTACATGGGATGAATCCAGACAGAGGAGCTAGTCAAGTGCCACAAAACATCCTGCTTTCTGCACAAGATGGGAGCACCTGAGGCAGGGCTTGAAATGTGTAATAAATCAAACAAAACTACAGACAGTATTTTTTGAGGACTTGGAACTAAGATTTGTTCTCTTAACACGGTATGATTTTCTTCTTTAGTTGCATTCCTGATTTGTAATCTGTTTCTCCTAAGGAATAACTGCTTCTTGGTTGCTACATGTACAGAAAAGCATGTATTTTCTCATGTGTAATTTTCTTTGAGAGGAATCCCCGTGAAAATGTGGCCCAGCTCAATTTTAAACAGACATTTTGAGTCTGCTGTATGCTTGGGTTCCTGGACTCATGACACCACCTCACTTCAGCTGTCAGTGCACAGTACTGAGGTAATTTTCCTGAAGACCAGAGTGCCATATGCTCACTACTCTGAGGGCTCAACCCCAACTGGAAACATCAGGGATGAGCTGGGCTGACACACACTGTGCACTGAGAGGACAGCAGTTTGTTTAAGAGTGAAGATTTATTAAAGGAGAATTTGCTGTTCTCTGAGATTTCCTGACATAGATGCGAATAGGCAAAGAGATTTGTCCAACCTTACAGATCATGGGGACACGAGTGACATCTTTGCCCTCTTCTTCCTTGGGAAAATATACAACAATTAATCAAATCAACAAAAACATCATGCAAATAATGTATTTCTTACTCAGTGTTTGCTTGTCTGTACATGTTGAAGTGGCCTTAGTCTTCAGAAGGCGCTTTGCCCTTAGAAATAACCAACTTTCTCTGTGTAAAGGTCTTAAAGAAGAGAGTTACCTAAGGACATGCAGTAAAAGCTCAATGCCATGCAGGACTGCCAACCATTCTGTCCTCATATGCACATGGCGAGAGCAAGAAGACCTATCCCTCACCTCTCAGAGAAAGCTGGTGGTGAGCATGTCTCCTCCAATCCCCTGGGACCGGAGATTGACCTTATACTGGTACTGGTGATGCTATCCATCATCTAGGTCACGCAGGGCACAATTGTAAGTTGCCTTGATTATTTTATTGCACCCTTGAATTCTCTGTGCTGGTGGGTAACAAATCCTGTTACTCAACACAGTTTCCCCACGTACTCTGCACTGGTGAGGCTGCACCTTGAGTACTGTGTCCAGTTTAGGGCACATCAGTACAGGGAAGACATTGAGATGCTGGAGCAAGTGCAGAGGAGAGAACAAAGCTGGTAAAGGGCCTCGAGAATGAATTATGAGCTTCAATAAAGCCAAGAGCCAGTTCCTGCACTTGGGACACAACAACCCCTTACAACACTTCAGGCTTGGAGAGGTGTGGCTGGAGAGCCATCTGGCAGAGAGTGACCTGGGGGTTCTAACAGACAGGAAGAGGAATATGAGCCAGCAGTGTGCTCAGGTGGCCAAGAAGGCAAATGACATCCTGGCTTGTATTAGAAATAATGTGGCCAGCAGGAGTAGGGAGATTACTGTCCCCCTGTATTCAGCACTGGTGAGGGCACATCTTGAGTACTGTGTCCAGTTTTGGGCACCCCAATACATGAGAAGGGTGGAGGTCCTGGAGCAGGTGCAGAGCAGGGCAACAAAGCTGATGAAGGGACTAGAAAAGAAATGTTATGAGGAAAGGGTGAAAGAGCTGGGGCTCTTTAGTTTGAAGAAGAGAAGGCTGAGAGGAGACCTCATCCCTCTCTACAACTATCTGAAAGGATGTCGTGGAGAGGTTGGTGCTGGTCTTGTCTCACAAGTAATTAGTGATAGAACAAGAGGGAACAGGTTCAACTTACAGTAGGGTAGATTTAGACTTGATATTAGGAAAATTCATTTCACAGAAAGGGTAGTCAAGCACTGGAACAGGCTTCCCAGGGAGGTGGTTGAGTCACCATCCCTAGATGTGTTTAAAGAGGTCATTTGGATGAAGCATTGAGGGACATGGTTTAGGGGTGAACTTGTAAGGTAGGGTAGTTGGTTGGACTTGATGATCCCAGGGGTCTTTTCCAACCAGATTGATACTGTGATTCTATGAAATTACAAAATTGACATGCTTTTGAAAAATGAGCAAACAAAGACTGATCAGGCAACAACGCTCATCAGATTTCTTTGGCCAATCTCAACAATGTAATGCTGATGCAAGTTGAAAGGGAATTTGTTGTATTGACTGGCACCATGATCAGGCAGGTTAGAAGAGCTGAGGAAAGGACGCATCTCCTTGTCTCTATGAGATTTGTCCTCTGTTTACTGAATGAAGTGATGGTAAGAAAAGATCTTTACGGATCATGAATTGATGAGAGGGAAAGTGTAATATTCTGATTTTTATAAAGCTTGATTGTTTTCAAAAGCAATTACAGTACCTGGAAAAAATACTTTATGAAGTAATTTCATTCCTGTCATTTTTGTTATTTCAACATTTCTTTTAGGTTCAATATTAAGTTAAATAGAAATGTAATGAGAAATCAGATTTATATTATTAGATTTTTCTTTTTAAAATAGACTATACTGCATGTTCAGAGACAAACCAAGAATTTGCTTCTGGAATCAGACCTCATATGAGAAAAATCAGCTTTCAGTGATGAGATTTTTTTTTTCCTAATATATTTATTAACCCTGATAATAGTAATGATGAAAGGCACATTGTCATGGCATAAAATCATACAGCTCTGCCTGGTAGTGCATGATAGCAAAGATGAAAGAAAGGTTGTGCTGAATCAAAGTTAAGAGCCTCTGTCATTGCTCTGGCATCAGCACTTTCAATGCCAAAGGGTTTTGGTCTGAGTGTTTACAAAGATGACTACTTTGAAATGTTCTGTGTACAAAATGAACTGGTGTTTTTATAAATATATATCCCCATGGGCAGGGATCCTTGTGAGGACAAAGTGGCCTAAATACAGACTGAGGAAATATAAAACAGATCTACCCAGCTTTTTGACAAGTTGATTGCAGAGATTATGCTTCAGTAGAGCACTCAGACCAGGATGCAAATACATTGCATCACACTGTACAATGGAGAAGGGCATTCAGAAGACAGGCGAGTCTTCCAACTGAGATATTCAGCCCAGAAACTACCAACATGACAGCCTTTATATCACACTTCTAAGTTTAATATCAGTATTTAACTCCAAAGAGTTGACATTTTATAAATGTACTAGCCCAGATCCTAATAGGCCAGACTGACATGTGTTAGAACACTTCACAGTGTGATGGTTTCCTGAATGGATCCTTCTGTGTGGATGAATGTTAAACAGCTCCTGAGGGTTTTCTTCAGATTAAATGTTTGTTCTATCACCTCTGCAGAGATTAATTCATTGGACAGGACTGTTGGAATCTTGGAGAATCTTGCACAAAGTACTTGGATTTACAGGCTTTATAAATGGGAAAATGAGTCCCAGTACTAATTTTCTGCTGGTTATGGAATAAGCCTGGCAGACATGGGATGAAAATTTAGGCTTTGGCTCCAAGATTAGTCCCATTCAAAATGTCATAAGTGATCTTATGCTTTTGGTTTATCCATGGTGATAAATTTTGAAAGACTGCAGTTTTTTATTACTGAGGTGAAGGACTTTGAGGGCAAGCTGCAAGGAAATGGTCTTGAGATGTGCGAAACCAAGGGACATGTTTGGTATGTTGCTGATTCTTTTAAAAGAGACACCCTGTTGGAAAGAAATGCTTCCAACACACATGGGAAGGTCTGTGCCCCTCAGATCTTTTGCATCATTTCAAAAAGACCAGTGCGCAAGGCAGCTAGTTGTAGGCAGCTAGGTGAGTAGTTTGGACAGCAGTGAGATAAAGCAAGCTGATGCACGTATGTGTCAGAGCTCTACAGTATGTAAAGAGATATCATGGTGGTGGGTGCATTGCAGCTGAGGGATAGATGAGATGGACTCGTGCATAAGCAGCAGCTGCACTTACTGAGTTTCTCTGATCTGTCCTAGGTTTTTCTGAGGCTCAGTCAAACAGTTCTGCACATGTGTGTCACATTATGCATGGTGGTGTTCTGTCTTTTTATATTTATTGACTCTGTATTATCTGCTTTAAATCCTGGTTTTGCAATGATGATGAATCTCAATACCTTCTACGATCCCCCCTCCCCATGTTGAAAGGCAGATTTAAATTCTCTCAGTGCCTACTGATGTCATCCTGGTTGGTTTTTATTTTCTGGGATGCTGCCCTTAAAAGCACAGCACTACGTTTTACATGTACAGTGAAATTACTACTCAGTCATGATTCCTTTTGTCCTAAATTGTTTAGAAACACTGATTTTCCTTGAAACCTCCAACCAGCATATTCCTCACAAAGGTTTCTTCTTTTAAATTCAAAGCTATGGTGGGGTTTGAATTTACGTCACCTCCTTGAATTCATCCAGTTAGGTCAGGAAGATGTTTCTTTTGCAGTTCTGCTGCTACAGCAGTGCCTCATATGAGGCTGTTGGGGATGACCTACTCAGTCAGCCACCCACAGTCCAGGAGGTTCCTCCACTGCATTGGTGACAATTTCCTGATGCAAATGGTGGAAGACCCCACTAGGAGAGGAGCACTGCTGGATCTTGTACTCACCAACAAGGAGGGTCTGACTGAAGCAGTGAAGGTTGAGGGCAGCCTTGGGTGCAGTGACCATGAGATGGTGGAGTTGATGGTCTCGTGTGGTATGAAGAGAATATCTAGTAGAATCAAAACCCTGGACTTCAGGAGAGCCAACTTCGGCCTTTTCAAGCAATTGTTGAAAATTGAACACATATTCTATTTTTTCATGACGGATGACACTTTGAATTTTCTTAGATCCCCTTAGAGCAACCTCATCTTTCTTCTAGGGGAAATCCCATGGGACAGGGTACTGGCAGGTAAAAGATCTCAGGATATCTGGTTACATTCAAAGACCACTTTCTTGAATCACAAGTAAAGAATCAGGAATGAAGTCAAGAAAGGGAGCCAGATGACCAGCATGGTTAAACATGGAGCTGCTGGGCAAACCAAAGAAGAAGAAAGCCTATAGGTCATGGAAGGAGAGGGTGGCCAGTTGGGGTGATTATAAGACTCTGGTGAGAGAATGTAGGGATGCAACTAGAAAAGCCAAGGCCCCCTTGGAATTAAACCTTGCAAGAGAGGTCAAGGGCAACAAAAAGGGCTTCTTCAAATATATAGCA
>VXBP01005686.1:0-56417 GCA_013400115.1 Rhinopomastus cyanomelas | reverse complement strand
AAAGAACAGGAGGATTGTTAGGGACAGTCAGCATGGCTTCACAAAGGGAAAGTCATGCTTGACCAACCTGGTAGCCTTTTATGAGGGCATAACCAGGTGGACAGATGATGGCAGAGCAGTGGATGTGGTCTATCTTGATTTCAGTAAGGCATTTGACACAGTCTTACATAGCATCCTCGCAGCCTAACTGAGGCAGTGTGGTCTAGATGATTGGGTAGTGAGGTGGATGGTTAACTGGCTG
Organism: Rhinopomastus cyanomelas; assembly: GCA_013400115.1. Lineage (NCBI taxonomy): Eukaryota > Metazoa > Chordata > Aves > Bucerotiformes > Rhinopomastidae > Rhinopomastus > Rhinopomastus cyanomelas. The sequence continues at coordinate 56,176 of VXBP01005686.1, read as the reverse complement.
CAGGATAGAAGCCAGAGAGTAGTGGTCAATGGGACAGAGTCTAGTTGGAGGCCTGTATCTAGTGGAGTGCCCCAGGGGTCAGTGCTGGGACCAGTCCTGTTCAATCGATTCAATGATGACTTGGAGGAAGGATTAGGGTGAACTGTCAGCAAGTTTGCTGATGACACAAAGCTGGGTGGTGTTCCTGACACCCCAGCAGACTGTGCTGCCATTCAGAGAGACCTGGATAGGCTGGAGAGCTGGGCAGAGAGAAATGTAATGAAGTATAACAAGGGTAAGTGTAGAGTCTTGCATGTGGGCAAGAACAACCCCAGGTACCAGTATAGGCTGGGGACAGACATGTTGGAGGGCAGTGCAGGAGAAAGGAACCTGGGAGTTCTGGTGGCCAGCAGGATGACCATGAGGCAGCAGTGTGCTCTTGTGGCCAAGAGGGCCAAGAGCATACTGGGGCGGGNAGGGCCAAGAGCATCCTGGGGTGGTTAGCAGATCAAGAGAGGTTCTTCTCTCCATCTATTCTGCCCTGGTGAGACCACATCTGGAGTATTGTGTCCAGTTCTGGGCCCCTCAGTTCAAGAGGGATATGGAGCTGCTGAAGGGAGTCCAGCGTAAGGCAATGAGGATGATGAAGGAAGTGGAGCACCTCTCTTATGAGGAGAGGCTGAGGGAGATGGGTTTCACCCCTCTTTAGATTGAGGGGTGACCTCATGAATGTCTACAAATATGTGAGGGTTTGGTATCAGGAGGATGGAGCCAGGCTCTTCTCAGTGTCATCTAGGTATAGGCCGAGGGGCAATCTTCACAGTGAGAGTGACAGAGCACTGGAACAGGCTGCCCTGGGAGGTTGTGGAGTCTCCTTCACTGGAGATATCTAAGATCCGCCTGGATGTGTTCCTGTGCGACTTGGTCTAGGTGATCCTGCCGTGTTAGGGGGATTGGACTAGATGGTCTTTTGAGGTCCCTTCCAATCCCTAATCATTCTGTGATTCTGTGACCTTCCAGTAGTTTATGCTGAGTTGGTAGCACAGCAGGAGTCCTGTGTGACAGACAGTGCTCAATGCACTAAACCAAGCGTTTCTTGATGATGCACTTCTGTGTGTGACTCCATCATCTTCCCTCATACTGGACTAATAGACCTGAGCATTCCACAAAACCAATACTGGTTCTCATGCTTTATTATCCAGATATGATGCAGAGCAGAAAAAAACTGATCCTGAGGCCAAACGTGGTTAGGATTGTGTTTGCAAAGATCAGTGATGAGGACAGCACTCTCTAACTACTCCATATGCCACGTGGTCAGATGGCCATCAGTGCTGAGTTCTCCTCTGGTGAGAGGAAAAAGGTGAGCAAAGGAAAGGTCACTGAGATGAGATTTAAAATGCTGAGTGCTGTTGGCCATCAAGTGTAGGGACTAACATCTGTAAGGTGCAATTTTATTAATAAAAGTATTATGAAACACTCCACTGCTATTCACATTTAACATAGCCAGAGATATTTCATAACACTAGTGAAAATTCACTGACTACTAGTCTTTTTCTGCGATACAAAGATTTTTCTTGGCTCTTGCCAGACATATACGTGCCTGAGGCTGTGCTGGTGCCGTTCACCAACATGAGTGTGCTGGCACATTCACCAACAACTCCTGTCTGCAAACATGAAGTCTTGAAGCATGTATGAGGTTACGGATTATTTTTTTCTTTGACTGCATTTTAAGCTAGCCACAGTTTCCTGTGCATCCTGAACTCCGTGTTTGCGGTGTGCCTCAGTGTCACTTCTGTATAACTCAACCTGTCAAAAGCTGTGCTAGTGCTGAAGCCTTTCCTTCCCCTAGTGCTTGACTCAGTGCCAGGATCCACTGGTGATGGAGGCCCCTGCTCATGGTGCTCATGGCTTCTGTTGGTGGACAGCAAAAGGTTGTCAGAAGTTTGATAACAGTATCAATAGAAATGTGCCATTTCTGGCTCTGGAACTCTGCGCTCCAAAATGTCACCAAGATAGAGTTTAGCAAGAATCAAATCTGGGCTAATGTTACATGAAAATGGCACTGGTGACAAGTAAATATTTAGAAAAATACTCAGAAAGGTTGCAAAGTTCCAAGTTTTGAAGGTTTAAACCAGTCTTTATGGGCTGGCAGGATGTTTGCTGCGAGAAATTTTCAGCAGATGCTCCTAAAACATCACTGTCAGAATGAGCTTGAGCTGACAACTAGCCTGACTGATTTGTAGGTACCAAACAACAGAAATAAGACAGTGTCAGAGAGTGACCAAGATACATGTCTGAGACCACAACTAATGTAAAAAACATGTTGTGCAGTCAGAGAAAGCAAAACCATTTTCATAAAAGAAATAGAATGTGCCAACCAAGAAGTGACTCAGTCTTTGCAGCATTTCAACAAAAATATCTTTGACAGTCTTCATACACTCACCCACACTCATGTATAGTGTGAGGAGCTTAAGATGTCTAAACTTGTCTCACAATCTCAGATGAAAAGGAAATCACCTACTGAAGGAAAAAATGGTAAACATGGTTTAGGCACTTTTGGAAGAGATTGTGCTTGTCACAGCAAAGTGTTTGGGTATCTCGAGATTAAGCACAAAGTAGATGTATGGATTTCTGTACACGGACATAATGTGCCCCACTAGGGTCACAAACGACTGTTCCACCACAGGGTGAGGTTTTCAGCTGAGGAGACCATATGTTGTAGACCAGGTTGTAGCCCATGTTGTGATCAATCATCCTACTCCTACACCCAGACTGAGCCAGCATGGCTTCCCATCAGCTACTGGGCCACTGTCAGTTATCAGCCCTCTCCATTTGTGCTGGATCAGCTTTGGCCTAGTTGTCCAGGTTGCTGCTTGTATCTCATTTCTGGTGCCTTGAAACAAAACTCCTTGCTTAGCTGCCACAGGAGTGTCAGTTCCCCACACCAGCCCCTGCTTGCTCAGCAGCACTACAAGCTGCCTTGGCACTCTGTGTATATTGATAATGAGTTAATTTGCACCTTACAGCTGTTGATCCCTACAATTGATGGCCAACAGCACTCAGCATTTTCTGTCTTATCTCAGTGACCTTTCCTTTGCCCACCAAAGGAGAGCTCAGCACTGATGGCCATCACACACATATGGTTAGAGTGCTCACAGCCCCACTATCCAATGCATGGTGAAACCACTCTAACCTTTCCTTATCAGCAAGGTGGGCCCAGATAAATGCCAAGGCTTGGCAGCAGCTCAAATGGAGAAAATCCATCATTTTTAGCATTAAAGCTCTCAGTAACATCAAGGCAGCCTGGCTGAAGTTCATCTCTGTCCTCCATTCTTCATCTGTGCTGTCATGCTTGTTCTCATCTTGTCTGTAAAGGTGGTAAACAGATTTTCCACCTATGGTTTTTACAGTTGTATAGCAGTTTTCTTCACTGTTCTTAAGTTTTCCCCTAAGCTGTGATCTCCAAACGCAGCTCAGGAAGATAACGAAGCTTAGTTTGGAAATCTGGGTCTCCCTGCCTCAACCACACTGACTGTTACAATCCGTTGTAGCTGAGGAAACCACAAATGTAGTAAGCTACTTCTTGGCTGTGAAAGAATCTGTCCTCTTCCAAGCTTAGGGTGGGAGTTTAAACATCCATGTAAAACTGCACCTCAGGAACCTGAGATTTCTTATTTTGCTACAAAAAACTTCTACAGTTCCTTTCATAATTCTACTCTGACTTACCTATCAACTCTATTTTTAAGATAATTTAGACCATCATATATAAAATATTTTGGGACAGTAATTACTGCTTGATTAGAAAAAAGAGCAATATTTTTTCTATCTTCTTGCTTTTAGTGATTTCTTTGCCCTCGGTATACTTGTGTCTCTTATTATTGCACTGCTCACCAGCTTAATTGATAGAGTTCAAGTGTGTGGTTATTTTTAACTGGCTGAATATTAATATTCATATGGCATGTTGTGCAACAGATACATGCTGGTGTCATATGACATTCTGTCCAGACACTTGTCCTAAATTTAGCTCTAAATTTAACCTGAAAGATACAGGGTAAATGATTAAATGTCAGCACTGCAAAACAAACCTGTCATATTGTGGTGTGAACTTGAAGGAAGCATAAAGCTCTGGTCCTCTGTCACGTGCCCAAGGCAGTACAACAAAAGTACAGGACAACAAAGCTGGCAGTATATAGTTCAGCTGATCAGAGCTCCAGATATTGCATTTATTACACACGAATTTGACAGCACAGCAAACCCAGCATTGGCTAAATAGAAATGACAGCACTTTAGCACAGCCTATTTTGGTTCTTTCATAGAATCATAAGGGGTTGGAAAGATCATCTAGTCCAATCCCCCAGCCACAGCAGACTCACCTGACTGGAGAAGCCATGGAATCAGAGTCACTCAGGGTAGGAAGGAACCACCATCCAGTTCCAACACCCGCAGCACAGGCAGGGACACCCCACCCTAGACCAGGCTGGCCAGAGCCCCATCCAGCCTGGCCTTAAACACCTCCAGGGATGGGGCCCCAACCACCTTCCTGGGCACTTTCATTGCTCTTGTCTGCACAGCAACTGATGATGTCTCAGACCTGGTCATCTTATAGGAGGAGGAGGAGGCCGGTGTAGCATGGCAGGAGTCAATGTGCATGACAGCTTGTCCTCCAGCTTTCAGTTTCTGAGCCTCATGGCAGAAAACACACTTCTTGTTGGGGTGGCCAGAAGTTACCTTCAGCATTCTTTGCAAGCCAGGCTGGAGCCTGGCTCTCGGAAACCAAAACTATCAACTTCTCTCTGGGACTGCAACAGGAAGGTCTTTCCACTCCAGCAGCATTTGCAAGCCTCAGTTTAAAACCCTGAGCCTGCAGAAAGTCGTAACTCCTTGAACTTCCCTGTGTTTGTAACAGAATGAATGGAGAGGCAAACACCCATTGTATATTTCCAATGACTGTTTTAAACAAAAATGGGGAAAATGGGGAAAACTTGTTTCCCATTCAGATCCATTTCACTTTTCGATCATCGCTGTTTGAGAGTTGCTCTTTTACCTAGGATCTTTGCTATTCACAGCAGTTCGTGTCTCTTATTGCCAAAAGCCTCAGAGCAATAGGTTTCTAGCAACATCTCTGAATTTTGTGGATTTTGTAAAGGTCAAGAAAAAGACTAATCTACCATTAGAATTCTTACTAACATACATTATAACATAAGATAAATGCTATTTGCAGAGCAAAACTAAAAGATAATGTTTATGCTTTCCCATTTCCTCCAAGGAATGTGCATTTGTTTATACAGTCTCTGGGTTGTGTTAACTTCATATTAGCATTTCATGTTCCCTCTGACTGATTCCTCTTTCAGTTTGAATCGGTGCATGACCTTATGATGACATTTGCTGAGAGGCAGTGACTGCAGTAGCTGTGCGCTTCTCCAGAGATCACTGGCAGGAGAGCTCTGGAGTCTGGGCTGAGTCACCAGATACCTGAAATGGGGCTTAGGACCCTGGATACCAAATGTTCCTCTTTGTGCTCTTGTAATATGTGGTGAAGTTTGGACCTGAAAGATAAAAATTGTCAATGAGGGGCCATTGTGGCAAGGTGGAATTCATATAGTGAGCCAACGTCCATTCTGACTCAGGGGGAAGTGCTTGAGTCAAGCAGCAAGTGGGATACATTCCTTCTGAAAGGGGAACTATGTTCTTAGCAGAGAGATCTCAAAACACCTATATCTTCTAGCACTAAAGTAGTTAGGCAGCAAAGTCAGCAAGGGTTAATGTACACTGTATTCCTCACCCTGGGCATGGGTGACATCCTGCACCTTTTCCCATACAAGTACCTCTGGCTCCTTGCCTCTCTCAGGGTATTGTGGCCAAAGCAATCATTACTTCTTGCAAAGAAAATTGAAACCATCTACTCCTGTGGGAATTTCTGTCTTCTTGTTATTTGAATGTGGGTTCTGTAGCAGGAGGCAGAGGAGAGCTCCTTTTAGTTCTGGTGTTTGAATTTAATCTTGGGGAGTGTCTGATGGAAGCACAGCATTGTAGCACTGAATGCGCCAGAATATGACGGCAAAAGGCGCAAAGATGGATGACTTGGGTCGGTGGTCTCAGTGAAATATGCCATGCAAAACATATTGCTGTCTTCCTACACCAAAAGAAGTTCAGACAAGATATAAACAACAGGGGAACAGTCAGGTAAAGGAGGCACAAAGCAGTGTGCTTTTCTGTGACAAAGTGCTCTGAGGGTTTTCAGTCCAGGGACTGTTACTGTCACAACCCATCAGTATTGTCTTCCTTTCTGAACAGCCACCCATGAGCCAAGTGTTTGGATGCAGTAGTGAATCATCTTTGGTTGTTACAGTCTATGGACGAGAATATAATTCGTGCTCACATCTATTCCCATCTGCATCATGTGGCAGCTCTGCACACACAGTGCATCTGCAACCAGATGATCGTCTACCAGGATGCACAAAGGAACTTTGTTTTATTTAACTAGAGATTCTGAGCAAATAAAAAAATGAAGACAATTTTAAATGTTTTATCCTAGCCCGACCTCCTGGTTATTTTGAGGAAACTTGAAGAATAAAGCAACTCTTGCTGTTCATATCACTATTTATTCTTTTCATGTCATAATCCTTCTTTGTCTTCTCTCAGATTCAAATATCTTTCCTTGCTCCCTGTTAGTGAGACCCTGACTGACTGCCCCCTCAACATGAGGTGGTTATTTCCATCACTATCTATTTAAAAAGAAAGCAAAAAAATCTAATATGCAGTGTCTGAATTTGAAATCTCTCTCAGAAAACAGTGTAAATTTATGTGTTTATTTTTGCAGGTGACATTTTGTAATCTCTTGGGAAGTCTTGGGGTTAAGCTGAAAACACAGATCTACAACTCTTGGTGCCTCAGGAGAAATATTAGCAAATGTGATGCAATGCTAGTAAATCATTGTACTTGTTATTATTATGTTCTGGATGTGTTGTAATAAAGTCACAACACTGTTTTATTGGGGAAAAATATCCACCTCCAAATGTACGATTTCATTGCTGTATATTAATATCTCTGTAATTAATATTTCAAACTTCTATGAGGTCTTCCTCTGAGGATACCAGAGTATTTCATAAATGCTAATTAAATAAGGCCTTATTCTGCAATCTCTACCAATGCAAGTAGTCTTGCTGGCTTTCCCATCTGCAAGGAATTTTGGACTCTTCTCTGAAGTTAATGTACTTGATTATTTCCACTTCATGAATGTTTAAAATGAAACACAGAAGAATTACATTATTTACTCAGGACAGAAAGGAGAGTTAGTGGTATCTGAAAATAGATCTTCTGAAGCTGACTCCCATGCTTTTATTGGAAAACAGTGTAGCAGCAGTCATAGGAGCTCCAAACACATCGAAGGGGTGTGCTGAGCTCTGCAAGGAAACATAGGAATGCGGGAGGGAAAGGAACAGCGCTGAGCTTGGTGTGAATGGCATAGGGAACCACCTGCAGTGTTCATATCTGGTGGGACCTTGAGCTGTGGTACACTTTTTTCTGATCAAACAGTCCATCCTGGAAGACATACGCACCATTACCTTTGCAGAGCATGAATCTCCATTACAGTATCCACATTTTCACTTGAGTTCGGTGAGGTAGCAAACAGGTAGTAAGAGTACCAAGGGTGTGGATTCAAGGAGAGACTGCCAAAAGTCAATCAGAAGGGCTAAATATGGGAGATATTCATTCTTTGGTTTAAGCCAAGGCTAGTTACCATCTTCAAGTATTATGAGGGAGAAAAGTGCTGGGTGTTGTTTAAAAGTTACTGCGGGTTGGCTGACATGTTGTCGATGCGTAACAGTTTCGCACCTTCTTGGTGACGACATCCAGGACTCCTTTGCCTGCTGCAGTAAATGCTGAATGTCCTTGGCTTTGGACAAAATAACAGCCCTGGTAATAGTTATGAGGGGCAGCTTGTTTTGTGGGCAGCAGGGAAGTGAGACACATCATGCACTGCCTATCCTGTCATGCTGGAGTAAGTCAGATGGAGGAGCAAGCATGGAAAGGGAATGATGCTGGTCTTGAAAATGCCTACAAGTGAGGTAGGTGAGTTGAAAGCGGTTATGTGTTTGTGTATGATCTGGTGTTGCTAAATTTGTTCCCTTCAATATTGCTTTTGCTAAGATGAGAGAGCTCATGCTCTTACAGGGTATGTAGAGCTAGCATTGAGTTTGACAAGGTACTCAGGAAGGAAGCCAGACCCATTGCGATATAGACTTTATTCTCCTTGTATAGAATGTTTTGCCACAGCAACCAGTGAGGCAGGAGCTGAAGAACAAAGCATAGGTATCATTCTGACACTGCACTATACTTCCCCTTCGTTCATCATATTAGCTGGACAAATCCATAGCAACTTTCCCAAACTAAGTATTATCTGCATGTTCCAGCTAATCCTAGTGTCAGTCACCCTATATGTTCCTGACTCTTGTCTTCTAGCTCACTCCTTTATCAGTGCTATCACTTCCTTGGCCAGCTTGCCTTCTGAACAAATGTGGTAAAAATGGCTACCATTTCACTATTGTGGCCTCAAGGAGTCAGAGAGAGGGTCTGTCTTTCATGTTTACCTGCTACAAGAGCAATTTTTTTCCACCACTAAGCTCTTACAAATTCTACTTGGAGGCGATCTGCAGCTGCTTTTGTGATCTTTCGGAATCCCGAAGTCTCCAACTTGCAGCCTTAAAAACATACAAAGCAGTCTGAAACATCAACAAATACCCCAGTAATGTTTGGCTGCTTTGTTTAACAAGCAGCAGCTACAAGAAACATAAGTGAACCTCCCCTCACTCCAAGTAAATAAAACTCTCCAGGACAACATATTTTATTCAAAATTATACAGCAATTTTTTTTCTTCTGTAGGTTCCAGAAACATGTCCATATATGGTCTACTTGCCAGGGACAATAAATAATGATGTAATAGAAAGGTCAGCTTTGTGCCATTTAGTTACAGGATGCTTGATGTAGTGAAGTTCTTCAGATAATGCAACAAAGAAGGACTTAAACATGGGTAAATGTTTCTGCTGTGCATCTTCAAACAGGAAATTTGAGATTCACAACAACTTATATTTTGGCTTGTATTCGCTGATCATGGGGTGATCCAGAAATAAACTCCAGGCTTCAAAGCGAGAGTGTTTCAAAGCTGTCCTGCAGTTGATCGAAACATCCAGACTAAGCAGAGAGATGAATACCAGCAAGGATTTTCTGAATTAAGACTTATTCAAGAAGATAACCTGTTTCAACAGTATTATTACCCTTTCACTTCAGAACGAAAAGGTAACGCTGATATGCATGTTTTGAACTTATTTAGCATTTTTCAACCTTCCAGTTTGCTACGTCTGTGCAAGTGTTGGTTCCTATAGTGATTTGTAACCTAACACCTTAACACAGTCTTGGGAGGTTTTGTGGTTTGTTTCTGGGGTTGTTTGGGTTTTTTTAATAAGCCATAAAACACTCACCGGTGTTAAGAAGAACTGTAGCTCTGTCATTTCCTTATTTTAATTCTACTTGCAGGTGATGCTGGTATCTTTGCCCCTAGAATAACTTGCTCAGAACTAATTGCTGTGCTTACAGTGTCCTCAGGTACAGTGTGCAGGGTACAGTGAAGGAAAAAATTACATATGACATGAAGCTAATATTGCACTGGTTGCTGTGCGAATTAATGCTTTCTGAGAAGAAATCAAAGCTTGTAGGTATATCTACTTCCAGTAAAGATTTCACACTGAACGCTGTTTTGATGGCATCATCTTGTATGCCAGACTGATAGGTGACCTGTTTTGACAGCTGTGGCTGGACAAGGGGATTTGTTTGCTTGGAGGATTCCTTTGGGAAGCCTGGCTTTGCTCCTTCAGCACTGGGCTAGAACTTGAGCAGTTTGCATAAGCTGTCGTTACACAGTGTGTGTTCCTGCTGCCACAGCCAGGCAGCACGAGGCATCATTGTTCAGAGGTCTCGGCTCTGAAAGATCTGATGGGCACAGAAATCTTTCTGGTTTTTACAAATGATCTGCTGCCCAGTATCCAACATAACACACTTAGAGACCTGCACAGATTTTTCTGGAAACTGATCTGAACTACAACAAAAATGTATTTTAAGTGCTACAGATTGGTCCAGTTTCCATCGCCCACAGAGGACCTAGACTGTAAGGTGCCACAATAAGAGCTAAAGTGGAGGCTTGGTTTACAGTGAAAACTTCCAGCCATGTTCACCTTCCCCCTGTGTGAACTCTGTGCTTTCTGAAGTAAAGGCAAGCACATGAAAAGTCAAACTGTTATCTGCAGGAACTGGGGCTCTATCATTCCTTGCAAAAGGCAAACTGAGCAAGCCACTCCTTTCTCTTTTACAAAGATTTGGGGGCCCTTGGTTTCTTTTAGAAATGTGGTTTATCACACACCGAGGCATAAATACTGAGGTCCTGTATTGAGTTACAAGCTGACCAGGGTAAACACAGCACAAAGGTGGAGAGAGTCCCTGGCTCTGCTCCTGTAATGACCTTGTCACTCACCAGTATATCTCCTCTGACAGCAACAAGTAATTCTACTAATTCTGCTGCCCAGGATCTATTGAGGAAGGACAGGCAGCCTTGCTAAACTTTTATTTAAGGAAGTGCTACCAATGGGGACCATTTGTTTGGATGCTAATGGTGCTGAACAGTACTGTTTCTGACTGTTCAAAGCTGTAATCCTTGTTTATTTATCTTGCATCAGGGATCAGAGCCCTGTTCTCCCAAACACTGCACATTGACAGAGCTTATAGTCCAAATCTAATAGCAGCCTAATTGTGTTTGTGGCTTTTGTCATAATGTTACTTAGTAGTCATCCTGATGAACAGTACCTTTGGTTTCAGAGATCTGCCAGGTACAGCTGCTCCATTACATAGGGCAGAGCATCACAGCCTGGCCCTGGCACAAGCATCTCATTTCTAACCTTTCCTTCTTCTTCACTGGATGCAGTGAAGTTGCCTCAGTACGGCACAGGCTTCATTTCCACATCTAACCAAACAAACTCTCATTGGAATCTGGATGAAAAATATTAAGAATCAGGATCAGGTTGTATTTGGAAATCACGAATGTAGGTGTAGAAAGTGTCAGACTGAACTATCTAACAGCAGCCCAGGCAGCAGCATCCTGAGTTGTGTCTCTGACAAGAGACATACCTAGCGAAGCTGTTCAGACCTGAAGGCAAAATGTTGTCTAAGGAATAATAAGGGTAATATTCCCACAGGTTTTAAAACAGGGTTCTGCTTGTACAGTAGATGAAATGATGTATGTGAGGGTGGGACCTTGGGCTGCCAGAGAAATACAGGAGACAGCCAAGCAGTAACAACTCCCCAAAACCCTGAAGTTAGGGTGAACAGTAAACCTGGTACTTAATTTATAAATCTGATTCAAATATTTTAAAACTACAGTAAGCAAGCTTTAAGCAAGTAAACAGATTCAAGCAATATTTAGAAATATGTCTTTGGCTAGATCTTTCTTATCCAGATATCTTGAACCCTTCCTAGCCGCAAAGATTGATTTTTTTCATACCTTCATTACAGAAGATATAAAATACTTAGCTTATAGCACATTAGTCCAGTGGGCTTCCATAAGGTCATAGTTGGCAGCTCACTACTGGCCCCCAACAGAGTAACCTGAGCGCTGCCATGTCAGTTGAGCCAGAGTAGGTCCAGGTGGCTACAGCAACACTGGGCAATGCCCCTGAGCACCGCCACAGTGAAATAAGGTTATTTCTTACAGAAATAACTCAAACCAGTGCCAGAGCCCTGTGGCTCTGCAGCTTCAAACAAAGCATCTCCAGGTGGCTCTGCTTAGCTTCTTTCAGTGCCATGGCACAAGAAAGTGTGGGGAGGAGGGGTGTGTTGTGCTTCCTGCCGAGCTCAGTCTCACCACACAGGCCAGTCTAAGCAAGAGGAGACAGGTAATGGGATGCAAAAACAGCTTCAAGCCAAACTAGAGCACTCCCTGCAAGTGTTCAGGACAGCCAAGATTGTCCCTGGCTGTCAGAACTGGCACAAAAATTCCTGAAGGCCCAAAGTGTGACCTTCACACCTTCACTGGGTTTATGCCAGTTAGATGAGCAGAACTGAGAGCCTCTCTACTCTGGGCTCTACCAAGTTTCTTCTTGCAAGATGAGTCAGTGGCAGGAGCTGCAGCCAACACTGTTGTTTCTGCACATCCTGGGACTCCTGTCAAAATATTTAGATTAGTAAGGATCACCAACATGCAGGGGAGGATCTCCCTTTTCTCTGTGACTGGGTGGGACCCATTTAACCCGTACAAAGAATAAGAGGATGAAATAAGAGCGAACCCTAATGACAAAATCTTTTTTCCTCCCTATGTCGCAACATGTGAAACAAAAAAAGAAGGGGAAGATGTCCACAAACAGCTTTTATTCCTAAATCTATTGGAGATTTAGTGAGGCAGCTAAAGCAATTAGCACCTCTGTGCTGAAGTGTGAAGTCCATTGGCAGTGGTGTCCTGTACACTCTTCAATGTCTTTCACTGTCCATGAAGGGGACTCTGGACACTTATCTCAGAAGCACAGTGAGGCTAGACCCATTGACTGCTCTGCCTCCTGTGCCATCAGGATGCCAGCAGTGATGCTGGGGAGGATAAAGAGGAGGTATCTGTCCCAAGCTCCACTGGTGCAGTGGAGTCCTCAGGCAGAAGCAGTTTCATCTCCACTTTTGACTCCTCCAAAGAGTCATTGTGCATCACCATTACTGAGCTTACAGTCAGACCTTGACCTCTCCGCTGACCCCTTTGTTTAAGCCTCTGAGTCACCACTGGGACTGGGTCCCTGCATTTAGGCACTGCAGTGCTAGATGGTGCAGACAACACTCTCTGACTGCAGCCTGTGGATGTCACACGTTTGCAGCACACCAGTCACTGAGTGCCCAAGCTGACAGGCTATGGAAGTGATGCCCAGCATGCCTGGATACAACCCTGTGAAATATCACAGTATCACAGTATCACAGTATTATCAAGGTTGGAAGAGACCTCATAGATCATCAAGTCCAACCTGTCACCACAGAGCTCAAGGCTAGACCATGGCACCAAGTGCCACGTCCAATCCTGCCTTGAACAGCTCCAGAGTTGGCGACTCCACCACCTCCCTGGGCAGGCCATTCCAGTGGCCAATGACAATACATGCTTTGCAGGGGAGTTGGACTTGATGATCACTTGAGGTTCCTTCCAGCTCCCAAGATTCTGTGATTCTGTGACTTGAGCAAACTAAGCAGCAGCAGAAGCTGCTGGGAAAACAAAGTTGCACAATGCTTCTTGGCCAGCCTCTGGTGGGAGCACAGCCAAGGACAGGTACCAGAGTGCCTGGGGTGCAGGGCAGGCAGCAGCTCCATGCAGGATTTGTCAGTGCCCAGGCCTTGTTCTGTGGGATAGGGAACAAGGGACAATTCATACCACAGTTGTGGCATATCACTTCTCACCAGACAAGGTAGAGAGCCAACAACAGCAGTTGTGAGAGGTCTGACTATAAATTTAAAAAACAAGAAAACCAGGCCGCATTATTGACAGGTTTTATTTTGGCAGTAAAATACATCCTTTGTTTTTAAAGTCATAATGGCAATCTGATGGCTCCTGGGCTTCCCTTTACCTTGAACTTTTCCACACTTCTGTGGTGTACTTGGAGCCCGAGGTGACTGTTTATGTAGGAGGTATCATCACAATGATAAGTGAAATCCAAGATTTTAAGTTACTTATGGCTGGATTCAAGTGCTTGCAATTACTTCTAACTTTATTAATTTTCTTTTGAAAAAGTGGTTAAAGAAACAAACACACATGTCTTGACATGCACAGACACGGCTCTGTTGGCATCATTTCCTCCAGGTGAGGGCCATGTCTTGGTTGTCATCTTAAAAATGCAAGCTTTTCCATGGCTTCCCATGGCTCTTAACACTGGTGGCCAGTGGGCTGTCTGGCATCCAAGTGAGATCCTGCTAGACCCTCGTGCCATTCATGGCATTACTACTCCCCATTGCCACAGTATTTTGGCTTACCTTTGCCTTTTTTTACTCCATTCTGTGGTGAGGATTCACAGTCATTCTGCGATTGCTGAGCGTGCCCCAATGTTTCTGCTCTCTCTCATTTCCAGCTCTCAAACATCATTTTTCAGAAGAGAGTCTTCTGAAAACCACAAGTCTTCCACTCATGACCTCAAACTTTGTTCTGTGAAAAGCAAAAAATCAGAAGTAAAACTGAGCTTTCCTAGCTGAGTGAAAGAAAGAAAGCAATTTCAGAGAACTGCTTTGCATGTTGCTCAGGAGATTTCCTGGTAAGTTGGAAAAAATTATTTCACAAAGTGATGGGACACTTCCCTTGAAGAAAAAAAGTAAACAGACTGATCAACCCCTTCCCTTAATTTTCTGCAGGTAAAGTAAGAAATAAAGCAATAAAGAAACAAAAAGTGATGTACACTTGCATTCTCCTAAATACATTCATTTCAAAGTTGTCTCTCTAATCTTATACAGATTTCCTTTGCCTAATTTTCCCCTGAGCTGTGGTAACCAGAAGAAATAGATTAAAACCTGCCTTGCAGCTCCCTTCCCTTGTTTTAAACACCAGCTAAACCAGTTATTTCTGTGATAAAGAGAAGTTAGTTCATGAAGTTGACAGGCAGATTTGAGCTAACAATGTTTTCACCCTGATGATTTCTGAAGGGTTTTCGGGTCAGTCTAACCAAGAGGCAGAGATGAACAAAAAATTATTAGGTAGTCGACAGCTGAGCATCTTCCTTTCATTTCCCAGATTTTGATGATCACTATTTTCATTTACAGGAAAGAAAAACAAATAAAAATGGCTACAACAGCAGCAAATACTCAGAGACAAACGATAGGCTGTGAGGAATACAGCCTGTACAGTAGCTTGAGCGAAGATGAGCTTATAAAGATGGCCATCCAGCAGAGCCTGGAAGAGGACCCTGCAGGTCAGCCAGGTGCCCAGAGCCACCAGAAGGTGATGGTGGCTGGTCCCAGTGAATTACCCACACCTAGGCGTGCCAGCAACCACAACCCGCCCTACCACATCTACCCTTGGCAAAGGTGAGTTAGTGCCTGAGCTGCAACACCCCAGCAAACACCCTTCCCAGGAAGAGAAAAAGAGCTTCCCCTGTCAAAACACATAATTCCTAATTAGCTTCACCAAGCGGTTGCTCTGCGTGTCTGTCGTTAATTTGAAAGCTGGAGCCTGCTATAAATCCAATGAGGTCAACAATTTACACCCAGCAAAATGAATATTTGCTTCCTGTTGTCTGTTTTGAGCAGTAAATACAATAAGAAAAAAGGGCTGTGATCTTTTTTGAACAACAGATGCTCTGACAAAGCCGGTGGCTGCCCCCACTGTGGGGGCATACTCTACATGGTTTCACCAGAGAGGGAACACAGCTTTTATTATGGCAAAAATAGGTATATAAACAAGTGTGAGCCAGCTACCTTGTAGATAGTGCAGTCTTTAAAGGATGTAGTTATTTCAGATCAAAGCCTGTCCTCAAGAACTGCTCTCAGCAGATAGCAGCTCTAGACACCAAAGCATCTCCCTCCTCTGCAATGCTGGGCTGTGGGTTACAGAGAGCTGCTGACAGCTTCAGACCTACTCATTGTTCCCCTTTCAGTTTTTACAAGTCAAATTTCTCAAGGGAAGGAGTAAATATTACAAAGTCACCTCAAAGTGAAGGAAAAAAATATCCTTTTAAATTAACTTCTTAAAAACAAGCTGGATGTCACTGAAGTTGTGATCCTCCTTCCTCCTCATAACTCTACTTTCCTCTGACTCCTCACTCATCATCACCAGTGATTGTTTGGTCTCCAAGGTTGGGAAACTGGGGACAATTTGATGAGCAGTAAGTGTGTTTCATAGCTGTGGAATCAGGATGACAGTCCCGCTCCCACCAAAGGCTGTGACTTCTCTGTGTCTTCACTGTGCACTTGTACTCTCAGCTCTGCTGTGGGAACCCAGTGTGGGGGACAGCAAGGACCTCCCTGTCTGTCTGATCTTGTCCTCCTCGGGGTCCTTTGACACCTGCTGTTTTGGCAAAAGATGCAGCTTTGCAGCTTTGCATCTTGTAGCCACAGATCTGGTGTTGCTAAGCTCTTCTGTCATCTGGGAGAGCTCAGCTGGAAATGAAAGTGGCACTTGGGTGCCCTGTGTCCTCCTCCACCCCCGCCTCCAACCTGCTTGCGTGGCACTTTGGAGGTGATGAATGTCACCCCACCTTGCCTCATGCGTGCTTCCTATGTGGTGGTGGTAGGGTTAACCTCTCTGTTGTCTTATATGGTCATTTGAATCCCTTGACGCTTCCTCAGAGGGCCAAAAATAATCTCGAGCAGAGTGAGCAGCTGAATCCAGCACAAAGCAAGCTACAGCCATCTGCTTTTATTCAAAGCCCTGACTGGCAGGCTTTCTCACTGTCTCAGTATCTCTGTTTCTGCCTCAGCATGACCTGTTTCTCTTATTCGGAATATTTCTCTTTATTTCATTCATGTCATCGCCACTCCAGATTGGCGTCCCAGTCGAGAGGCCAAGCTCAGTCATCCAGCTCGGGGGCAGCCTGGGGGGTCAGGCGAAGGTACGACGGCAGCCTCTTCAGCACATCCCAGACCATGTAAGTGCCTCTCTCTCTCCCTCTCACATGTCCCCCTGTGTTCTAAACAAGCCTTGCTATCCACTGTCCCCCTGAGCCAGCTCTTCTGGGTCCAGTGGCATCTGGTGGAGGTAAATGATTGCCTTCATCCGATCTTGATTTTACCTGCATGACACCCTTGCTGCCTTCCTGCCCTTCCTTCCAATCCTGAAGCTGCCAGGAACCATGTCCAGGCTCTTGTGACCTCAAATCTCATTTGTGTTTTTCTCTCCCTTGATCTATCTCCATCCTGCCAGTGGACACGTCCTTGACGAGGACAGCAAGGAAAGGATGTCTGTGCTGTTGTTTTTTTTATATAGACTGGGTCCCCTATCAACAGAGTAAAAGAGTCAGGCAGGTGCTAATAGTAACTGTTAGTATTAAGTTCATGTTTCAGTGGTGGGGAAGAGTGGGGATAAGATTTTCTAACAGTATAGAAACAAGGTGAGAAAGTGCAGTCCTTGAAATTTTATAAATGTTCCCAAATGCCTGCTTGTTTGAAGCAATACCAACACTTTCCTGCCACACTGAGGGGGCCTACTGGGAACATCCACCACAACTTACCTGCTCAAGGAGGCAACCAGCTTGACAGATTTTGATAGTTCTGGACACATCTTGGTGTTGGTAGAGACTGTAGATAAGCTTAGGTGAACACAGTAATGGAAGAGGAAACCAGACGGGCAAGGGGGTGGACAGAGCTCTGCCCTGGTGCCTTTATGTACTGGAAATGTGTGGATCGTGATGGGTTTCTTAAATCTCTGTGGGGCAGAGAAGGTGCCTCTAGATGTCAGATGAAGAGATGAAAGTGCTGTAGGCAGCACTTCTCTGTGTTCTGCGCAAAGCTCTTCCCTGCCTTTTGCCTTGTCCATACACAAATCCCTCAATGGATGCGTGGTTACAGTGGCTACGCCTCCACCACTCTTCATCCTTTCATTCATCACCTGGCTCTACAATCTTCTCTGCCTCTCCTTGGACCTTGCCTGGTCCAGCCTCTGTCCTTGGCTCTCCACTGCCCTCCCTGACATTGTGAAAACCTCTTTCTGCTGAAATGTGGAGTCTCCCTCACCCCTGTCACCTGCCAGCTCCCCTCCGCCACACTAAAATCACATCCTCCCTCTTGGTGCTCTACACACCTTGCAGTCCCCTGTGCTGCTCTGGGTGCAATGACTAGAGGACAGTCTTTCTTCTGCATTGTATAGCACAACAAAGTTCAGCCCACAAGAAGACTGGGGTACAACCGATGTGCTAACCATGCTCTGTTGCCAAGAGATAAGAAAAATGTAACTGGGAAGGCACAGGAAAGCATGGTGGTATGGCTGATTTATAGGACTGGTCTCAGAGCCAGGAAGGGATGATAGCTAGCTTCATCTGGGGAGATGCCATTCCTCCATGCTCTCTGCATCTCGACAGACTGCCAGGATTGGAAGGTGCTTCCCGAAACTTTCTGTGCTCCACTGAACCTCTTCTTCAGAATTGACCCTACCGTGCATCTTATCTTAAGTATTTATTATCTTGGCTGCTGGCCATTGCAATGCAGCAATTCTTTAGATTCACCTGTAAGGTTAAGATTTCATCAGATCTTCAGGCCTGCTCTGTAGTTTCAGTACTAATTTTTTTCTATATCTGACAAAATTCAAGCAACAGAATGTGGTGTTTTGTTATGAACCAGGCAGAAAACAAGGATTTCACATGGACATTCATTAAACTTTCTGTACTGATCTGGAATTTGTTTGGCTAAAACATCTAGAGCCTGGTCCAGCAAACCCCTTTGTTTTACTCAGGAATCATTTAAGGTCAAGAGGCCCAAGAGAAGTTTGCTTCGTTCAACATCTGAGGGCTTAAACAGAATAGAAACCGATTGTTCACACATTTTAACCCCACCACAGATTAGAAATACCCTCTGCATCCACTGAGGTCTCAGCTAACATGATTCATCTCACCCTTGCTGTGTGCCAGCCCTAGGCACAGACCCTGCCTTGGCCCACCTGGCACGCAGTAACTCACAATTCTGCTGGTGCCCAAACCCTGGGGTCCCAGCGAGTCGCCCTGCACATGTAACACGAATCCTCACACACAGCAACAGATGGTTTCAGCAGCCTCGTGCCAGAAGATCTCCCACCTCCGCCTCCTCTCCCAGACCAACATGCCAGTGGTTGCTGTTAACTGACTTCAACAAAACACTTGATTTCAAACGCCTGTGTAAAAATCTGTTATGTGTACCAAAGTAGCAATCGGAGGTTCAGTCCCCAGGGTGCTCTAAATGGTATGAAGGTGCAGCAGTGCCCTTGGAACCTCAGCCCAGCGGTTATCACATCAGTTGATTCTTCCTGGGTGGGCTGTGGCCGGGCAGGCAGCTGCCTGCTCTAGCAGTTATCTCCTCAGGCAAAATGCCCAGCTTTGTGTCCCTTGTGTCCCTTATCTCCCTCCATTCCAGTGGTGCTATTTTTGTGACTCTGATCTCATGAGGTCCAAGATTCCAGCTACAGAGAAGGAGCAAGTGGCACTAAGTACTTTTTCACACATCTCTTCCCATTCCTTGGCAGACACATTGTGTTCATCTGTTCTGCTCCAGGCCCTGAGTTTTTCTCAGAGAAGCAGCTTAGTGACTTTCCTTTCAGTGCTAATATCAATGTTCATGTCACAGAGCGGGTACCTCTGGGCAAACAGAAATCCATGATTCCTGTGTGAGTTTCAGGCTACTGCTCTGTCCAACTCATGCAAGGCAATGAAACCTAGTGCTTCTGGAGCCTGCACTAAATGCAAAGTTTACACCAACAATCTGCTTGTTGAAGGTTGGTGTTGAGCTGCCTGTATTTTTCTGTGTACGATCTCACTCTGTTGAGGCAATTTAGACCTTCTCCCATAACCACAGACTCTGGTTGCTCCCATTGTCCTTGGCCTGCATGATCTACATTGGATGCTGCATTTCTACTCTGGTGGTGCTTAACAGCTGCTCTGACACACACACCTCCCTCCCCAGTCTTTCTGCCTTCAAGAGCGCAAGATGTTATCTTTAGAGGTAGTTCAAACCACAAACTCTCCTATGCTTTCAACATCCTCTTCTCCCCCGTCTCTGAAAACATAGCCCATGTTAATTTTTTTCAAGTTCCCATTAGAACTGGATAAATACTCCTTCCTTTTTGGTATTTACTATCCTGGAGCTTAGGCAGTTGGTGCCTCAGAATACAATGCGATGGCTGCCTTCTCCAAGCACAGCAAGAACATGAGCAGATACCAGAGCTGGAAGACACAGCACAGCACTGTGCACAGGCCACTGTCCACTACAGGAGAGGATACTGCTGTATTGGATGCAGGGCACCAGCTCCCTGCCTCTGCTGCTCTGGAGTGGAACGAAGGAAGCACACTCTGTTCCGCCACTGCTCATCAGTGATGGTCAGGCAGCACTGGGGCTCCCACCGTGCCAGGAGCCCTGCAGAAGAAGTGGTGTGCTCAGGTCAGCCCTGCCCTGCAGTTGCTCTTGCAAAGCCTGTAGAGATGGATTGTTACCTGGACTGTGCAGAATGCATGCATGGCAAAAGGAAGCCTTATCAGAGCAAACTTTGCTTGTACACAGCTCATTGTGTTTCACTTCTGGGTGGTGTGGAGCACACTTCATGTTTTTTGTAGATTTTTACAGTGAGCCTCTTCTTGACAGATTCAGAATCAAGTAGCACCATTAAAAAGGGTGGTTGTAATGTTATTTTGTTTTCTGTGGCAAGCACTGAAATCCTACTTTAACATTTTCCAGTAGTTCTACACATTTCAATTACTTTGTACTCTAAAGAGGCTTTAAAATATTCCTTCCCTAATGCTTTTTCATTCCTGCTACTCCTTTGCCCCTGTGGAGTCAGACTGAGGTTCAAATTGATCAAAACATGAATTACTTCACAGCTTGACACTAGGTCCCAGTTGTGGTTCCAGAGGCCCCTGACTGTTGCAGTTACTTGGCAAGAGGTTTGCAAGAGTGGACTTGTTAACAGAGCTAACAGGTGTGCTCCTGAGCAAGCTTCTAAAGACCAGATTTCTACATGTATCCAGAACCTAATGGGACAGCTATAAAGGTCTGTAGTGCCCAAAGTGTTTATAATTTCTGAACATTTGAGTGTTCAGTGCTGAAATAACAGGTGGCGATCTCTGGAGTGGTCATGAAGGGCAGCTGACTTCAGGGGGTGGATTATTTGTTTGTCCTCCCTGTCTGAAGAAAGGAGAGGCTAATGTTCACAGAGTCTAAGTATAGCTCTCTCTTCTTTGTAAGTGGACTGGACAACTTCTGAAAGAGAATGCTTGCGTAAGAGAAATAGGAGGTATCTTTAAATTGCAAGAACAAGATTTATTGAGAATTTCTGTTTCAGGGGTAAACCAGCTCTAAATCAAGTTTAATATTTTCTTTAGGGTTGTACAGGGGCAATTTTCTTCAAAGCTGATCTTATTTAAGAGATCTTGTATGGAAACACATTGCCACACGGGACAGCAAATTGCAGGGTAATGTAATGATCACAACCACGGGTGCCCATAGCGGTGCACAGAGCAAGGGCAAAGCTAGTCTCTCCCAATGCAAGAGTTTATGTTAGACATTAGTTAGACCGATGCTTTCCTTAAACTCCAAGGACAGAGACCAGAACCTACAGGTGATGATTCCTGTCACCCGTTATCAAGACAAATTTAGAGTATACACATTTTATCCCTACAAGTCTGTAGCAGGACGTCTTAGGGGCACAAATGCTTATTATATGGGCTGTAAGGGTTCTCCATTTCAGCAGAAAGATACAGTGATAATGCTGCAAGAATCTTCTCAGTGATGGAAGCACTAACCATGTTTTTATCTTGTTTTAATCTTGTTTTTTTATCTTTAATCAAATTTAATCTTGTTTTTTAAAGGGAACTTGACCCTGTAGTGGCAGCAATCAGGGATGGAGATGAAAAAGCAGTATGTAACATGATGAAATTGGGAAAAAACCTCTCTGAACCTAATAAGGATGGCTGGTTACCCCTCCATGAAGCTGCATATTATGGTCAAGTGGGTTGCCTAAGCCTGTTGCAAAAAGGTCAGTGAAATTAAAAATTATTAATTACAAAAGGGACAAGAAGAGTATGAACAGAATATGAAACTAAAAAGCAGAATTAGCAGCAGTCCTGTCTTGATCTGGGACTGTGTGGAAAGCTTATCCAACCTCTCTGAGTGCTCTTTGATGATAGGTTCCAGATCAAAGCCTCTAAAAGCTAGGATCTACAGGAAAAGTTGCTGTCTGGATAGACCTTGTAGAGCCCTGGGTTTCTCAGAGTAAAGCTGACTTCACGGTTGTTTTAAGCTGCTTGACTGCCACAGCTGATGGGAATTGCCCTGTATCCCACTGGCTGGGGATTCAGTTCTAGGAACTCTTTGCTGCTACTTGGAAGTGGTTAACAACTGTTGTTTCATCAGCAGCTTTGTGTGTCAGTAGTGGCCATAGCTGAAGATTTAACTTTAAGCTGGTGACTGATTTAGATACATAATCTGAGTTTTAGGACCTTTTAGTATATTTGTAAATTATTTTGCTCAAGGAAAGGGAAAATAAAAGAAATACACAACAAAAACTTACCTAAAAGTCCCGAGATTTTGAAAGGTGATGATGATGCAGATACTTGTGCACTACATATCATAATGACTTTGGCCTCGCCATTTCTTCACAGCATACCCTGGCACAATTGACCAGCGCACCCTCAATGAGGAGACAGCTCTGTACCTAGCTACCAGCCGGGGCAACCTGGACTGTCTGCTCACCCTGCTGCAGGCTGGGGCTGAGCCAGATATCTCCAACAAAGCCAGAGAAACACCACTCTACAAAGGTCAGTGGATAATTTTCCAGGGATGCTTAGATCTTCTGACACCAGCAAGGCAGAGCTACTGCATTGCTTGTGATGTGGGACTGACACTCAGGCCATTTTCTGCCTCCAGGAGTCCTCTGTCTTTATGTCTGACCTGGCATTCCAAGGCTTCTCTTCTTATCCCCATCAGAGACAAAATTAGCGGCTGCCCTTCAGGTTGCTCGCTGAGATGTGATGATTAGTGGGACCCTAAGCACACTGTGTGCACAATGTCCCAAACTTATGGAAAGCTGGGTACTACAGGAATATGAATGCTTTGCTAAACAATAGGACGTAAGTAGCTGTTAGGTACTGCACTGGGAGTACAGGAAATGTAAACACACCAGTGATGTGTGTACTGTGTGCTGATATGTCTGTGTGCTATAAGAGATTCATAAAGTTATAAATGATGCAGTGGGGTAGAAGATAAAATGTCTAATATGTACATATTACTTTGCTGCTAGTCAGAGAGAACACTTTCTTCAGGACAACAGAATTGTATCCATGATATCTCAAAGATTCAGAGGAAACAATCATAGAATCATTAGGGACAGGAAGGGACCTCGAAAGATCATCCAGTCCAATCCCCCTGCCACAGCAGGATCACCTAGACCAAGTTGCACAGGAGCATATCCAGATGGGTTTTAAATGTCTCCAGTCACTCATATCTTCATGTCCACCCTCCTTACTCTTTTATGACTATTTTTAGAACTCTAAAACATTGAAAAGCACATAGTACTGGTTAAAACAGTGATCTTGACAGTAATCTTGTCTGGCATTACAGTTGCTCAGTTTAAAACTCTTTCATTTTAGAACGCTTGCTTACAGTCCAGCAGGGAAAAGCAGTGCCTTGTACACACAGTAGTGGTGGTGGTAGTAGTGCACATAGTAATGATAACCATAATACGAAACTACCTTTTAGTCAGGGAAAAACTCTTATTAATATTGTGCTAGTCTTGATGCAAAATCACAGAATCATGGAATAGTAGGAGTTGTAAGGAACCTCTGATGATCATGTGGTTCAACTTCCCTGATGGAGCAGGATCTATCTTCTGGTCTATCCTCAAACAAAAAAAAGAGTGAAAAAAATATTATAACAAATTAATCATCCCTACTATGACAGCAAATTAAACTCTACAGAAGTATGCCTGGGTAATTACAGAAGTGTCTAGTCACATTGTTGCTTTCAGTACATGTGAGTAATACCTATGTATAGGAGAGGAAGACATGGAGACATACCAATGGGTGAATCAAAACCAAACGGCAGGACTTCTGTAAGAAAAAGACATTATTATTTAAAACAAAACCCCAATTGCTATGGAATGCGTTGGCCTGTACATCATACAACAAATGTTAATTTGGGTTTGTAAATGTCGTTGCTTATTCTAGGTACTTTTGGTTGGAGTCCGTCTGTAAATATCTGTAGAAGCATGTGTGTTCCATGATTTGGAATTCAAAAAGTGATTGAATGAATGCTGTTAATTATCAACAAAATACCTCCATGATGGTCCTGAACTGTAAATTATTGCAGTCTGAGAAAGTCCTCCTGACTCTTGTCATTATTTTTTCCTTAGGATTCTTTTATAGGTACTGTTGGATTGAGTGGGTTTTGTATTTTATTGTCTATATATAACTTTATCTGCAGTCAGTTTGCACAGACTTTGGAAAGAAAGAGTTCTGGACATGTGATTTCTAGAATATGTTGTTCTTCATGAGTTATGTCCTGCACTTGTAACTCGCCTGCATCGCTGTGGTGTCCAGCTGGAGCAAATGTGATGGTCTGGATTTCCCTTGGTGCCAGGCTTGGCACAAGTCCTTCACATGTCATCTAATGATAGGACAAGGGGCAATGGGTGTAAAATGGAATATAGGAGGTTTCACAAAAATATCAGAAGGAACTTCTTCACAGTGAGGGTGACAGAGCACTGGAATGGGCTGCCATGGGGGGTTGTGGAGTCTCCTTCACTGGACACATTTAAAACCCTCCTGGATATGCTCCTGTGCAACCTGGTCTAGGTGGTTCTGCTGTAGCAGGGGGTTTGGACTAGATAATCTTTTGAGGTCCCTTCCAATCCCTAATGTCCTGTGTTTTTGTGAAGTCGCTTGACCTCCTCCAAGTCCTGGTTGAAAATCGGCTTCACTGCCACATCTTTACAAGCCCCAAATTATGTCATTTGGAAAAACAGCCTTGGTCTTAATAATGACCTGGATTGGTCTTTGGTCTTAGGTTTTATTCACAATGGCCAAGTTGTACTACTGCACTACAATAATACTACACTATGTATTAATGCTACAATAATAATAACCACTTCCTTTTTTTTTCAAAACCAGCTTGTGAGCGCAAGAATGCAGAGGCTGCAAGGCTCCTTGTCCAGTACAATGCTGATACCAACCATCGTTGTAATCGAGGATGGACTGCTCTCCATGAGGCTGTCTCCCGTAATGACCTGGAGATTATCGATATCCTTGTGAAGGGGGGTGCCAAGATTGAGTCTGCAAATGCTTATGGGATCACTTCTTTATTCGTGGCGGCTGAAAGTGGGCAGTTGGAAGCTTTGAGATACCTTGCAAAATGTGGTGAGTACATTTGTGCCATTACTTGCCTTTATTCATTTAGTTCTTAGTATTTCAAAGTTCTTATTAATTCTTCCTGGCTCAATCGTTCTTTCCCTGCAGACAAGGCCTAGCCCGTTGCTTCAGATGGCTGAGTTATGTACTGTCCTTCAGTATTCATTGATGATCACCTACTTTGTGGAGTAATATGGTGCTCTCTAATTGCACAGCTTGACAGCTTTCATATTGCTGCAGGCATTTACCCTGAAATCCAGTCAGTCATAAAAGACAACTGTAGGTGGTAATAAATGGCAGCAGTTGAACATTAGCCAACCCTATCTGCTCATGAAATTGTGCAGTGATGGGCGAGGTTAGCTCTCCTTGCCTGATGAATCCTGGTGAAAATAGACAAAGTACTATTTTGTGCTGAATGGAGTTACACCAAGGACAAGCAGATTCTCTCTCCTCATGTGTATATGTTCAAACATATAAAGAGAGCGAATTTGATTCTATTTATAATAAACCTACACTTTACTGCTTCACTTACGTAAAATAGCTTTACACCAAGCACAACATATTTCACTCATTCTGAGTTTGAAATGAAATATTCATTCACTAAGGCATGCCCAAATAAAACCCAATATGAATTATTGCTCTGTACCATGCAGATGTCATGTCATAGGTTCCTATTTTAGCCTGGATAGATCCTAAAATTCAAATATAGTATAAATAGTATAGTTGTACAGAGTGTAAATAGTATAGATGTACATATTATAGTGTGAATGTACAGAATATAAATAAGATGTATAAATATAAATGCATATCATAAATGCATAACCATGGCATTTTGGAGAACACCCATGGAAATCATCTAGTCCCAACTCCTGCTCATGAATAGTCTATACGTCATGTAAACACATGAATATTCATGGAATTACTGTGACTAAAAGAAAGGCCATGATATATAAACAACAGCATCTTTTAAATTTTTTTTTACCTGTGAGTGACAGCTGAAAGGAGCCTGGATTCACAGCTGGGAGTTAAAGGCTGACACTCACATTATACTCTCCATCACAAATTCCACATTGTATTAAAAGCCAGTGAAAATCTATGTTATAACCGTATGTAACTAACATATCTGTGTCATCTCTGACGTAACCTCGTTCACATCTCTGACCAGCACATTCTGTAGAACCAGAGTCATGGAAATGTATGTTTTCATTCTATGTTTCTATTAATCTTTTGCTGCTTTCTTCCTAGGTGCTGATATAAATACTCAAGCCAGTGACAATGCCTCTGCTCTGTATGAAGCCTGTAAAAATGGACACGAATCTATTGTGGAGTTTCTTTTGTCCCAAGGAGCTGATGCTAACAAAGCCAACAAGGATGGCCTGTTACCTCTTCACATAGCAGCCAAGAAAGGGATTTGCAAGTAAGTTTTAGTTAATTTAATAGTTTCATTTTTCACATGAGAATCCAAAGGCCTTATGAACAGCAGAATGAATTCCCGAGAATAAATTTTGGGTATTGCAAGCAAGGGAGCTACCAATTGAGAACTAGGTTTTCAGCTTGCAAGGCTCAGGCTGGAAATTCTAAACTGAAGAGTGTACTTACGGTTTGGGAGGGAAGAGGGTGAGCAGGAACGTGGAGTGCAAGTCTCCTTGAGCTTTGAAAAGACATCACCTATTACAGCTAAATAACTCATGTATCTTAGTAGTGCATTAAACAGAGCTCACAAAATGTGCTTGAGACGAAATACAAAAGCACCTGTGGGGCTGAGGGAGGGGGAGCATTAGCTTGGAAACAGCTCTTGCAATGGCAATAGCTCTTTCAGATTTGTTTGCAGTCATTTTCCTACATGAGCCCACTGTGTTTCTTCTCCACAAGCAGAACACATTGCATTCATTCATTCGTTCATTCATTCATTCATTCATTCTGGTGTGTTCAGGTTTTAGTAACCACAATTCAGATGCTGACAGCAGGAGGTGGTTAAGTGAATCTCTGGGGCTCTAGTGGGATCATTCCTAGAATATAGTGTCCAGTTCTGTTATCCTCCCTTTCTGAAACCTTTCAGGAAACTGAAAATTCTTCAGAAATGGATTACAAGAATTACTGTTGGGAAAATATATTTTATTAGTGACTGATTAAATGCCTCTTTACTGTAACAGAACAAAGCATAAAAAGTTCCAGTGGTTTGTTTCTGAAATGAAATGTGTTTGAGATAGAGCTGAACACACTGTGAAAAGTAGCAGGAAGAATAACCAGGAGTTGGATAGGTTTACCACTACTCTGAAACAAAAGGAGAAACTCTGAAGCATGTTCAGAGGATATCCATTTAGAAAATACTGTCTAGGTGTAGGATCACTGCACTGTAATGTAAATGGTGTTTACCTAGTTCTTTCAAGACCTGGAACATTGCAGCATGCTTCTGAGACTGAACTCTTTAGCATGTACTTCAGATACTAGGACAAGTCTGAGCTCCTTCCCTTAACCCCTTGCTGATGGAAAAATTAGACATTCACAGCTATTTTTGCAAAACAGTCATGTTGTGCAGTGACAGGCCCTTTGGTGACTGGAACCAACTTTTCTGACTATCGCAGTTTCTGTCAAAATCCTTTCAGAAATAGTCAAAGGAACAAATGTATCTAACTGCAAAGACTGGTTCTGGATAGTAAAGCTAGCTTTGCAGACAAGAACTAGAGTAGATTCTTGTATATTTCACAATGTTTCAGGAACGAAAATTTTGATACTACTACACCTTCCCACAGCATCTTTTATCCTAGGGTTTAGACCGGCTTGGAAATACCCATTAAGTCTTTCAGTTCACTTTGTCAGACCTGAGAATATCAATTTTCTGTGTTTGGAGTAGGTCTGCTCCTTTGTGCAAGCTGTGTACTCTTGAGGGCAGCCCAGTGTGAATGAATGTCATGGGTTTATATGCTTATAGCATGTACCTTCACATCCTGCATAGTCTAATGAAAATATGACTGGAAATTTTCTCAGCGGTTTGAGTTGCAGAGACATTTTCTTGAAAACAAACACATTTTAGATGAGAAGCCAGAGACAGAACCCAGCTCCAGCCGCTCGCTTTCAAAAAAGTGAGCAAGTGCATTAAGTTGATCTGAATCCAATTTGTATACTGGGTCTGGATCCGTTCTCTGAACCTTTTCCTCTCCCCAATAGTTCCACACCCTGACATGAAAAGCAGTTTGCATGGAACCTCTACAATCTCAGTGTATCCTCATCTTACAAAATAAATGGCCTGATTCACATCTCACATCTCTTATTCTTCACTCTCAGCAGCATAAATGAAACCAGAATTCAGCCCAAACCCTGAGTTCCTTAAACTAAACCTCTCAGCACAATTTTTTGTGTGTGACTGCTGCAAACTAAGTGGAAAAGAAAGAAAAAGAATCTCTATAAATATTTATCTGAATGACAAAGCTTCATCCTAACTGGCTGTTCATTCTTAATTCCTTTGGTATTCAGTAAAATAACACCGTCCATGATGACCTCTCTTTGTATTCCTGTAGATTTAATATGTAATTCTGCAGGAATTCCACACTTCAATATTTGCCAGAGCACAAAGGCTGCCTACCATCAAAAAGCCAAGAATGTAGTCCCAAGGCTCAACTGTCAACTCTTGTTGCTTGGTGTTTGTTTATTTCAAATGACACCTTGTCAATACTGACCTGAAATTCATAAGGGTCATCTCAGCTGTAGAACAATCACAACAGACATTTAACTCCTTCCCTCTTGGAAATAAGGTGATGAGGAGTGTGGGCAGATTTATTAAGTAAATATAAGTCATTAAACTCTTGAGTGAGACAAACATACAAAGGATGCTTTGCCTGCTTCTCCATGTAATTTCTAACAAATAGAAATCACAGAAGCAGGTGTCAGGGGTTTTTTAGTTTGTAGTGAATGGAGTTAAATACAGTTGGCATACATAGTGTTAACAAAGGCTCAGTATGGGGCCTGTTCTCTTTAATGTCTTTATCAATGATCTGGACAAGAGGAACAAGGGCAATGTCAGCAAGTTTGGAGACAACACCAGATTGGGCAAATTTGGTTGAAGATAGAGACGCTCTGGAGAGGTATCTGGACAGGCTGGATCACTGTGACAAGGTGATGGTATGAGGTTCAACAAGGCCAAGTGCTGAGTCCTCCACTTGGTCACAACAAGCCCATGCAACAATACAAGATTGGGAAAGAGTACCTGGAAAGTTGCCTCGCGGAAAGCAGCTGGAGGTGTTGGTTGCCAGTCTGCTGAATATGAGCTAGCAGTGTGTCCAAGTAGCCAAGAAATCAGCAGCACTCCGGCTTGCATCAGAAACAGTGTGGTCACAAGGGGTAAGGCAGTGAATAGAGGTAAGGCTGTGGCAGAGGGCTTGGACTAGATGATCTTTTGAGGTCACTTCCAATCCATAATGATTCTGTGATTCTGTAATAGCCCCTTTGTTCAGCATCGTTCAGCACTGGTGAAGCTGCACCTCCGAGTTCAGTTTTGGGCCCCGGAAGCATGTCTAGAGAAGGGCAACAAAGCTGGTGGAAGAGCTAGAACATAAGTCCTAGGCAATTCCAAGTTAATAGCTAGACATGATGATCTTAAAGGTCTCTTCCAACAAAAGCAATTCTGTGATTCCATGGTTTTGAAGCTTCATGAACATGAAGTTCAGGCCTGTGACGCATGTGGGATGTGGTCTGGCCTAGCCTCCCTTAATTTGAGCTGCCTTCTCCTACTGGGCAGACAGGTAGAGGTGGAGGCATCGTGTTACTGGACAAATTTACTTTGGAGGACAAGGAAGAAACACAAGTTCAGGCTACATAGTTAAAATAAATGTGATGCTTCCTGCTTTTCCTCCTCAAATAACTCCAGCATACTGGGTATATACTCTGGGATGCTACACAGAGCCTCAGTGTGGCACCCCTGTGGTGAGATTCAGGTCCCCCTTGCAAACAGAAATGCTGCAGTACCTCTTTAACTCAGTTGTGAAGAGCTGGCTGAAGCACATATACTGGGGAGAAAGAACAAAACAGACCCTTAAATCTTCAAAACAGTTGATCACGGGATGACTAATGCTGTTACTTGGCATGGTGTCCTCACAGTGCTCTGTGCCCTTTTTGTTATTGTGGCTCTTACAGAACATTTGCTAATGGTGGGTAGTTGCCAGCTCACCAGCACTCAAACCTCCTGCCCCTTGGTGAGCATCAGAGCTGGAAGATTAGTGGTGATGCTTGAAGGATAAAAAACCCTGTGCTTGGTTTCCCAAGACATTTACATAATTGGAAAAATGTTTATTTAAAAATGAGATGTAGAAGTAACTTGGAGACATCAACAGTCCATCATGTAAATAGGACATTATTATGTAAAATGTAAAGCATCTTCAACTCTTATTTCACCTCCTGAGAGTACTGAAGGCTGTCTTTCACAGGATCATTCAGTGCATCACAGACAAAGCTTTTTCTGAGATTTGCAGTTATATGCAGGCTTATTTTATTATGTAAATATATGTTTGAGGGCCCAGTGTTGGGACCAGAGATTGCAGTGCATCAGAAGAAATGCAACCTTTTAAAAGAAGAACTCAACATGGGAGGAAACTGAGCTTTGTGTGTTCGTGTGTTAGAAAGGGGAATCTGCATGAGATGAAGAAGAGATGGTTTGTTTAGCTTGATACATCCCACAAATTCATTTTTAGATATCATTCTCTCCACAGGAGTTATATAGGCAAGCATGGGCATCCCCTCAGACAGTAGGCAGACTCAGGTTGGGTGGTCCATACTCTCTTTATGGAAGTAGCTAAAGGTGACTTGTCTGTATTTACAGAAACAAACTAGTGCCTTGACTAAACTACCCAACTTTATGAGCAGGAAATGAAGATTTAACACGGTCATGCAGCTTCAATGACACCTATGGAGACATAAAAATAATCTCAGATTTGCAACTGTGTGGCTCCTGTACACCATGTATTTGAACTTCACATTACATAGCAAGAGAAGTTAGATTTATGTGGCTGTGTTCAAGGCCACATCACACTTTCCAATAGCAACCTCTGATTACTGTAGGTTAGGACTTGAGTCTACTTTTTTTTGTCCCTAGGCTAAAGCACTGAAATCAGCATGGAAAAGAAAAATATTTATTTTTCTTCCTTTTCTAATGGGCTTTTTGTCTCCTCCTGATCTGCGATGGACACTGATAGCCCCTTGGATTTCCAACAACTAAAAGCCACACAAATGAGGGCCTCCAGGTTGGGGATCAACCCAGGGTAATAACTGAATTGTAAAATTGGGCAGGGAGACCTTGGAACCATCTATGTAGTTTATCCTAGCTCAGTCCTGTAGAGGAAGTTTTAGTTTCACCCCCTTTCTATTCTCAAGCCTCTTGCTGTTGTTGTAACCCACAAAGCCTACTAACACCTTCTGCTGATGCCCTGCTCTGCGGAACATCAAAGCAATACTGATGGAGAGAGGTCTCTGCTGGCACCTCTAAGCCAGGGACCATGAATCCATGAGCCCATTCCTCTAGGCCTACATGTAGTATGATGACAGAGGTGCAAAACATCTGGTTGATCTCAGCTGGATGGCTGTCATTTGGGCTGCGATACCCAAAAGAAGTTACAACAGGATGACTGAATACCAACATGTCATCTCTTCCATTATCTCCAGCCCTGTAGCAGCCATTACTCATAGAAACTGGGTAACAATTTAAAATAACTTGACCCACCAAAAAAGAGGGGGTAACACAACTCACATTTTTGACAAGATAGAAGCACAGGGAGTTGTTGACACGTTTCAAGTTTGCAGCCTGGTTTCTCTCAGAGAGAGCTGTTTCTGAGTTAGCAGCCTTTCTTACAGTTACAACCATATACAGCTACAGTTTGCTGTATGGTTACAGATCATCTAGACCTCACTGCTGTTCACTGACTCTCCACCTGGCAGGATTGTCTCCATGCTGATCCCTGTGACCAGCCGCACCCGTGTCAAGCGCAGTGGCATCAGCCCCTTGCACTTGGCAGCTGAACGCAACAACGATGACATCTTGGAAGAGCTGATTGATGCTGGCTATGATGTCAACAGTGCCCTCTCAGATGAACGGTCCTGCCTTTATGAGGACAGACGCACAACCCCCCTCTATTTTGCAGTTTTTAATAACAACATCTATGCCACCGAGCTCCTGCTGCAAGCTGGAGCCAACCCCAATGTTGACCTCATTAACCCATTACTGATCTCCATCCGACATGGCTGCCTGAAGACCATGAAGCTACTCCTTGACCATGGAGCAAACATTGATGCCTATATTTCAAGCCACCCCACCACATTTCCAGCTACCATCATGTTTTCAATGAAGTACCTGTCTGTGTTGAAGTATCTCCTTGATCTAGGCTGTGATGCAGGCTCCTGTTTTGAGTGTCAGTATGGAAATGGCCCACACCCTGCATTAAATTACCGACGGGATAGTCTTAATGATCCTCAGCTGTCCAAGGAGCCAACTGTAGTGCAGGTAAGCACTGCCTAGTCTACCTACAGGACTTCTGGGAATGTCCTTTATCCACATATCTTGATAAGTTTGTTATTTTTTATCCCAAATTTCCTATGAGATAAATGCCTTTATTCCGAATTTATTTACAGAAAAAAGGCTCAGTAGGAGTCTGCATTTTCCAAGTCATGTTCAATGGCAACAGGATGGTAGGTAACAGCCACTGCAGACCTGGCTTGAATTTACAGTGAATTATAGGCATCTTGACAGACTTGCTGTTGGATCTATGGTATTTCTTTCCTCGAGACCTGAGGTGCTAGAAGACAAGTGAGTGAATTGTGTTTCCTTGACAGGCAGTTGTCATATGGGCAGTAGAAATCTGTTTTATTTGCTTTTTAATATTTGTTTTCATCTGATAACAAAATTTAAGCTCCTAGTTAAATTAAAACTTTCCAGTATTTCACTTTATGAGGGTATTAGTGAATGTAAATAGTTGCAATTTCTTAGTCTACTGGATTAGCAGCCCTGGAAGGAGAGCCCAAATCATTACATTAGCTGCGTGACTGTGCATTTGAAGTTTTCAAAAGAAATGAGGAGATATAGAACCATGATTTCATGTTTTCAAATCCACTTATGGATTTTAGATATTCATATTTCACACAGGTATCTTTGCAGTACTTCCCAAAGCACAGCTGGGCTCAGCATTCATTGGCCTGGAACTTGACTCTCAATACCTTAAAGGACTTCACAGAATCTCAAATCACACTTCTTTTCCCCCGATTTGTGGTGACTCCTGCCAATATATCTCAAAAAAGTCTGACCCTCCAACCAACATTTGCTACCCTTCAGTATGAGACACAACAAAGAGATCTCAGCAGCAGTCTATTTTACGAAGAATTAGGGAAGAAACACATCAGCTTCTGCCTAGTTCAAGTGTAGCTTTGAAAGATTCAAAAGAAAGTGTCATTTATCCCAAAGAGATGGTGACCAATATACGCTCCTTGGTGGTAGAACTAACAAAGGAAAACGTTAAAAGATGCTAGGAAATCCTGAACTTTTTATCAGTTCTTCTGCATTTCAAAAGACTACACTCTCCAGTAATACATCTGGGAAACAGAAATCCTAGACATACGATCATAAGAATGCATCAAAATCATCTCTAATCCCACACAGAGCGAACTTCTTGAAAGTCTGTCACAGAAAAATTGCTCCAGGATATCACATTTTGACAAAGAAAAATTCATACATATAGTTCTTAGGACAAGAACACCTAATTCTTCAACCATTATTTGGTGACATGTAGAGTGAACAGAAGGTCAGAAGTCTAAGGCAAAGAGAAAGAGTTTATCTGTAGCCCTCTATGGGATCCTGGACACTCAAACCCAGTTCTGTTTTTACTGATTAATCACATTATTGCCATTTGGATGTCACCTAAAATGACTTTAGTGCCTAAAAAAATAGTAGGTCACTCACAAAGTCACCACTTCCAATGGCAGACAATGTGAGGCAGAGGCAGAGAAAGCTCTGCAAAGTTATATCTGTGCCTAGAGAGAGACTGATGAGGGACAAATGAATACAGACAAAAAGTAATCCCCTCTCTCCAACATGATTTTAAATTTGCTTATTACTGTTAGGAATTTGGCTAATAAATGTCTGTGTGGTGTAACTTCATGCTATAGTTGGAATCACAGAATCACAGAACATTAGGGATTGGAAGGGACCTCAAAAGATCATCTAGTCCAATCCCCCTAGCACAGCAGGATCGGTTTGTATTCTGAGTAACAGAGAATCTCATGAAACTATAGCCTTCTCCACACAGAAGATGCATATTTTTTATTTTCTTGTGTGAGATTACATAAGGATAATAAATCTGAATGATTAGTCTTTAGACAGTAAGAAATATGAACTACTGGAAGGGTATTTGAAAAATGTGTAAGTATAAATCATCCCTTTTGCTACTAAATTTATAGAATCATACAATTATTCAGGTTAGAAAAGACCCTCAGGATCATTGAGTCCAACCATCAATCCTACTCTACAATTTCACTCCTAAACCAGATGCCCCAACACTACATCTAAGCATCTTTTAAATTCATCCAGGGATGGTGACTCAACCACCACCCTGGGCGGTCCATTCCAGTGCCTGACCACTCCCTCAGTGAAGAATTTTTTCCTGATGTCCAATCTAAACCTACCTTATTGGAGCTTGAAACCATTCCCTCTGGTTCTGTCACTAATTACCTGTGAGAAGAGACCAACACCAACATCTCTACAATGTCCTTTCAGATAGTTGTAGAGAGCAGTGAGGTCTTGTCTTAGCCTCCACTTCCTCAAACTAAACAGCCCCAACTCTCTCAGTCTCTCTTAATAAGATTTATTCTCCAGGCCCTTCACCAGCTTTGTTGCCCTGCTCTGCACTCACTTAAGCACATCAATGTCTCCCCCGTACTGAGGTGCCCAAAACTGGACATGGTACTCAAGATGTGGCCTCACCAGTGCTGAGTAGAGGGAGATTATCACCTCCCTACTACTGCTGGACACACAGTTTCTAATACAGGCCAGGATGCCATTGGCCTTCTTGGCCACCTGGGCACACTGCTGGCTCATATTCAGCCTCCTGTCAATTAGAACCCTCATATCCTTTTCTGCCAGACTGCTTTCCTGCCGCACTGCCCCAAGCGTGTAGCACTGCATGGGATTGTTGTGACCAAAATGCAGGACCCAACACTTGGCACTATTGAAACACGGACGATTATCCTCAGCCCATCGATACAGTCTGTTGAGGTCCCTCTGTATAGCCTCCAGCAGATCGACACTCCCTCCCAACTTGGTGTCATCTGCAAACTTGCTGAGGGTGCACTCAATGCCCTCATCAAGATCATTGATAAAGGTGTTGAACAGGAGTGGCCCCAGCACTGAGCCCTGAGGGACACAACTTGTGACTGGACTCCAAGAGGATTGAGCTTCATTGACCACAACTCTTTAGGTCCGGCCATCCAGCCAGTGTTCCACCCAGCTGAGTATGTGCCTGTCCAAGCCATGGACAGCCAGCTTATTCATGAGGATGTTGTGGGGGACAGTGTCAAAGGCCTTACTGAAGTCCAGACAGACCTCATCAACAGGCTTTCCCTCATCCACGAAGCAGGTCACCTTATGATAGAATGAGACCAGGTTTGTCTAGCAGGATCTGCCTTTCATGAACCCATGCTGACTGGGCCTGGTTGCCTGGTTGACCTTTAATTATTCCGTGATGGCTCTTGAGATGATCTCTTTCATAACCTTCCCTGACACTGAGGTGAGACTTACAGGCCTGTAGTTGCCAGGACCCTCTTTCCAGCCCTTCTTGAAGATGGATGTCACATCTGCCAGCCCCAGTCCAATGGGACAACCTCGGTTAACCAAGATTGTTGAAAGATTATGGAGAGTGGCTTGGCAACCACATCCACCAGCTCCCTCATTACTGTAGAGTGTATTCCATTTGGTCCCATAGATTTATGAGCATCCAGCTCATGAAGTAGGTTCATAACCTACTTCTACTATGAGGGGCCTACTCCATTTCCCATCCCTATCTTCCATCTCAGGTGGCTGTGCGCCCAGGGAACTACTCATCTTACTATTGAAGACTGAGACAAAGAAGGCATCAAGCACCTCAGCCTTATCTTGATCATTGGTCACCGTGTTCCCTTCTGCATCTAACATGTTAAGACAATTCCTACCCCTTCTCTTACTGTTAATGTACTTATTAATCCTCTTTTTGTTATCCTTCACCACAGTGGCCAATTTTCATTCTGGTTGGCCTTTGGCCTGTCTCATTTTCTCCCTGCATAACTCACTGCATATTTGTAATCCTCATAAGTTGCCTGCCCCCCCTTCTAGAGACTATAAACTCTCGTTTTACTCCTGAGTTCCAGCCAGAGCTCTCCGTTCAGCCAGGTTGGTCTCCTACCCTGTTGTCTAGTCTTAGGTGATTCAGCCTTCCTGGGCTCCCATGTCCTCAAAATTAACATGTCATGGAGAAAGTGAAAGCAGAAAACAAGAAAAAAGTTGCCATCTCCCTCTACATTTCCAGAACTGTGAGTGGTGAGAACTGTGAGCGGTCAGAACACGGCGAGTGAAGCATCCACTGCCATGAGAGTACATTCAGGGGTGTACACAGACCACACACTCAGTCACTTTGTCCCCTAGTCAGTCCCAGTGCCTGTAGTTGCACATTTGAATTATTTTGCTGTGCTTCTGTTTCCACAGCAGGTTTTGGAACATTTGTGTTCCAAAAAAATTTTCTGTAGACTGAGCTTGCAGATAGGGAAGAGAGAAAAGGGCAGGCAAGGTCTATGGCAGAGACAAGAAGAGGAGAACCACAGGATTCAGACAAGCAGGAGTTAGTTACTGCTTGGAGGTGGTAGTACAGATGTTCATTTTGCATGTCCTGTGGGCAACTGCGTGGCAATGGCCTGTCCACTGGACAGCAATGGTCAGACACACTAAACTGAACTTCCTACAGTTGTCCAGGTAGGAAACTGTGGCATGTCTGCTTGGATCCTCCCAACATTACTGTGTCTAATTTTCCTGAGAAATACCACATGGCGAAAAACAGTGGGAGAAAAAAAATTAATCAAAAGAGCCATAAACACCTCCATGAATGGTCTCCACCTTGACTAAAATTAGAATTTTCTTTCATAGGTATGAGGCTCAGGATAGTTGGTCCATGAGGGAGGAAAACTAACTGAGATTCTTTTGTGTAGTGGTGTCCCCAAACGATTCTAGTGAAGTATTTGGTCCCCAAAGGCTGCAAATACTAATATGTTCACAAGAAGCAGGAAATGCTGTGCTCTGCTGCAGCTCTTTCCCTCAGCCTGCTTTGTGCACAGTTACCCCACAAAGCCCTTCTTAAGAAGGCAAAAGGACCCAGCACTCTGGTCACAGCACTGTCAGCTTCACAGATATTTCAGCAGATCTTTTGCTGGCTTGGGGCAAAGCTCATCTACTTTCTCATTTCTACAGAAGTAGGATCTTTGGACCCCCGTAAACAATTCAGCTTCCTTTCCATGCCCCAGAGCTAGGACTTCAACAGGTGTTTGTGTTCTGCTGCAGTTGTAAAGAGCAGATTCTAGCCTCAATTGCCAAAAGAAGAGGCTTTAATTGGATCTTTCTGATGGGAACCTGGTACTTGCCCTCACAGGTTTTAGAGTGTTGGGTCCATGAAATCCATCTGGGCTGTTGCTAACATTGCAGTTTCCACAGGTGCATTTATGTCCCACTGACTGTAGTCAATCTGTTTTTCCTTAAAGTTTTGTGAAATGGTGTCTACTCCAGAGATAAGTCGCTGGGCTGGGCCAATCATCGATGTTCTCCTGGATTACGTGGGTAATGTGCAGCTCTGTTCTCGGCTCAAGGAGCATATCGACAGCTATGAGGACTGGGCTGTCATCAGAGAAAAAGCAGGTATGGTCACCCAGGAGACAACCTGCTGTTAGATTCAAAACATCAGTCACCATCTCCACTTAGTGTTCTTCTCTTAAACTTAGTATTCTTCCCTTTAACTTGATAGGCTTCCCTTCTGAGACTGTGTTGTATTTTGGACCAGAAATTAAGCACTAGAGATCACTGAGGTTTCTCTGTCTTTATGATGTTAAATGCACACTGGCTGTGGATCTGACCCACTGCCAGTGCAGGAAGGTTTGATCAGATCAGAAGAGGTGGGCAATGTAACAATCTCCACAACAGCCCAGCAGGCACCAGGGGCCTTTGGAGCCTTCACTAATATTGTGCTCTCCTTAATATCCTTTCTCTCAGGGCCCAGAGTCTTTCATAACCATTATCAGGATTAGTACATAGTACCTTTAACCGCTGAGTTCTAAGAAGCGGCTTGTTTAAGTCCTCCTAAAAAGTCTATTGTTAATCCTGAGATCCATTCTCCCACACCACTTCCTTCCCTATGTCATGCCTCAGAACAGATAAGCTGCCACCAATGAAGACATTGCACTTTCACTATGGAAAAGCCCCCTGCTTTTATTTGTTTCTGCTCCATTTTCCTCCTACCACTGTTCTTTTACCAAAAAAATGTTGAACAGTGATGATCCTTGAGGTCGCTTTCAGCTTATGATTTTATGATTAGGATTGTATGATCTGGCCAATCTGAGCTATCCCTCTGAAATTCAAACCTGTTCTGCTCATGTTCTTGACCTGCCTGTCTTTCAGAGCCCCCACGACCTCTTTCCCATCTTTGTCGCATCAAGGTCCGAAGCCTGGTTGGAAGAAACCGCATTAAGCTTCTTGACACCTTGCCTCTCCCAGACAGATTGATTCGCTACTTACAGCATGATTACTCACAGTGACCCCAGGCACCCTGGACATGCAGCAGCTTCTCGGCATGGCGCCCAGTGTCATCAGCATGGCAAGGGCACACATCATGCATGGTGAGGAGAAATTGCTGCTGGCTTGGTCAAGAACCCTCCCATGACTAAGCTAAGAGAAATATGCTTCTGAAGCATGACAGAGTAGAAAATGGAGGAGATAGAGAGCTAAACACAGGGCTGTTCTGAGGTTTTCCAAGACAAAACACGTACGATTTGCCTCAGGGCTTGGCCTGCAAAGATGGAGAAGTGAAAGCCAACACTGACAAATGAGTACTGCTGAAGCAAACATCAGTGAGTAGTTCAAAGGTATCTTGGGGTCATGGTGGAGCTTAGCATCTTTGCAGTGATCACAATTCAGAAGTTGTCAAGAGTCAACATACAAAAACAGTTGCATTTCCTTCACCGACTGAGATTCTAATTTAGTTTCTATTCAACTGTTTGGGTCTCTGCTAAGAGTGCTGGTTGCTAATTCTCTGATACTTTTACACCATCTTGCTAACATCTTTACTTTCATTTTTTTGGACCTTTCTTACCGAGTAGAATACTTGATTTCTGAACATTCAAATAATGGAACTTTTTAATGGACTGAAACTGCAGAAATGCTGATTCCTTT
Source organism: Rhinopomastus cyanomelas (assembly GCA_013400115.1). Lineage (NCBI taxonomy): Eukaryota > Metazoa > Chordata > Aves > Bucerotiformes > Rhinopomastidae > Rhinopomastus > Rhinopomastus cyanomelas. Next base: position 16,699 of record VXBP01005686.1, on the reverse strand, counting down.
AAAAGTCAAGGCAAGGTTTATTTAAGAAGGATGTGAGAATTACATTTGCACATAGCAAATACTGTCAATTTTCTATTACACTTGCAATAAGAAGTAGGTGAAATTCTGCTTGAAGGAATGTTCTAGACTGAACATTTGAAAGTAACTGTGAGCTTTTTTATTTTATTTTTGGAGTGTAAATTAGAAGTAGCTTCACTCACTGTAAAGAGTAGTTTTCCTCTGTCATGAAGCTGGTGTCAGAACAGAACAAAGCCCTAGAGGAGCAAGAACAGAAAGTAATGGGAAGAACGGGGACAAGGAATGTAGGGAGAAGCAACACAGCGCAGTCAACTTTATTTGTTCCTTCCCCATAAGATTTTCTCTCTACAAAACTCAGCCTCTCTTGCCCACTTGGACCTCTGTGGCAGTAATGATGCCATCACTGGAAGATTATCTCAGAATTACAAAAGTCAGACTTTGAGATTTATGAAAACAAATACTCAGAATTAGGCTTCCAAATCTTTATTCAGGTCCCTAAATGATGCTTAGTTGCTTGTGCCAGGTGTAGTTCCACTTAAGCCAGTGGGACCCTATTTGGTGTCAAATATTACTGAAGCAGAATAAAAGTCTTAGGATTTAGCCCTGAATTCCCTGACTTTGGAAGTCTGAAGTATCTATTAGCTCCCTCAGACACTGATGAAAATATTACCTCAGCTTGTTTCAAAATTGGGTCACCTATTTACAGCTCAGATCCACAACTGATTTATGGCAGCTTAACAAGTTACCATCTATCAGCTGAACTGCTATAATTGTCCGTGAAATTCTTTTATTGAAGTTTTTAACAAGTCACATTGCCTCACAGCTGGGGAGGATGAGGAGCCCATGAAGGGTTATTGGCAGTAACTACAGCTCAGCTGACAGGTGTGACTTGCTGAACCACTGACCTGATTAGTGCCTTATTCCTGACTAGGCACCTAAGTAAAGATGGAAGAGCCTAAACTTGGCAGTACCTTTTTGCAAATCTTATGCTAGAAGCACACTCATTCATACCTTAGGTGACAAAGGAGCTGTATATTGTAGTTTGTCTGGATTCCCCACCAGAGACCTGACAGATCTGGTTTTGTTTGTTGGCCTGCACACCAGCCATGGTATCAGATGGAAATGTTAAGTAGGGAAAATGCATTGCACCGACTATTTGTGTGGCGTTTTCTACTTTAACACAAGACTATAAGTGTGTTGCACACATACAAGTCTATCTGGGCACACAAGTTTTGACTCTATAATGATTTTGTATGAAACATGTTCAGCACTTGTGGGACAGGATGCAAGAAGAATTAGTTAGAGCTCCAGAAGTTCTGTCCATAGCTGTCCCCTTCCCAAATGCAAAAGAAGTTGAAAAACCAATATAGTTTCCATTCAGATTGAACAGTGATCTTCTTGCAAAGCTTTGGAAAGTCAGGTGAGAGTCCTCCACTGCTGAATTGTTTTCCAGTGACTTCCACTACTACCAGTTTAGGTCTACCCCCTTGTCTCCTGCAACGTGGACAGGTTCGGAAAAAGACTGGGTGGAGGGAAAGCATTGTGGAACAAGAAATCTTTAGATCAGTTTTTCTAATGAAGACCTTGTATTGCCAAGAAATAGAAAGTTAGAAAATCACCCATGGACTTCATACAGCTCACACTTTATGGGTCTGAGCAAAGAAGCCTGAGTCTCACTCATATTGATATAACTCAAACGAAAATTCCTTGACACTAAACAAATACAGCAGCCCCACATTGTAGGGACCGATGGATACAGGCCAGTTTGTGCAAGACCATTTACTTAAGCCCTTGTTTGCTGTCTAGTGACAGCCCTGGAGACCACTGGCTGATGGAAGGATTCACAATCACCAACTACATGTATAAGCAGTGTGGTGGGATTTCATAAGCTATCCCAAACTGGGAATTTACCCTAAGCCAATGCTGTTAGTTACACAGAAGTCTTGCGAGTTGCAGGTCTTTTTATCTCCTTGGAGAAGGTGAAACTGGGTTCGAGCTGAGAAAACACAGTAAGTCCATTTCTTCACTCAGCCAAGAGACTATCTATCGGAAGATCTATATCCTCGTTGCTCTCAACCATCTGTGCTGAGAAGGAAAGCCACTGAGCTGGAGAACACTGGTCTGACAGGAATGTATGTCAACTGTGGGAAGAATAAGGGCACACTGTGCACAGAGACTGAGAACAGTCTATTGAAGGGGAATCTGGCAATTGTAATGTCCTTTCTGCTTGATCTTTACAGCAAATCTTCATGTGCTCAGTTTACATTGATTTGCACTGAAATGGAGCCCACTACCTCTCCACTCTAGTCAACAGCACTCTAGTGCACTCTAGTGCATTCTAGTGCAGCACTGAACCTGCACAAATTCAGTGTGCATTTAATTAATCTGTCTAGAAGTTACTGTGAAAGACAAATACCCCAAACCCCAAACAAACCAGGCTTTGTAAGTGGATCAGTAGTTCTAATCCAAGGTGTAGGGGCTTGTTTTCACTGAATGTGATAGATAGACTTCTTCAGAGATGATGACTTTATGTGAAATGTTCTAGGAATATTTCATTACTAGGTTACTGTACCTTTTTTTTTACTGCAACATGTGCAATTCACTTGATGTTCTTGTGCACTTTTTCAATTTTTTTATTTCATTTTGTATGGATGCTTTTTTTTCACTTACCTCTCCCAATTATTTATAAAAGCTGTTGTGGTTTTAAGAGTTCAGATTTGCATTGTTATAGTAAATAGCAGCTCTCTATGTTTCTGTCTTCCAAGTAAAGTATGAACAAACGAGTCGATTCAAAGAGCTATCAGCTGTCCTGAACAGCAACACTGAACAACCAAACACAAAAATAGCCAAGAAAAGTCTGAACAAATCTAAGGTTGAAAAATTAATGATTTCTATGTTAATCTCCTTGGTGAGAGTAAGTACTGCTAGAGAGGAGACAGAGTTACTATTCTTTGAAAACCTTTTGGAAAGCCTTACACATCCCCATTCAGTGAGTCTGAATATACTTAATAATTGTCTTCTGTTCATTTGTGTTTTATTTCACTGCTACTCCAGTTCAGAGCTACAGCAAGGGACACTGCCTGTGCTGGGCTAGGGAAAGAAGCCCCATATCACAAAGGATTTTAGGGATAAATAAGGGTAAATGCATAAATATCTCTGTGTTGGAGTGGCCTGGTTCAATCCTTCATCATAACTTAAAAACATAGTATTCTACCACATGGAAAATGTATAGCAATATATATTCAAGTAAAAAAACATTTAAAAGAAGACAAAAGAAAACAAAAAAAGTTATATCCAAAAAGCAGAGAATTGATTTTTAACTCCCTTCTTTCTTTGGATTTCTTTAGAAATATAATTTCTACAGACTATCCACTTTGCCAAGTATTATATTCTGGTTTGATATGCAGCAACTTCAAGTTTCTCCTCTGACCTCAAGCAGGAATATCTGTCCAAAGCAATCAGTGCAGTACCTGTGGTTCTTTCCATGATCTGCTCTGGCTACTCAGACAGAAAGCCAGACTAATGATAATGAAGCTGCTCAGCAACAACACTGAAAGCAGAGTTCAGAATTTGGCTTCATTTGGATTACAAAGTGACACAGAGCTATTGGTGTGAGAACGCCCTGTGTTTTCATGTAAAAAATTTCTTGCCTACAGCTCTACAAACAAAGAGCAATAATTCTCCTCCCATTAACTTAAATGGGGACACTGTCTCTGCTTTGTCTTTTGAGGCTCTTCATGAAGAGGGACAGCCTCTTTATGGATTTTTTTTTCTCAAAAAGACAAAAAGGCAAAGACAGTTACTTATATTCTTAATTTCACTTCTGGATCGAGGGGTAATCAGATGTTCTTACAGTTAGATTAAGTCTTTAGCACCTTGCACCTTGAATGTAGCTGCAGGTTTGTGCTACCAAAGCCATTGCAGTTTTCTCTCCTATAGGAGTAGTCTATACAGGATTTATACATAGGTTAAGTGCTGGCAGAAGGGAGAAAGCAATGAAAGCCATCTCTGTTTATGTTTTTGGCTTGTTGAACACATTACAGTCATTGTTTCCAAAAAGGTAAACACTGGGTGGACATACTCTGAGGTTTGAGAGTAGTTCTTAACCTAACAAAATTTACAACCTGATTGTACCACAACAAGCCCCGTCAGGAGATTCAGACTGATACTCTACAAGCGCTTAAGATTATATTTGTCTCATGACTGTAGTACTCTCAAAAGAAGAGTTTTCCCCATTATGGAGATGCCAAGAGTCACAGGGATCATGCTAGTCAGAGAACAAGTAGATCAAGGCCACTGTTTAGTGAATCCTGAGAGAAGTTCCCATTGGCTTCATCAAGTTCTGGTTCAGGCGCTGGGAGATGGCAGGTGTTATCCTCTGGTCTTTTTCCACACCATAATGCACTTCTCAGGGCATTATTGTGATTTACTCCTGTGTAACTGAGTAGTCCTGCAAAACATCTTTCCAATCCAGTGCTTTAGCACCACCTTCTCCATGGGTTTAGGAGAAGTGGGTTTAAGAGAAGTTTACTTTAAAAAAAAAATCTTCTTTGCTAACAGCAATTATTTTAAATAATTTGGAAAATACAAGACAAGTAATTTGTAGACCTAACATCTTATAGTCGGGCAAAATAAAAGATGTCTATGAGCCAGAACTCAAGGTAGGCTGTTCCGTACACTTTTTCTGTTATCATATTTTATGGTTTTCTATTCAACTACTACAATTTCTCATTTGTTCTGTTGATGCAGCATAATTCCTGATGCGGCAATTTGTCCTGATTCTGTTTTTACCATCTTAATACTAGCTAATTTCCCAGCCCCAGAAGAATTACTTTTGACTTACGTCACTCTGAATAGGCAAAGATTCCATCCCTCATACCTACCCACCACTTGGAAGTAAACCTGTGACTACCCAGTGGGGCAAAATTAAACAGACTGCATTTACAGAGTTACCAAAATAAAATTACTTCCTTTCTTCCCTGATTTTTTTTTATTATCTCAGTATTTACATACAAGAGCTTGAATCAATTCACAAGTGTTTATTCTATGTTAAATACTGTCTCCCCAGTCTCTTGCAAGCAAAAGGAAATGACCTAAATATCTTGACTTCTCTGGAATTACTTTAAAGTACAAAAATTCTTTGAATGAGTTTAATCCATTTCATGTTGCTGCTGCTGCTGCAGGGCAACCCCAGAAAGATGTTCCCACATGGAAGAGGTCTCTTGGGGTATTTCAATGCTATTATGAATGGCTGCAGCCCTGCTCGCCGTGGTGCAGACAATGCCTGTTGATGAAAGAGCCCTGGTTTGCCTCACACTCTGTGCCACCAAATTTGTAAGGCTTGTTCCCACTTTACACCCGTGTACCGAGGGGAGAGAGGAGTAGTTTCCCAGCAGTTACTAATTCTGTCCAGCCTGCCCGTGAGGAAGAGGATGCAACCACCAACCTCCACCCTGTTGCTCCACTCTGCCAGCAGCTCATGCCTTGAGCCCAACTGGGCATTTCAATCCTCTCTCCAGAGCTGTCAAGTTGAGCATGACTGCAACACCCCCCCCAGCTAAAGATATCCAAACACATTGAAGATGGGTGGAGGGACTGAGGGCTTGGTGGGAATGGGTTTCAAAACCACAGGTCGGTAGAGTTTCTGCCCTGCACCTTCAGCCTCCTTGCAGAAGTGCGGCACCTCCACCGGCAGCGCAGCTGTACTCTTCCTCCACAGCCCCAGCCCCGGGAAGGGCAATGGGGGCAGTGAGCCTGGGGGCTGGTACACACCTGGGCCAGGGCAAGGAAAGGGGCAGCAGGTCCAGGCACCCGCCCGGCTGGAGAGAACCCCAGCAGGATCCTTCTCCCCACCTTGTGGAGCAGGGTCAGGGTGGCTCTCCATGCTGGCAGCATCTGGGTTACATTTGCTTTTCTTCATCTCATAGGGAGGAGGGTCTCTGGGGGCTGGAAGCCCCTCAGGGCCAGCAGGAAAGGCCCTGGCTGGCAGGTTCTGGGCTGGTCGTGGCTCTTCCCAGAAGGAAGCAGGGAGCTGTCGCTTTCTCATGGGCACCTGGTCTGGCCTGGCAGCCTCAGGGTTTTGTTCCTGCAAAACTCGTTCCCCAGTGAGGCTCTCCTCCTCAGAAGTCTGCAACACCTTCTCGGCAGCATCCCCATCCTGGGGGCTGAGGTCAAGGGTCTTGGGCTGGACACTGCAGCCCCGGTCCTCTGCCCCTCTACGCCAGCCAGACTCTGTGCTTTTGCTGGGGTGACATCGTGGGATCCGTGAGTACTTCTGAGAAAACCGCTTGAGCTGCTTTTGCAAGTATTTTCTGTGGTCAACTGACCGGCGACAGGGAGCTGATTTATCCAGAGCTGCTTTGATGTCACTGGAGGCCAGGTTAACGAAGTTCAGTAGGGTCTTCACTTCGCTGTCTGATGCCATCTCACTGGACACACCAAACAGTGACTCCCATGAAAAAGTTTATAATCCACGTTGGGACAGACCTTAGCAAACCTGCAAAACACACCAGGCAGACTTAAAAGCAGGAAACCTCAGCAAAAATAGCACCAAGTAAACGGAGGAAGAGCGAGGAGACATGTTAGACTTCTCAGCCATGCAAACAAGTTGCCCATCAGCTTGCATCCATTCTGGCAAACTCCTGGCAGAGCTGCCACACACCCATTGCCCACTGCCTTGCATCCATTGCCCACTGCCTTGCATCCATTGCCCATTACCATGCATCTATTGCCCACTGCCCTGCATCCATTGCCCACTGCCCCACAGTGCTGCCCCAGCACACACTGGCAAGGGCATTGGTTCACAAGTGCCAGCCAGCTCGGCACCTTGTCTTGTTAGATAGCACTTATATGTAAAGAAGCTCCCGCCTCCCTGTAAGCAGCTCTGGACACTCACCCGGGCACAGTGGCTTTTCTCCCTTGGGCTGGCTGCTGCAACGTCGCTGTGGAGAGGAGCCCCTTCCCCTGTAATCTCGTTAGGCAGGTTATACACCGCCAACCTCGGCAGAGGCAGCCAGGGCCTGCCAGTGTTTGGATGCAGTTTAGCAAGCACTTCAGCAAGCTGAATGAATATCGACTTCAGCGAGTTCGGGGCTCTCCCAAGCCAATCAGAAGCCACTTTGCCAAATACAAAGCATCCCAATCAGGCATCAGCCTCCCCTCCTCGCATTCTTTGCCATCACAAATTGTCACCATGGGGACAGCCACAGAAAGACAGCTAATAAATACAATAATTTCCCCACGATTTCTACCATTCTCCCTATCCTCTTCACCTCTACCAAGAACCTTCTTTTTAAAAATGACACAATCAGAAGTGAAAATGCTGAGGATGAGTTAGGGAAGTTTAGACACCCTTTTGTCTGTGCTTCTTGAAGCTGTCTGGGGGCTGATACTAACCATGCTTCATTGGCACAGGACAATGTAATACAGGGGACCAGGCTAGCCTACTTTTAACCGTTCCCCATCAGAGCCCTTTTTTTTTTTTTTTAAGAGGAGGATGATGTCAGGAAAAGGTAGGAAAGGAACAAATCTCTAAAGAGATGTGCAGATATCCATGGAAAGGGAGCTTGAGCGCTCAAGAATCTTGTCTTTATGTTTGCCCCCTCAATTGAGTTACACAAAAGCTGAATTACCCATTCAAACTACCCAGACAAAAGGATGGAGTTGGATAGTACTCTTGCATCTGTAGTCAAACAGTTAGAGACTTAAATCGAGTCGTCATGATGGAGAAAGAGTTAGACAAAGCCCATAGAATTGCCATCAGCAAACATTTTCCTGTGTCATATTAGTGGGTCTCCATGACTCCCCCTGGCCTGGGGACAATAGCACAAGTTTGCACACTCGACTACTGTCACCCTGCCAACGCTGGCAAGGAGCAGAAACAGGACAATCCTTTAAGGGGAAAGCATGCCCACTGCAGGGAAGGTAAGAAGAGAGGGAAGAAAAGGCGTGTGAAATGCTAATTGAGCTGCTTCCTTTACTGATCCCAAGTTATGTGAGCCCTCCACCTTCTTGAAGGCTTGTCCCTGAGGGGTGGCAATAACTTAATAGCATGGCAAAGCTGAAAGCTGGAGGAAGAGGAAAGCAAAAGGGTGCCCTCAGTGCACACTGAGCACACAGAGCTGGCACAACCCACAACTGGCCGTCTCTCATGGCCAGAGCAGCGCTGCTCCTGCTCTCCAGGCCCCTGGGAATAAGAAGAGTGAAGAGGGCACAGAGTGTGTGCACCAGCCATCAGGAAGATGCTGCCAGCTCTGGACCAAGAACACACATGCCCTGAGGAAAGCAGGGACTAAGGTCCAAGCCGTTTTGCAAGTATAATCTACCTTACTGATGTGAGGCAACAAAGGCCTGAGCACTGAGGATTGAAAGCAACTACATTTTACAGTTATTTTACTGTCTTCCTGTTCCTCTGATTTTCCTCAGAGGTGGACAAGATCTAGACTGTGTCATCATATCAAACTCTGGGTGGGCGCTTGAGAGATGACTCTTCAGTGCCCCTGTACAGGTGTACCCTGTGCTACCACCCCTGTTCATAGAATCATAGAATCATAGAATCATTATGGATCGGAAGGGACCTCGAAGGATCATCTAGTCCAATCCGCCTGCAACAGCAGGATCACCTAAACCAAGTCACACAGGAACCCATCCAGTCGGGTCTTGAACATCTCCAGAGAAGGAGACTCCACAACCCCCCTGGGCAGCCTGTTCCAGTGCTCTGTCACCCTCACCGTGAAGAAGTTCCTTCTCAGGTTCACATTGTTTCTCCCAGTCTAGCTTGAGTCCTGTGTGCTGGTGCCCAGGCTCAGCTGTTTCAGGTCTAGGAAGACCCCAGGGTGGGCTGTAGTGTGGTGGCTGATTTGATACCACAGATGCACCTCTCTCTTCCCAGCTTCTATTACAGAAGCAGTTCATTTGCCGGAGAGACTTGTGGCAGCTAGTCCTGCCTGCACCCTCTATCATCTGCCAAATGCCAGCATGTGAATCTCTGTGCAATCTTCAATTTCCACTTAATTGCAGGGGGCAATTTCCAGTCACCTGCTGGAGCATTTATTTCAGGATGAGGTTAGCCGGGGCCTGGCCTCTCTGTGACCCAACACAGATCCTTCTGTGCAGCTGAGGACACAGGGGGAGGTCGTCTAGCTCAGTGAAAGAGGTGCACACATCTCTGTTTGCAGGAACAAACCACCTCCTGTGCTCGTGTTTTAAGCATGAGCTGGACACCACATTGCACAGTGCAGTATCGCAACAGAGCTGGTTGGTTGCCCAAGGCAGTTAGAGGCAGGTGCCTGAGAACAAAGAATTATCTCAAGATGTTAAGGAACTGTGCCCTCAGAGGCCTGTGAAACTCAAGCCAGGTATTCTGAGACCCTATATCAAATTATAGGAGTTCAAGACCCCTGAGCTGTGCACTGAGACTGAGGGTGAGTGGGTCAGACTGAGGAGGGTGGATATAGCTTACCAGCTTCTCAGAGGATAAAAGAAACCCAGAACACCTCCCATATCCATTGCAGAGGGCCTCTCCAAGCCCTCAGACTCCAGACTTTCCCATCTTCTCTTGGAAAGACTCTTGCCCAGGATGTGTCTCTTTGGGCACCACGTTGCAGCAGTGGAGGGGCTCTCAATGCCTCACTGCACTTGCTGCTCCAGCATCTTGTTTCCCTGCAGCTGGGTAATGGTGGGGAGCCAGGGGGGAATGAACTGGCAAGTGGGATTTAAAAAACAGAGTAACCCACCCTTTCAAGGTCAGACTCAGGTTGAGCTGCACAGGGTTTTCTCTAAGAGGCCACCGGAGCCCTTTTTGTTCCTCGCTGCTCTCGCCATGTTCATCGCAATGTACATGTGAAAGGAACAATTAACAATAGGGCACTCCTCTCTGAGGATCCAATGCACTTTGAAGTGTCCACCAACCAAAGGCTCAAGAATGATACATCATTTTCCACTGTGAACGTGTCAAACTAGTATAGCAATTGAAAAAATGTCTCCACATGCCTTCCCAGCATGCAGACAGGGACCAGCTGGAGAGCCACTTCATATCCAACGTGTCACCCCCTGACAGCTGTTTTCTTGGGAATTTTCGGTATGTGAAGATTTTCCAACTCCTGGTTTTTTTTAGTAAAGCGAAAGAGTAAATCCATTCACTTCAAAGTTGTAGCCAGACCTCTCCTAAGAACGCAATATTTCTTTTAAGACTGAATAAAAGAGAGGAAAATTATTTTCTTATACAGAAATACCTGCAAAGATCTTTTAAACCATCACTCATTTCAAGTGAGGTCAGTCTTTAGCCACTTCTACACCAAAATCTCTCACAGCTCATTTCCAGGCTGAGTAGAATATTCAGTAAAGGTATTCAGCATCAAGCTGGCCTGGACTGTGCAAACAGACTCATTAACCACAACATAACTCCTTGTTGAGCCTGATCAATGTGCACTTTGAAGCAATGCGAAAATTGGGTTCCACATTTGAAATATGACAAAAGAGTGAGCAGGAAAATTCCTGGATGTGCCACCTGTGATGGCCCCTACCTTTGCCAATTAAGGGTAAATAAAAGCAAAGATATTTCAGTTGCATGAGATCTTTTTGCTCACCTGCTTTTTCCTAAGCCCCTGCTCTGCCTTCACACTCAGAAAGATGGAGCAAGAGTTTTGAATAGAGCCAGGAGCATGAGGGGATGACAGCCAATGTGAAACCAGAAGTATTAGCCTGGAGAGGATAAGTATTTGCGTGGAAGGAGACCACTGAAGCAAGAGTCCTAATTTTAGATTTCTTGTTGACAGTGATGGAAGTGGAAGGATGTCAGTGATGTGTTGATGACATAAAAGTGAAATGTATTATTTAACATCATAGTGTAAGTGGGTGCCTTTAGGAATAAGTACAATGAGAGAAGGGAAACTTGTAGGAATGCTGAGCCACATACCTCACACACTGACAAAAGGATTTTCTGCTACAAGGAAAGATGTTACTGTCTGGAAATGGAAAGGATAGATAAGTCATAGGATGAAAAATAATCCCCTTTCATTCACTATGACCTTCAAAAAGAGAGCACTCATATGGTCAGGCCTCCAAACAGGTTGTTTTCTGGCTCCAACATGGGACATGAGACAGCCCATCCCACGACCTGCAGGTTCATATGGAAGGGAAAGAAAATCTCTGTTCTGAGCATTAAATTAATCAGGGACAAAACTGGTGTGGGCTCTCAGACCAGCAACCTGGAAGGTATCTGTGACAGGCAAATGGTGAGCATGGCTGCAGGTCTGTGTTCCCTGCCACTGGTCTCACTGTCTGAGGGTGCAGCCAAAGCTCTGGGCATCAGCTTCCACAGCCCAGCCTACAGGCACTGCAGACAGCAGTGGGGACAACTCACCCTGGCACTGACCCTCACACAGCCTGGTCCTGCACCAGAGCCAAGTCCTTTTAGCCCAGGGAGGAAAAAACAAGGGGAAATAAGGGATTTCACCCCACACTTTTGCTGTCTAGTCTCAGCTATCTGCTCTCCCTCCTCAGTGCCTTGTTGAAGCCAACACCTCCACTCCCAAGAGACCAACCTGGCACTCCCACTAAATGAAGCTTTGACTCTCCCCCCTCCCCTTTTTTTCCCCTCTTGACAATCTGCTGTGACCTGAGTGACATCCTGTCTTTGCTCTCAATCCCCAATTTTCTGCATTCGGGGACAGACTTTGAGAAGGCAGTAAGTGCTGAGGCCACGCAGAGGCAGTGAGGGGGGGCTGCTGCTGCCCCGCAGGCTGCCATTCAGGCAGATGGTGGAGGGGACCAATGTGAATAGCTCCTGTCAGTCTCGCCGAGCAAACTTTACAATCGTGCTATGTGTTGGACTGCACGTGACTAATGCCATTCTTCTGCAGGCCACAGGCACGACACAGATGTTTCTTTAAGGAAAATTTTGTTTTTCTGGGCAGAAGAAGCCACCCATGGCAATATCATATCAGCGTATCCAATATTACACCCTGTAATTAAGCGTGATTAAAGCCCATCCTGCCTTTCTTTGCTTCTCTTTCTGGTAAATCGGATAATGCTTAAAAATTCCTCTGGCCTTGGCTTGGTCCTTCTGAATATTTAAATCCTGCCTCTCCACAGCAGGTATGCACAGGGACAAACACAGGCTTCTGTTCTAACTTTGGAGTGTTTCAAGATCAGTGATGAAATCAGTGCCAAGCACTACATGGAGTTTCTGCTCATTAGAAATAGTGCTACGAAAAGGATTAAGAAACACAGACATGACTAGAAGAACGAGTCAAGGTGAAGACCTTTTCTTGAAAGCACAGTAAGCTCTGGACAGGGAATGAGTCTGAGTCTGAGTCTGAGTCTCTTGACTGAGAGGAGCCATGCCATGCCAGACCAGAAGAGCAGAACTCTTGCTGCCCATATGTTGGCAAGGCTCATAGCTCTGTTTCCTGCTCCACTCTCTTGGACGGGGTTTCTCATAGCCTGTGTTTCTGCAGTGAGATGAATGCCAGGCTCTCCGGCTTGAGTGCAGCCAGAAACACACCCCTGCCACTCCTGCAGCTGCACTGCCTGACTGGTGGGGTATGTCCTTGGCCGTGGGACAAGGTGCAGGGACAAGGCAGTCCGTGGCAGAGCTCCCCTGAGCCACCAGGCACCAGGGGGAACTTAACCCCCCAGGCTTTTCCTTCCGTCTGCGCGTCGGGTCCGAGCCGCAGGCGCGGCGGTGCCGCTGGGGGGCACTGCGGACTGCCGGGACTGGGCGGGCTGGCGGGGCTGTGGGGCTGGGCGGGAGGTGGCTGCAGGGGGGTGGTTGGTCGTTGTTTGCAGCAGTTAGTGGGGCAGAGCCCTTCTGTCTGCTCGGTTGAACGTCATGAGGACGAGGTTTGCCAGCGCCGCTGCCGGCACAGCGCTGCCCCTCACACGCTGCCCAGTGCGCCCAGCTCTGCCTGGAGCGGGGTCCCAGCTGCTCAGGCCCAGGCCTGGTTTCGTGAAGTGGGTCGGGGCCATGGGGTCTGCAGTAGAGGGTGCGCTGCAGAAGCTGAACAAATCACAAAGCCAGTGTTAAGCGAAGCATCACTGATCAGCATCACAGAAGCACATTATCATAGAATGATTTGAGTTGGAAGGGATGCTAATGATCATCTAGATCCAACCCCTGACATGAGCAGGGACAACCCTTACTAGACCAGGTTGCACAAATCCCCATCCAGCCTGGTCTTAAACAGATCCAGTGCCTGATCATCCAGAACCTGTTCCAGTATCTCACTGACCTTCAAGTGTAAAGCTTCCTCCATATATCTCTATCTACAAGTCTGATGCCAAGACTATAATTTGTTTTCTTTCTACCCAAAATGGACACAGTGGATAGGAAACTCTATCACTGTTGCACGAGATAGATCTGTGTTGAAAACTCATGCAGAGCTCTGCATGACAGAGAGTGGTACTAGTCACCCTGGTCTGATCCATCATAAGGACTATGGAAATGAAACCAGACAGACAATGCATAAGGCAGCACTTCACTCACAAAATTCTGAATGAGAAGTGCTTGTAGTTATTTCTATCAGTAGCTTAAATGTTACTTGCAGTGTGATTTGCATCTTAGCAATGAAATTTAATAGGCTTTTATATTTGATGAAGATTCATATTTGAGGAAGCTTTAATATCTAAAATAGTCAGAAGTTGTATTATTTTCTTTCTGAAGTGTGTAGCAGAGCAGGACTACAAGGGCAGCAAAGTTTGGTACAAGCAATACCGTGGTTCAGCTTTAGCAGTCCTCAACTTAACAATTGCTGTTTGTTGTAGCACAGAGGAATGACACAAAGGAAACTAGAAAGAGATCAGTGTCTTACCAGTTTGCCAGCCTGGCTGAAACAAAGCTCTGCATTTGCTTTCAGAGTATGATCTGTAGACCATAGAGACGGCTGCCCTGAAAGTAAATAGGAATAGAAAGGGTCAAAAGTCAGCTTACTGTCCTGATAGTAGTTTCCTTCTCACCTACAAAGAGAAACAGGAATATAAGAATATAATCTAGAAGAATAAAAGGAGGAGTTAGAAATCTGTGTTCAGTCAGGAGATCATGATCTGGTGGCAATTACACTGACCTGGTGAGACAGCTTGCTTGATTGGAATGTGATCATGGACAGCTTTGTCCTTCTCAGGAAAGACTGGTCAGCAAGGCAACGTGGTGGAGTTGCTCTTTATGTGAGAGGGCAACTAGAATGTATTTAGTTCTGTCCAGGGGTAGATGAAGAGCGAGCTGAGAGTTTGTAAGGATGGATTAAGGGGCAGGCTGGCATGGGTGATACTGTTGTGGGTGTCTATTACAGGCCACCAGATCAGTACCAGGCAGTTGATGAGGCCTTCTACAGGCAGCTGACAGCAGCCTCATAGTTACAGGCCCTGGTTCTCATAGGGCACTTTAACTACCCTGATATTTGCTGGAAGTCCTACTCAGCCAGCCATCCACAGTCCAGGATGTTCCTCCAGTGCATTGGTGACAACTTCGTGATTTAAATAGTGGATGAGCGCACTATGAGAGGAGTGCTGCTGGATCTTCTCGCTAACAAGGAGAGTCTGGTTGAAGCAGTAAAGGTTGAGGGCAGCCTTGGTTGCAGTGACCATGAGATGGTGGAGTTCAGAATCTCATGTGTCAGGAACAGAACGCCAAGCAGAATCACAACCCTGGATTTCAGTAGGGCCAACTTCAGCATTTTCAAGCAATTGCTAGGGGAAACCCATTGGACAGGGTACTAGAAGGTAAAGGGGCCCAAGATAGTTGGTTAACATTGAGACCACTTCTTTCAAGCCCAAGATCAGAGCATCCCAACAGGAAAGAAGTCAGGGAAGGGGTACAGAAGACCTGCATGGTTAAACAGGGACTTGCTGGGAAAGAAAGTCTATAAATCATGGAAGGAAAGGTTGGCCACTTGGGATGAATATAAGACTTTGGTCAGAGGATGTAGGGATGGAACTAGGAAAACCAAGGTGTCCTTGGAATTAAGCCTTGCAAGAGAGGTGAAGGGCAACAGAAAGCACTTCTTCAAAAAGAAAAAATAGTTGGGACAACATCCAAAATCAGCAGAGAAAGTGTAGGGACACAGGCAGCACTCACCTACAACCATGTGGCTATGAAGACACCCGGCTTCAAGGAGTGCCTCAGCCTGCCACTCTTACCAGAGGATGGTACCTGTGTAAGTTGTGACCAGTTGATTGACCTGCTCAGGATGGTGGCAGAGCTAAAAGATAAAGTGGAAACGTTGAAGAGCATCAGAGAGAGTAAGAGTGAGATAGATTGGTGGAGCAGCTCTCTGAGGGTAAGACAGCAGGTTGAGGCTCCAAGTAAATCACACAAATCACAGGATTCCCTCTCCACTTACAGAAGAAGACCTCAGTGAAGAGGTGGAGTGGAAACAGGTCCCTGATCAGAAAAGCAGGCAGATCCCCTCCCAGCCTCCCCCAACACCCCATTTGATATAGCAGAACAGGTATGGGGTTTTGCAAGAGGAGCTAGGTGCTGGAGAGGAGAATGATTCACCTAGGCCAGAAGTGCCAGAAAGACTGAGTCGCTCTAGACCCACCATCAATGCTGGTTCTAAAAAGAAAGGTAGGCAGGTAATTGTGGTGGGGGACTCTCTCCTGAGAGGAGCAGAGAGCTCAATATGCTGTCCTGACCCCCTTCACAGGGAGGTTTGCTGCCTCTGTGGGGCATGGGTTAAGAATGTAGCAGACAAACTTCCCACCCTCTGATTATTATCCCCTGTTAATTTTTCAGGCAGGAAGTGATGAGGCTACAAAAAGAAGCCCAAGATCAGTTAAAAGAGATTTTAGAGCCCTGGGGAGACTGCTTAAGAGATCAGAAGCACAAGTTATTTTCTCCTCTATCCCTTCAGTGGCAATCAGGTATGAGGACATGAACAGAAAGAGCTATCTAGTGAACTCCTTGCTCCAGGACTGGTGTTACAAATAGAGTTTTGGGTTCTTCAACCATGGGCTGCTATATGAGATCTCTGGGCTGCAGGCACGGGGTGGGATGCACCTGTCCCAGAGTGGGAAAAGAATTTTGGGGCAGGAGTTACCTGGGCTCATTGATGAGACTTAAACTAGATATGAAGGAGGAAGAGGGGAACAACTGGCTGAACTGAAACAACTTCTTGAAACAACTGGAGGAAGGAAGGTACTCTCTTGGACCTGCTTCTTGTGAACAGGGAAGATCTTGTGGGAGAAATAAAGGTTAGAGGTCATCTAGGGCACAGTGATCATGAGTGAAATGAGTTTTCAATCCTTGGAAAGACAAAGAGAGGGACTAGTGAAAATAGTGACAGGTTGGTGCAATTCATGATAGAACAAGAGGGAATGGGTTCAAGCTCCAACAGGGTAAATTTAGACTTGGTATTAGAAAGAATTTTTTCACCACATTATGGTGATCAGGCACCATAATGGGCTTCCCAAAGAGGTGGTTGAGTAACCATACCTGGATGTGTTGAAAGATCGTTTGGGTGAGGTGTTGAGGGATATGGTTTAGGGGTGAACTTGTAAGGGAGGGTAAATGGTTGGACTCAATGATTCCAGGGGTCTTTTTCAACCAGAGTATTTCTGTAATTCAAATACATTGCAGGTAAAACTAACACTAGAGGCAATGTAGGCCCTCTGCTTAGTGCCTTGGTGACAGAGGATACAGAGAAAGTAGAGATACTGAAAGCCTTCTTTGCCTCTGTCTATA
>VXBP01005685.1:219356-323781 GCA_013400115.1 Rhinopomastus cyanomelas | reverse complement strand
AAGGGTCTTTTCCAACCTGGATGATTCTATGATTTGCCTTTGTGTGTGACATGAGCATATGCCACAAGCCCTTGCATTCAAATGCTCTGCAGATTTTCAAAGCATGCAGATGGTTTCCTCTGCATCTTCCCTGCTGAATGAGGGGTTCTAACTCCAGATGAAGCAGAACAGATGCCTGCCTGTAGCTTCTGTAAGAGACAGAAGCAATTCAGGCCTGGGCAGAAGGAGTTTTTTTGTCTGTGGGATGACAAGTGAAAAGTTCTAAAGTCAGGGAAAAGCCCAGACTGATGGGGCAACGTTGTTTCTGACTCTTGTATATGTTTGATGCTTCGTTTTTCAAAGTAGCATTTGAAGGCACTGCCTGTGGGGATATAGCTGCTGCACAAGCCAACCTGAGCAAAGCACACTGTCTGAAACAAGACTTCACTTGCACTGCCTACGTTTGACTGACAGAGAGCATATCAAGACATATATCCATATAATGAAGGATCAGGTTGTGGGTGCTTCCTTCACTGAGACAGGTTTCTTTCCACTAAATGATGAGAAAGTTTTCTTCACTTAGCTGGAAATTAGCACTCAGTATGGAAAACTGACATTTATTGTGATATGCACTCAAACTCAGGACCTGAAGACACCAAAAAGACTGATTAATTTCCCATCTGCTAAAAACAATTCCTATTGTGGGTTCTTTTGGTGGTTTGGTTTTGGGTTTTTTTTAATTTATTCCAACTCTGCAGCGAAATTTTCAGTAATTAATTTTATGGCAAGAGACTAATGATTTGGCAGCCTCCTCTAGTATTGCTTGAGTGACCTTGATCGGTATAATCACAGAATGTTAGGGGTCGGAAGGGATCTCAGAAGGTCATCCAGTCTAACCCCCCCTGCCAGAGCAGGACAACCTAGAGTAAGTCAAACAAGTACGTGTCCAGGTAGGTTTGGAATGTCTCCAGAGAAGGAGACTCCACAACGCAATCACAGAATTATTGAGGCTGGAAAAGTCCTCTAGGATCATGAAGTCCAGTCTATGACCTAACATCTGGAACAGGCTGCCCAGAGGGACTGTGGAGTCGCCTTCCTTGTTATAACCAGATCGTGTCACTTAACCAGTCCCAGTAAGTTGTCCTATTGGGATACTACTCCCCTTCCAGTGGGAATATACTTCCTTTATGCACCTTTACTGCTCTGTGGTTGGGCATTTATCCGTTATCTGAGCAAACATGTGAAGCTTTACGTTGGAATAGATGTAAAGAAATAATTCCACTTGGATCAAACGCAAGCGGCAATAGGGCAAGAGGAAATGGCTTCATGCTGCGCCAGGAGACATTCAGGTTAGATATTAGGATAAACTTCTTTATTGAAGTGGTTATCAAGCGTTGGAGCAAGCTACTGGGAGAAGTGGCAGAATCCATGTCCCTGGACAGTTTAAAAGTTACTCAGCATTTAGAGATAAGTTTTAGCGGTGGGTTTGATCAGTGATGTTAAAGTTCTTTTTCATCCCAAACAACTGTATGATTCTATGATCCTAAGTACTGCCTGTGCCATCTGCTTTTATTACATTTCAGCCTGTCATCATGTGTTGGGCTCCTGTGTTGTGGCCAGATTTTCATAGTGTCCTATTGCAGGGGGCTTCTTCAATCCAAGCAGAAGGTTTCATTCCGGGTGCAGTTTAATTGTCCGTGTGCTCTGCCATGAACCCCATCCATTTCCATGGGCACTTCCCTTGGAGGGGGCTCAGGTCCTCAGCCTGGAGGCAGCTCCAGGAGCTTGAGCCCGGCTGTGCATGGAAGCAGAAGACTGTCCGATCTTCCTTCCCCGTGCTTTCCGCACACGTCTCCTCGAAGGCAGATTGGGAACGAGGGCTGGATACAGGCCCTGCACCTCCCCGCTGACGGGCCGCTGGACCCCCTCGCCGAGGGCTGGGCAGGAAGCTGCTGCCGGGAGGCCGTCCCCTCTCTCCTTCCCCCAGTTCCCCGCCGGCTTGGCGACCCTCACCACGGGCCAGGGAAGGTCAGCGGGTACCCGCTCCGAGGCGGGGCTCGCCTTTGCCTTCGCCGCTACCTCCGCCCGGGACTCCCTTCATGAGAGCGGGGCGGGGTGGGGCGGAGGGGCTGGCCGAGCCCTTTCGACGGGCGGGAGGCGGCCTGACTGCTGCCGTAGCTTGGCCCGGCCGGCGGGACCACGTCAGCTGCCTGCGGCCGCTGCGGGGCCGAGCGGGAGGACCCCGAGTGACCGCAGCTCCCCGAGCTCAGTCCCTGCCACAGAGGCACGCAGAGAGGGCAGAAGGGGTCCGGCTCTCTGCCCCTGCCGGCCTGGGCAGCCCCTCTCACCCCGCTGAGCTNCTCGACAGCTCTCCCCTCCGCTGGGAAGGGGACCTGCCGGCAGCACTTGCCAGATCCGTCTTGGGGCTATGTAAGGGGCCGAGAGGCCCAGAATGGCCGGGCAGGGACACCCCGAGCCCCTCCCCTGATCGAGCAGAGAAGGAGCGCGCGGCTCGTGCTCCGACACTTCCCTGGGGAGAGCGAACCGCTGGGGCTCTGCCGCCGTCGGGCTGGCGCGGCTGCGGGAAGCCCGGCGCGGGTGGGGTGACAGGCAGCCCGCACCTCGCTCTGGGCCGGCCGGGGGTCTCGGAACCTCCGGTGGGGGAAAGCGTCGCCTTTTGCCCTCGGCGATGGTGGGGCTGCGGGGAGCGTTCGGACAGAGCAACCCGGCCTCCTGCCGGCTGCCCCGGGGCCGCTTCCCCGCAGCTGTCCCGGGCGGGGCGGGCGGCTCGGCAGGTCCTGGACAGCTCCTGCTTTGAAAGCCCTGCGAGCGCCCGCTGCCAGCGCCCGGAGAGCCGGGGCGGGGTGGGGCGCCGGGGTGGTGGGGGAAGGCGTCTGACAAAAAAAATCGAGGAGACGACGAGTCAGAGTTTCCTGCCGCTCAGCTCCGCTCCCAGTGTCCACGTCCTCAAAGCATGGAACCAATTTAACACCGTCACCCCCCTCCCCTCCCCAGCTCCATCCCCCCTCCCTCCGGTGACGGCCCGGGAGCCGCGCGGGCCCCACGGCCGCCGCGCGCCCATTGGCTGCGGCGCCGCCGGTGACTCGCAGCTCCGGGACCCTCCTGCGCTACAAATAAGGGGCGGTGCGGGGCCGGGGCCATTTATCAGGGCGAGCAGCAGCGGGTTCCCGTGAGGGCCGGAGTTGCTCCTGGGGACTGTATGCCCGCGCCCCGCAGGCCGTAGCAGCTCAGCACCGCCCAGGGACCCGGCACCACAAGGAGTCTGCATGTCTTGCGACTAGACATGCTCAGCTTTGTGGATACGCGGATCGTGCTGCTGCTCGCAGTAACTTCGTACGTAGCGACAGGCCAATGTAAGTGCTTCCAGCTCGTTCGCGACACGGGTGGTGTCAGGGGGTGGCTGTCCCGCTCCGCGCTCCGCCCGCACCTCTTCCCCGCGGACCGCGGGGAGCTGCAGCTGCCCAGGCTACAGGGAGCATCTCACAGCGCTGCCGCCGCCGTCCCACAGCAGAACCCGGCTGCCTTCATTTTTTTCCCTCCGAAATAAGGAAGGATGACAAAAGGACAACGAGTTTGCCCCTTTACCCTAGAACAAAAAAAAGGCGGGCAGGTGTCCGAAGGAAATGCGAGGTTAAAAGCCAGGAGAAGACTCTTTACGGCAAGCTGACGGATCGGGTTGCGCAGTTCCCTAAGCGAGGAGCCAGGACGGACGGGTCGGGGGCGGCTCGCCCCTTCCCCAGATCCCTGGGGGATGCCCGAGGCTCATGGCCGCGCCCCCTGCCGGCCGAGCGGCAGCGCTGCAGTGCGCTGCGGGCCGGGCGAGCGGCGAGGTCTTCTCGGCCCCCGGGGGCTCCTGGCACGCTGAGCCTGGCCCCTGGGTGCCGGGTCTCTGGACAGGCCAAGAGGAGGGAGGCAGCGAAGGAAGTATTAGCTCTAGTGCCTACAGGGCAACCCGAGGGCGCATCGCGGTCCGCGCCCTCCCCGACATGAGGATTTCTTCTCCCCTCGTTCTCAGAGAAGGGCAGCTCAAACCCCGCACTCGATGGGAGCTTTTCCGCTGTCCCCTGGGGACCTCTCTGACACCTCGCCGCCGTTCCGTGCAGGACTGGCTGTGACTGGGGTCTGGCTGCACTCCGGGAAACGGGAGGGCTCAGCCGTTCTGGCTCCCGGGGAAGATGCCCCCAGAGCCACCCTGCTGGTTTAGTGGCCCGTGGGAAGCCCGAGGGGACGTTCCCCCATCCCTCCCGTTGACGGATTCCGCCAGAGAGACCAACTCTGCTTTTCCCCAAAACAAGTTGGTCAGTATCAGCAGAAGGCATCGATGGGTTTCCGTCTGTGCTGCACTAGGATGGGCAGTTGGTGCTGTCACCGTTCTGCTGGACCACACAAACCGTCTGACCTTGGCGCAGTGATCACGCCCTGCCGAAAGTGATGCTTTGTGCACAAACACCCAGCACCCTGTTAGTCTGTGATTCAAGCTGCTGATATTAAAGCACGATGTGAGATGTTCAGCAGGGTAGGCATCAGCCAAAATAGGTTTTTAATGGCTGGAAGCTCAGAAAACAAGTTTGGAAGTTGCTATCTCTAGCAAATCAATGAGAGCAGACTTACCCTAATACATGCAAAGTTGTTTGGTGTTTGGCAGCTCCAAACTGTGTCCCCACTGTGATGTTCTACATCAAGTTGTGAAAATGGGTAAATTCGAGTAGAACCATTTCCCATGAACAATGAATGCACACAAAATTGTGTGCATTGTTTTCCTGTGGAGTTATGGTTAAGCAGATTTAGAGCAGGCTTAGAGAAGACCGCTGCCTTTTAATGTTTCTTGCATTAAGGAAGTTAACCAACTTACATTTTCTTTTAAAAGCACTGAAATGTAAAACTTGTAAAATAACTGAATCCACACTCTAATTATATCTTTTTTTTTTTCTCTTTCCTTTTTCCAGATGTGAGTCAGGTCAGTATCATTTCTTATCTAATATGCAGCACTCCAGTTAACCAGGCTAGACCTCTTTTTCTTGGCAGTAGCATTTACTAACATTAATCCCCAAGATGGTCATGGAAAGATGCCAGTGAAATGCCGATGGAGCTGCCTGGAAAGGTACCCACCCCAATTTCTCAAGTGGGACGGCCTTTTTCAGCGACTGCCTTCATAGGTGTAAAGACCATCAGGAGTGGAGCAGTGGTGTTTGGACACTACCCCTGGCAGTCTGAACTGGAGATGCCTCTACTCTAAAGCCAGTCTTACAGTCTAAATTTCATTGCGCTGAAGGATGCTAGAAGAACTCAGGTGTGACTTTTTTAATGCCAGTTTGGCAGGGTGTTATAGGTATAAAATTGCTAGTCTTCAGCACAGTGTTCTAAAGCAGTTAACGTGTGTTTTTGCTATATCATAAACTCCTAGCTTCCACAGTAATTTAAAACCACAGGGTGTACTTCAATATACTGTACTAAGAGAAATTGTATTTGCTTTAGAAGATGAATCTAAGTTTGTACATTATTGTAGTTTAAAATATTGTCAGAAATTATACCTGGGGTTTTTTTTAAATTAATTTTCTGCTTTTTTTCCAGGCATCTGTAGGGCGGAAGGTAAGTGTTTTACATTTTTTTCTGATGTGGAACTGGAGATAATATCAGATATTTTTAGGCAGATGAATATTATATTGAATGTTAGATGAAAGTTGTTTCCAGTGTTCTCTGAGAATAGCACTTAGATAAGTAGGAAGTAAAAAGGAGGGAGCAATGGTTGTGGCATCTTAACACCAGGGTAAATTCAAATACTGGGTTAGAGCTGCTTTA
Source organism: Rhinopomastus cyanomelas (assembly GCA_013400115.1). Lineage (NCBI taxonomy): Eukaryota > Metazoa > Chordata > Aves > Bucerotiformes > Rhinopomastidae > Rhinopomastus > Rhinopomastus cyanomelas. The sequence goes on along the minus strand of VXBP01005685.1, from coordinate 317,982 downwards.
TCCAAGAGGAAGACTAAGCCTTCCAAGAACTGAATGGCATCAGCTTGGCATTCTCATTCAACCAGAGTTTCTCTGGAAAGATTTATATGAATTGAACAGTACAGCCATACCCATCCAAGTCTAAAAGGCTAAATAAGAGTCTATTTTATGTTTAAATGTCACTACTGTTAAAGTAGAGCAAATTATTCAGTAGAGACTAAAACCAGCTTTGCAAGTACTTCTGTAGACTGTGCAGTGGTAGTTTTAACTACTGTAGTAATGACAACAACTAATCTACATCCAATAGCTTGTTGTAGAGAAAGAATGTACTATCTGTGGAAAATAGCTGTCAGACCTCTGTAGGCAGTCTCATTTCTCTACACCAAAGACTTTCAATTTGTCTGTTTCCCTGGAAATTTTCCGTGGTATCTCATTCAGTTTTATTTTCTTCGAGCAGGGCCCTAGAGGAGACAAAGGGCCACAGGGAGAAAGGGTAAGGAACTGGATTGTCGTTCGCTTGTTTGTGATCTTTGCGCAAGCCTTGTCGGAAGAACAAGAATGAGTTCAGGCAATGGTGTCAGATTAAATTCATGTGCCTGTAGAAGCTTGCATCTACAGTTCTGTTAAACCAAGTTTCCTCTGTACCAAACGCTGCCCTGGCAAAGCTCCCCAGCCTGATTATGGTCATTGTGCCTGAGCAGAGGCGGTTGAGTTCGGACGAGAAACTGGCACTCAAAGTGATGGCTTGAAAAATTCTTTCCAGTTGCCCATAGTGGAAATAGTGCATGAAAATGCAGAAGGGCAAGTTGTCTCATAAAGATGTAGTGTTTGAACAGTATGGTAAATGGAGAAGCTCTCTACATCAAACCCAAGCAAGCTAACTTTGAGGATCATTCATCATCTGCTCCTCCAAGGCAGCTTGATAAAGCTCTTTTCTTGGCAGCTAGGCATTTGTCGTCTATCTTCTGTTGGTCCAAGCAGATAGATACTGTTAAGGGCTTCTGTAAAAATAGCCATAAATAAGGACAGTTTAATAATTCAACTGTAATGTTAATTTGTATTGCTGATACCTGCTTTTCTGATTTGTTTCTACATCACTGCTGCTTTTTGTGCTGTGAGTTTTTGGCATGCTGTAATTCACAGCCTTGCCTGGGCAGTGTGTACTTACCACATGTCTTTCCTCTGTCTTCTGAAAATGCCATGGCTCTGACAGATATTTCTTGAGGATTTCTTAGTTGATAATTTGCTGAGAGATGTTGTGGGAACTATTGGGAAGGATAGATCTAGTACCATCAACTGGGTGTTTGTTTAACGAAATGAAATTGCGTTGTCCCGAAGGCAGCAAGCCTAATCCTGGTCTGTCAGAAATCCCTAAGATTTTTATTATGGATTAAATCTAGCACTGAACTGGGTCCAAAACACTGCTCAAAGAAAATACCTCAGCTGCCACGATGGCAAAACTTCACCAGCTTCATGCATTGAGGTGGAAAGAATGTGACAGCAAATGTTACTGAGCTGAACATGTAATTTGAAGCTCTTGTAAAAGAAGTTCTGACAGTGACTGTAGAAGAGTGCTGATGTATTGTTAATGAATTTGTACCACCGAGTAGTCCAGCTTGATTAAAAATCAGCCTTTGACTTACTCTGGATCCATATTAGTTCACACCAGTGAGGATGACCTCTGCCAGTCCTCCAGCTCCTAACATTTTAGCATCTTCGGTAACAGAATCTGATGGACTGTGTGGTTCCCACGGGTCACTTGGGATTCAAGGGTCTAACAGTTTGGTTGTTTAAAGTGAAACCTTGCAATTTTGAGATTACACTTCAGTTGCATAGATCCAATATGTCCCAAACTGAGCTTCTCAAATATGAAACTACAGTGAACATGTGATACGAGGTGTGTAAATTCAGGCTATGCTTATTTTCTGAAGCTAGACATTAATTGAAGGTGCAGGCACAGCACTGCTGTACTGTGCTATGTAGGTGCCTGGTTACTAATGAATTTATGTCTTCAGAGATTTCTTTAGCCACTTCTCACATTCATTTTACAATCCTCTTTTTTTGCCTCTAGGGTCCACCAGGTCCACCAGGCAAAGATGGTGAAGATGGTCCACCAGGTCCTCCAGGCCCCCCTGGTCCTCCAGGTCTTGGCGGAGTAAGACATTCAAACTTTCTATTCCTGAAGCTTTGTGCTTTGTGCCTACACTCAAGTGCACGTCTGCTGGAAAACCCTCGTGTTGCGTTGGAAAGCAGAGGAAATACTCTCTTGAGATCTGCAAGAAACGGATGCACCTAGTTCCAGTGAAGCTCTCTTTGGAATATGTGTTTTCCATGGCAAATCTGGATACTGCATTCAAAAGGGACTCATGCACAGAGGCAAATCAATGCTGTTAATTGGCATTAAATTCATTAACACATAATATGTGTGGATTAGGAATCAATTAAACCTGTGCTGTTAAGCAGATGGGAAAAAGAAATGGCATTTGCAGTTGAGTTCAGGAGACAGCAACTGTATTGGAATCAGCTGAAGATGACTACCCTTAAGCTACAAGTCCATACTTAAAAGTCTTTCAGAATTTTATCATATCATCTTCTAGCATTTTTCATTTCTATTTGCATTTGTGCCGCAGAACATAAGAGGACTGTCTCCTACTTTGTGCAGGAGTGTCTGTCGTGTATTCTTGGCAGAAGGCTGGCTTCAACTCTGCTTGGCATTAGCCTGCACAGGGAGCATGAAGACACAGAGTCCTAGTGCTGAAGTTTAGTAAATCCTCCTGTGTGGAAGTTTGCTCTTTGGCCTTTGACACGAGCAGTAATCCTTTATTTCCCTAAACTGCTTTAATTAAATCCTATTACTTTAATGTGCCAATAAAACTAGCAAGAAAAGGATTTTCAGCTGTGCAGAATAGAACATTTTTAAATTTCAGGAAGAGGAGAAATGTACTTTACAAATGTAGACACATATTTACCTACAAATCTTTTTAGTGATGAAATATCAGAAGTCCAGTGCAGTGTTGCTGAGGCTGCATGTTCCTCAAGTCTCTGAAAGGCCCAGCTCATCCCATAGTCATCCAGGGTCATTACATTCATGTTAACTAAGCAATGTGGTGAAAAATTGTGTTAACTTCCCTCACGGGAAATCAGGCAGAACAATTTGAGGGTTTCAAGGAAGTTTTCAGCTTTAAACAAGCACTGAGTTTGCATTCTTAGTTTTCAGTTTCATGCCACTCTCACTGCTGCACTGATATTTGAGGACATCGTGTGGAAGGGCCTTCCTAGCAAAACTGAGTCATTGAGAAAGAAGCAAAGAAAAACATGTTTATAACAGGGCCATGTGTGTTAAGTTTTAAAGATGCTGCTCTAACACGTTGTATAGCAAGATGTGGGATGATAATTACTAATACTTGTTAAAGTTTTCGTGCTTTAATTTCAAACTTTCTATCACCTACAGAACTTCGCTGCTCAATACGATCCATCTAAAGCAGCTGATTTTGGGCCCGGACCTATGGTAGGTACACGGTCTAGCATTTGATGACTTGTGTTGGTAATGTTTAGTGTTCTCCTGTGAGTCTAAACCAGCAGTGTGAACACAAAGCATCGTGTTACCTTCAGTGTTTTCATCATATATTGAGTCAGTCTGCAAGATGGTCCTTTGATGCAGGACAATATGAACTGCTGAAGTAGTCTCAGGGCTTGAAATACAGTCACAGAATCACAGAATCATTAGGGATTGGAAGGGGCCTCGAAAGATCATCTAATCCAATCCCCCTGCAACAGCAGGACCACCTAGACCAAGTCTTTGTATTTAACTCGTCATAGAATCATAGAATCATTAGGGATTGGAATGATTCTATGAAGTGTAGCACTGCTGTGTCAGATCTGATGTTCTTTGATGCAGCATCACTTTACTCATGTTGAGACAGAAGATTCTGTTTAAGGAGTGAGGTTGATTTTAAAGCTGCTCTCTGAAGCAGACCTAAGCCTAGGCAGTAACACAGTGTCTCAGCTCCACTTGGTGACCATGGCTGTAGGTTTGGCAGGAAATTGACCGCCACCTTTGGTTCTCAACAACTGAAATGTTAGTGTTTACTACTGGGAGGCTACTCTGAGGAGGAATCAATTGGTTACTGTATCCTATGTCCAAATGAACATTTAAGGAGTCTGTTGCCTCTCCAGGTGGATTTCTAACCCTTCCTGATATTAACCAGGTACTTTCAGTGCACACAGTTAGCCAAACACAGGTCAAATTCTCCACAGTGTGTGATGGCCATCACAGACAATGCATCTGTGAGCAGCAGGACGAAGGCTGCCCAGGACTGTGCTGTGTCAAGGGCTTGTTTCCATTCCTGAAAATAGAGTGATAATTGATTTTATGTTATAATGAGTTATTGAAAATATTTGACATCCATTTAGATCCTTTATATAGGAAAACAGGAGTTTAGTCAAGGAACTTTAATCAAGTCCTGCTTTCAGCATCTGACAATAAATGAGACAACGTAGATGCATTTCACAATTTCCGAGTCAGTTAGGGTTAATCTAACAGCAACAGCACTAGAGTCTACATACCGTGGGGAATTTTAAGCTGAATAAAGAAGATGTGAGAGATTGGAAAAAAGACTGCAAAAAAATTATGGAACATACTGTAAGAGAATCACAGGGCTTATGCAGGATACATCATTCAGACTGTGAGAAGCTGTGTGTCCTAGAATTACTGCGTATTTTTATAGCCACTTACTTTGGGGGTGAAACGATGAGAATGTAATAAAAAATAGAAATCAATTAAATATTTAAATAGACACTGCTCATTATTTGAAATAGATGTATACACAGTATGTGTGGGAGTTGCTTTCTTTGCAAAAGTGTGTATGAACCTGCCTGTTCATGGCAGTACTGCCATTATATACCTTTGTTTTCCCTTTTACCTCTCTACCATTTTAATGACCTTCTCCACCATCATCTCTTATTGAAAATCATGATAGAATTAACAGGTCCAGAAATACAGCCTTTATTCTTGTGTTGTTATGAGCCTCATCTGGAAGTTCATGCACAGGGAAGGAGAGGGCACATAGGAGAGTGAACCAGTGCACTTGATAACAAGCCCAAGTAGATTAAGAAGCCTAATCACAAGGCTCCCAGCCATAATGGTATATTTTCATCAGTCTCACTGGGTTCCATCCTCTTTCATTGTCATTAGAAGATCTGTTTGTACATGGACTACCTGTGCAAATTAATGGAGGTAATTTAATGTTTAGAATCATAGAATTGTTTGGGTTGGAAGGGACCTTAAAGATTATCTAGTTCCAACCACTCTGCCATGGACAAGGACACCCGTACTAGACCAGGCTGCTTAAAGCCCCATCCAGCTGGGTCTTGTGATGGAGCATCCACAACTTCCTTGGATTACCTCTTCCAGTGTCTCACCACCCTCAGAGTGAAGAATTTCCTCCTCATATCTAAGCTGAATCTGCCTTTACTCCTCTAACTTGACTTGAACATTGTGCACTGAAAACTATGCTGCGTATCAATATTAGAGCTACCAGGAACTGGTGTGATAGATTAGTTTGAATAATGGAGATTTAAAAAAAAAAATAATTGACTTTTTTTTCCCTCTAGGGTTTAATGGGACCTAGAGGCCCACCTGGAGCATCTGGACCTCCTGTAAGTACCATCTCATCTCTCTTACTAATGAACACTGACATCCCTGTAAAATGACAAAATACCTTATTCAAACACTAACAAAATTTCCCTCCTCTTCTAGGGTCCTCCTGGCTTTCAGGGTGTTCCTGGTGAGCCTGGTGAACCTGGTCAAACGGTGAGTATGGGTTCCACATACAGACACTGTTAGCATTAGAACTGGCACACCCAAATGGGATTATAAAACCTAGGACCATTTCTCATACCCATGTGCATGCTCTTGAATGCTCAGATTGGATGTTCTTGCTTGATCTGGTTACAGAACTTGAGCTGAACACTGACTTCTTCAGATCAGAATCTTAAAGTGCAAAGTCAGTTAGGCTCTAGCTGTGCCTCAGCTTGAGTCAGAAACCAGTAAAAAGATTTACCTGAAGAATGATGCTTTAGTTAATCCACAGTCTTTTTTTAACAGGGTCCCCAGGGTCCTCGTGGTCCCCCTGGTCCTCCAGGAAAGGCTGGTGAAGACGTAAGTGGTTAATAAATATTTCTTACCTATTTTTATTGACCATAATTTTTACACTGTTCTTGATAGAACAAATAACCTCGTGAAATAATGATTTTGCAGTGCAAGAGATGCTGTCTGTTGGAAATGTACAGAAAACTCGGTGTTTAACATAAAAACCTCTCCTCGAATACAGGGAGAAGGAAACCTGAAAGCTAACAAGCTCTCTGTATTTATTGAATAATAAAAACTTTGCTCATGGTTTTTCTTTTATAAAAAGCTATTCATGTTGTTGTTTTATCAAATAAGCTTCACTTCTTAGTGCTTTTTTCCTCCATTTTTTAGGGTCACCCTGGCAAACCTGGAAGACCTGGCGAGAGGGGTGTTGCTGGCCCTCAGGTGTGTAGCAGTGTGTCACACACAGTGCAGAGCAGTTCTGTTGTCAGTGAAACCTGACAACATTCTGGAATTGCCCCACATTAACAGTTTAGTTCCCTCTATGGATTAACCCAATTTCAGTTCTTAACCTTCGGGGATATCATACAGTTTGTGTTCCTCCCCCATCCCAGTAAAGCTAGTCTGAGAGTAACAGAAGTGATGCAGGGAAGAATGACACAGGAGCAGGTGAGCAGCCACCTTGGCACAGAAAACCAAACCAGCTGTGTTATCACATGTTGATGCATGAAACCTCTGAGACTCAGAACTGGAAAATCAGGTTGATTAGTTAGGCTTGGAACAAGTCTGGTCCTGGGAAGCTAAGGAATGGACTGTGTTCCTCACTTGAATGATCATGGCCCAAATCTGTTCATTAATTTTATTGAAAGGCTTTTTTCTTCCTTTTAAGCTGCAGTGTATAATGTGAGTGACAATCAGTCATGCACTGTGTTTTTTTAGGGTGCTCGTGGTTTCCCTGGAACTCCTGGTCTGCCTGGCTTTAAGGGAATTAGGGTGAGTGTATACAGTTTATTTATATATATAATTTTTCCCTGACAATGTTTCAGTATATTGAAAGCTCCTGGAAAGCCTCTCATAGCTGAGAGCATGATCCTCTTCAAAGGTTACCATCTTATTGTCTCCTGATATGAAAGACCACTGAGATTTTTTTAAATCATAAATTCTATCAGGAAATCATTTCATACGAAAAGAAGGATTTACCTTAAAAGACTGAGTTTCTGTAGAGTTATTTTTGGAAAAACATACATTAATATTTGTTTTTCTACTCAATATAGGGACACAACGGTCTGGATGGGCAGAAGGGACAACCTGGTACTCCTGGCACCAAGGTACAGATGAACTCTGCAAATTTAGAATGCATTTGTAGCTTGTTGTAGCAAAAAACATAAGAGTCCTCTCTAGTCAGTCTTACCTGTCGTCATTAAACACTACTGAGCTGCAGCACCTAGCAGTTGTTTGATCCATGTAGGACAGATAGGTATCTAGTCCAAACCTCCTGCAACAAGCAGGGACATCCCTCGCCAGAGCAGCTTGCCCAGAGCCCCATCAAGCCTGACCTTGAATGTCTCCAGGGACGGGGCCTCCATCGTCTCTGTAGGCAACCTGTTGCAGTGATCCACAGCCCTCAGATTAAAGGACTTTTTCCTGATGTCTGACCTAAATCCACCCTTTTCCAGCTGAAAACTGTGACCCCTCCTGTTATCATTCCCTGCCCTTGTGAACAGTTCCTTCCAAGAACTGCGTGCACTTTAACATGAGAAGTCTTTCCTGGGGCCACCGGTCAAGTGAGTGCTTTAAATGACTAAGAGCTGCAGAACTGGCTCCTGATGGTTGACTCCTCAGCAGCACTTCAGGCTGATTTTGCTGTCTCTGCTTTCCTGTGAATTGTGATTTGCATTTTGGTGGGTGCATTTTTGGCAAGGTTTTTAACCTTCAGAAACAGTTTGGTGAAAAGACAGTGAGTACTCAGCTGTCCAGACACGGGAGATTGAAATAAAGCAATTAAGTAAAGGAAAGGACTAAGTCCTTAGTGCTAATTGGGCTGGAAAGCACAGACATAATAAATCAAGGTCAGTCGTGGTGTGTTTGTGCTGAAAGCAGTGATGAAGGCAAAAACTTGGCTGCTTGAAGCATTTGAGACTAGCTACGTTCAGAAATACTCAGGATACAAGTGCTCCAGTCACTATAGAGCAACTGCAGCCTTGCTGAGAACACTGGCTACTGAAGAGAGGAGTCACGTTGTAATGGCTGTCACTCATATCTCAGTGTTATTGGTCCCAAGTTTAAAAACACTGAGACAAACACTTAATAGCAGCCATCTGACAGGAAATTTGTCACCTGGTAACTTAAAGCAAAAGAAAAGATCATCCTGCTTTGCTCTAACAAACAAACCATCTGCTTATTGATCTGAACTGGTAGTTGCCTGTCAGGCCCAATCTCTAGTGGTGCCACAGAGTAAATATCAGGATGAAGACTAGCTGAAGTGGGTGACCCCATCAAGCTGCTCTGGCCCTCTCCCAGGACGATTCCAGCTGACCATGTTCCATTTTATGCTGAGACAGCTGCAGTCTCTGCACCCTCAGGACTTGATGTGCTGTTATTTTATGCCGTGGTGCAGGTGCTACAGATGACAGAGAGCACAGGATGCAGCAACTGAATATCTCTCTAGATTGTGGTTTGCTCTCTGTCCAAAGCATCCTTCAAGTAAGTGAAGCCTGTAAACTTTCTGTTTCACAGGGAGAACCTGGTGCCCCTGGTGAAAATGGTACCCCAGGACAACCTGTAAGTATTTCCTGCTGCTGTGAGTAATGATAATCTGATAGATTTGGTTCAGCCAGCATTTTGGTAGATGCTCTGATACAATAGTATGTGAACATTTACAACAGAATTGCCTGACTGGCTGCAACACACTTCATATAAAGACGTAACAGCAGAAAAACATCCCAGACCTGTCTTGAATGAATGGATCTGAATGAATTTCTTTATGCTTTCTTTTAGGGTGCTCGTGGTCTCCCTGGAGAGAGAGGAAGAGTAGGTGCCCCTGGACCAGCTGTAAGTGTCTCACTCTTTGTCATCATGATCAGCCACTTATTGTGGCTTTCACAGATCTTAAAATAATTTTTCAAACTCTTTATCATGTTCCTTCCTAACAGGGTGCTCGTGGAAGTGATGGCAGTGCTGGCCCCACTGGACCTGCTGTAAGTTTCAGTCTTGATCTCTGACGGTCTGGTTCCATTAGGCCTCATGTCCCTCTTTTTATAGCAGGTTTTTGGGGCTTCTGAGTAGTTGATTGTGTGGACATTTTTAACCAGTTCTTTGTTGCTTAAAGAAAATCAGGAATAGCCCAGAATAGTTTTTTCCTTCCTGCCTTCAAAATTCAAACCAATAGTGAAGCCTTACATAGTTCTGTTAACTTCACTGGAGCTGTTTTTAGTGCTCCCTGTCACTTGGAACCCAAGTCCTGCTTCAGCAGAGTAGGACATCAGCATAGGTGTGAATTCTCTTTAAATTCTCTCTCATGGGGGATTTAAAAATGGATGTGATTGAATATTTAAATCGCAGGCAAGCAGAGAACTTATTGCAGTGGAAATTCTGAAAGATTATATTTTCATGTCTTAAAGGGCACCTGGTCTTTTCCCTTTGTTTATACAAAACCTGTGAGAATCCCAGGTACCCTGTTTATAACAGAGTAGGTTCTATAATGTTGGAAGCCAGTTCCTCCTTGCTGTAGCAGCTAACCCCTCTTACTCTCTTGGATTTGTGAGGCAGTTGTTTTATAATCAGCATTTATAATTGAAAGATGTTAGCTTACAAAAAAGTAGATTTTTTTGGTATCTACAGTAATTATATTGGATAGTTAATTAATAATTACTAGTTTCAATAAGAATTGAAAAAACTCTGATCCTTTGATAAGAAAGGCTATGGATCCATCAGTGTATCATCCCTTGTGGTGCCTGGGTACTGTACATGAGGAAGCTTGTCAAATCTCACAGCCATAGCTAGACAGGGGAATCAGTAAAAGACCCTCCTGAAGCTGTTATTCATTACCTGTGACATTATAAAAAAAGAAGGGCACTGGGGCTGCTCTGGGTATGCATGGAGACATCTGATGCTTTCACGTATTAGAATCAGCTCCTGCCCTCAGCTACTGTTAAGCAAAATCCTGGCCTCAAAGCAGTGCCTCCTGAAGAGGCACAGAGACTAGATCTTGCCAACCAGCTTCCCATGGGTGAAAGACAAATGCTGTCTTCAGTGCAGGACTCTTGTGACTGCTGGTGGGGAGGTGGACACCGTTACTCCTGCACTGTAAATGGATTGGAAACAGTCACTTGAGAGCTGCATTTGCAGGGTGCAGTGCATGTCTTCATTCATTGTGGAACCATACAGCAAGACAGCTTGCCTTGCAGATGACTGCCTCTGCCCATGCTCTGTCTACTCTTTCTCAGGTGTTTGGCCTCGAGGCAAGGTTTTATGATTCATACAGTTTAGCTGCACCACGAATGATGTTCAGCACAGGCTGGATGGTGCTCTAGCCAGCCTGGGCTAGGGTGGGGTGTCCCAGCCCATGGTGGGGGGGTTGGAACTGGATGATCAGGTGGTCCCTTCCAACCCTGAGTGATTCTGATTCCATAACTTCTCCTGCTGTGATCCTGCTGTGGCAGGGGGATTGGACTGCATGATCTTTCGAGGTCCTTTCCAATCCCTAATGATTCTATGAATCTATGTTTGTAGTGAACCAAATCTGTCTGTTTGAGGCTTCAGAAGCTGATATTCTGAGAGGGTGATGTGCAGAAGTCTCTATGTGCTTTTTAAAATCTGTTTACTTCAGCAAGTAAGATGTTTCTGTCAGCACTGAGTACCTTAACACAACTGCTTTCCTTTCATTTCCTAGGGCCCTATTGGTGCCGCTGGTCCTCCAGGCTTCCCAGGTGCTCCTGGTGCTAAGGTAAGAACATCTGCCTCTCCTGGTGTATGAGATAGTGAAGAGCAAAGGTATTAATTAGTATTGCTAGGCAGCAAAACCCCCCACCCTCTCTGAAATAGGAGTTCTTTCTTGTCAGGTACACATCAGGATGAGGATGAAACAGTAGTTGAGTGGCTGCCTTCCTCCAGACAAACTTACTGAAATTCCAATTGTGAGATGGCATTTAAACAGTCCCATTTTGCTCCTGCAGACTATAACTTAGATTATTAAGTTTTTTGCTCAGATCTTGGCATTTTTACCTGCTTAAGAATATCATTATCTTGAACTTTACTTTGTCCAAGAAAGGAAAGAGGATTTGGGGCAAGAATACCCCACGTGCTGCAGTTACAGGTGTCAGTGACCTTTTGCTAAGAAGCTCAGAGCACTTACCTGTAGCATGATGCAGTTTTTCACCCTTAACTCAAGTACACAAACTACTCCATCTCCCAACAAATGGAGGAAGGAAGTAGAGAGTGTTGTTTGCTACAGCTCTTAACTGCAAAGAAAATGAGGAACAATTGAGATCCCGTTCTGGTTACTCTTGTCAAAGGCAAGACTTCTGGAAGTCATTAAGTCTTCTCTTGCCAATGTGACTGTGGTTACAGCGTGTAGTTTCAAGAGAGGACTCTATATGTTTAGGGTGAGCTCTTGGTTACTTACAAAATTGCTGAAGTTGTTATTAGATTCAAAAGTTTTTTTATAGTAGACTTAGGGAAAACAAGTTTCTGAGAGTAAAATGAAGAAACCTTTTTCCTCTCCTTTACTCCACTGTGAAGATTATCCTACAGCACTCCAGGCATCATTTTGCATCAGTTCAAAAGGCATTTTAAGGCCACAAATGCATCTTCTCAGAGCACCTGCTGTTCCCGTGTTAGTCATCAGCTTTGATGGAGCCCGGCTAGACCCTTCAGATTCAGTACCTTTAAAATCCAATAAAAGCTCTCAGCACCTTGACTTCCTGCCCTCTGATGTATGTGATTGTTTTCTGGATTGTTCCACTGTTGCCCTAACACTGTGCACTGAGAGAGTGCTCTGTCCTCTCAAACAGGGTGAGATCGGACCTGCTGGCAATGTTGGTCCTACTGGTCCTGCTGGCCCAAGAGGAGAAATTGGACTTCCTGGTTCTAGTGGTCCAGTTGGCCCTCCAGTGAGTAACTTGCCAAACTTCATCTACTGTCAGGTGGGTGCACTTGAGACTCTGAATTAACCAGTATTGTTATCTTTCTTTCTAGGGCAACCCTGGAGCTAATGGCCTTCCAGGAGCCAAGGGGGCAGCTGTAAGTACAGCCGTGTTCACACCTCTTTGCTCTGAACAACCCAATTCAGTCAATGCACCAGAAAGGTGATGGGTTCATACCACCTTTTGTTTTGGACAGGGTCTTCCTGGTGTTGCTGGTGCTCCTGGTCTGCCTGGTCCTCGTGGTATCCCTGGACCTCCTGGTCCTGCTGGTCCTAGTGGTGCTAGAGGACTTGTTGTAAGTGACTTTGTATATTCCTTGTCTTCATCTGAAAATTGGACACGCAGTTGTAAAACATGTCCTTTGGATATATTTTTGTATTTAATGCAGTCATTTTTCATGATCTATACTGTGATTAAACACTAATTCACTTGTGGGTCTCGCTGCTTGCTGCAGACACTGAGACTGAAGAGGGTTGCTTTGCAGTCTCTTTGAGCTCTGTCTGTGGTGACAGCATCAAGCAGTAGTCTCACAACCAGGCCTTCTGTGGATATCCTCAGTAGAGGAACCAGCCTGGAATGTGTCACAGCTCAAGTGCCATCATTCCTAAGCATCTTTAACTGTTTGTTTTCATGCCTGTTACACAGAATTGCAGTTGTGTTCGTGGGCTAGCAAGGATGGCGTCACATTTTCTAAGGCTTTGGGGTTCATGAAGAAGCTATCTAGGTAGAAGAGAGATTCCTTTTGGAATGATGTTTAATTCTGTCATCTCTTTTCATTTTGGACTATAGGGTGAACCAGGCCCTGCTGGTCCCAAGGGAGAAAGTGGTAACAAGGGTGAGCCTGTAAGTATGGCAATATGTGAAGGTTTTTACAACGAAGAGCGCTGGTAGTATCTGCAACACAGCACCTGATTTCTTCTTTTTCTTTGCCTGCAACAGGGTGCTGCTGGACCTCCTGGCCCTCCTGGTCCTAGTGGTGAGGAAGGCAAGAGAGGCAGCAATGGTGAACCTGGCTCTGCTGGTCCCCCAGGCCCTGCTGGTCTGAGAGTAGGTTTTCTTTTCACATTCCAGAACCAGAAACAAAAAGGAAAGAGGAAATAAAGCTAGAGTCACAAAGACAAATTAAGTAATTATGAGTAACTCAATTTCTGTTGATTCTGCTAAGAGAAGTTTACTTGCAGTTCTGAGCCTTTAGATTAGCTGCAACCAAACCTACTTTTGGTTTGTGTTAATGCTGTTTGCTGTCTTATCCCTGAAGTAACTACAGGCTGCTTTGGTTTATCCACTGTGTAGTGCTTCATGTATGATCTTTGCTTGCTCTTAAACCTTCGTGATGTAACTGCTCAAGACAGGTAACTGGCTCACACATAATTTGAGGCAAAAGGTTTCAATTCAGTGTCTTCACTGAGTGAGGAAACAACTCCATGAGCTTCAGGAGGCATGCGGCTTCATGCAGGGAAGAATGCACAGGATTTTGTGGTAGAAATAGAGATTGAGTCTTGCACCTCGGCTAGATTGTATGAATTTTCACAACATGCATTTACAACTGAGCTGCACGTACCTCAGATGCAGCAGGCCTGACTGCAAGGCTGAAATTCAGCAAGTGCTGTACACCTTCCAGGAGCAGATTTCTTTCTTTTCCTTTCTTGACGTGTTTTTTGTTCACTTGCAGGGTGTGCCTGGATCTCGTGGTCTCCCTGGAGCTGATGGCAGAGCTGGTGTTATGGTAAGACTTCCATCTGGGTCACGAGTTCTAAAACATCTTTTGTGTACAGCTGTATGATGCTTTCTGCTGCCTCTGTCTGACTTTATTTATCTCTTCTGGTAGGGACCTGCTGGTAACCGTGGTGCCACTGGTCCTGCTGGTGCTAAGGGTCCTAGTGGTGATGCTGGCCGCCCTGGTGAGCCTGGTCTTATGGGCCCAAGAGTAAGTTTGAACTCTGTGGTGTAAGTTTGAACTAAGAAAAAAGAAAATCATGTAGAAAACAGGGACTAAATTATTCAGAAATTCAGCTGCAAAAGTTCAGCCTCTGCTAACCACAATGAGGAGACATTCACTATTCTATTGAAAAAGCATCCATGATGAAATTATTAAGAAGCATCAAAAAGTTTCTTGAGATTAGTTTCTTTTGTAACTGGTAGCATTTGATTTGATTCTGGAGCAGTGTCCCTTGTGCATTGACTTCTGAGAGGAATCACATTTGTGATTATTAACAGAATGTGATCATTAAGAGGACTGGACTAGATGACCTTTTGAGGTCCCTTCCAACCCCTAATGATTCTGTGATTTCCCTGTGCTGATCATCAGCTGGCATGGGGGTACACACTACCCAACTAAACATCAGAGTGCTTGAGATGTAAACTTACTAGGACACACAGTTCTGTTTCCACAGTCTGTGTTGATAAACTGGCACCCATGTGTGTGCATGCATGTAGACAGAGTTTTGTTTAACTATGAGATGAGTTGTTTTCCTTGTAAAAACAAGAAACATTTCCTTTCTCAGGGTCTCCCAGGTCAGCCTGGAAGCCCAGGCCCTGCTGGCAAGGAAGGTCCTGTTGTAAGTACCTTACTTTTCATTGTTTGCATGTGAAACATAGACTCATAAACTGAGAATTTACAAAGCAGAGACCTGAGCACTGAGCTCTGAGTAAATTCTGTGTAAAACCAGTGAGATTTTATTATCATATTACTCAGAAGAAGTTAAATGAGAAACTTTCCATTCATTTCTCTGGATCTCAGATTGGACTTATATCCTAGAAGGGGAAAAAGAAATACAAAAAGGAAAACAATGGGATTATGCATGTGCATGCAATGTATAAACAGTGTTTAAAAATTAAATGGTGTTTGTTTCCCATCAGTACACAGCTCTGCAACTGACCTCAAACTACCAAATCATTTTAACAGTGTGATTCCTTTCTGTAGGGTTTCCCTGGAGCAGATGGTAGGGTTGGGCCAATTGGTCCAGCTGGTAATAGAGGTGAGCCTGGCAACATTGGATTCCCTGGACCAAAAGGTCCCACTGTAAGTACAGTACAAAATCTTTGTGTGACATTGAAGGCACTTACAGACTGATTTACAGACCCACCTGTAGCTCCTCAAGTCTTAACAATCAAACACATCTCCCTGTGTCCTCCTGTAGCACTCATTAGCTGGCATACACACTTAAATTCAAGAGTTCTGCCTTTAATTATATTTCACTTATCTACTATATGATTAAACAAATGCAAAACAATTAGTTCAGTAATATTTGGACATTAAAGTGATTAGAATAATGTCTTTATTATCATTTCTGCATGTCTGTTTTATCATTGCTGAGTCTACACTTCAGCTGCAGTTCTGTAACTGTTGGCCACACAGCCCAGGTTCCAGTTCCAGAACGTTGTTATTTACCCAGCACAATCCAAAGCTCACTCAGCTTAGAAGGAAAGCTCCCAGTGATTTCAGTTGGACTTCTGACATGTCAAACAGAGGCCACAGAGAAAAGAATCCTCTCCTGGACTTATGGTGTTGGTTCCATAGGATGCTATGCAAAATGTCATGAGTTAGGATCTCGAAATACAAAGGAGTGGACTTTTGAAGAGACATTCATTTCGAGTTATTCAGTGGCTCAACAAGGCAGATGGAGCTTGTGGGTGTTTTAATTAGTATTAAAGAAATATTAAGACCTTACAGCAAAGACAGTATCAGGCTGTTTAGTAGTTTAAAATTAATCTAATTGAACTGGTTAACTTCTGTGTATTTTTCTTTCAATATCAGGGTGAGCCTGGAAAACCTGGTGAAAAGGGCAATGTTGGTGTTGCTGGCCCACGGGTATGTGGAGATGTTTTCTTTATCAACTTCTACAGAGAAAAAAGTGGGTTTTCCAAAATTCTGGGATTAAGATAGCAGTGTCCTGTGCAAGCAGGAATAGGTGATAAAACAGAAAAACAAATGGGGATGCATTCATCTAGCTTCATGTCAGTGGGGACATTACTTAAGGGATAAAACTACCCTTCTTGGGTATTAATTGAGTAAGTAATTATGGTGACTAGTCCTGTAACGAAGAGAAGAAAATAGCAATCTCCATGGTTTCTAATTTGTCCTGTAGATTACCAGCCTCTTACTGATAGTTCAGACTTGCTAATTCTTCCACCTAAGGTATCAAACTCTTGGGCAGCTGTAGGGAAAATGCTGTCAGCAAGGTTCCTATATCTGTAATCCCAAAAGAATTCTTCTGAAGGAACTAAATCATCAAAATTTAAATTAGTAAAAACTTTTAAATAACTTTTAAAAGTGAAGCCCTTACAATGAAACCATTAACTTTGAACTGTGTAGCCTGAGACCTTTATTTTTGACAAAGAGTCACTCCTAGCAAATGAAAACTCTGATAACAGCTTTCTACTTGAACACATTTAGGGTGCTCCTGGTCCGGAGGGAAACAACGGTGCTCAAGGTCCTCCTGGAGTCACTGTAAGTAACAGTCTCCACAGAGTAAATGTGTGATTTACTTTTCTTTTATTGGAGTTCCCAGTTTAAAATCTGTTCTCTCATATTTCAAGTTAATGTTTTTTATTCCATCCAGGGCAACCAAGGTGGAAAGGGTGAACAAGGTCCTGCTGGCCCTCCTGGCTTCCAGGTGAGTAACTGTGTGCTCTGCTCGATCTTATCTGTGGTTTACAGAGCATGAAGTGCTTCTGCCTTAACGTTGTCTTCTTGTTTCTTCACACACAGGGTTTGCCAGGTCCCTCAGGTCCAGCTGGTGAAGCTGGTAAACCAGGCGAAAGGGTGAGTAGCAAATACAGTGACCCACAAGTAGGGGTAGTTGTTGTGTAAGCATCGTGTTACACGTGGTGACACAAGAGCCTGGTGAGTCCTTTTGCCCAAACTGTGTCACATGCCAAGTTTAATAGTCTCATTTGCTAAAGGCAGTCACAAATTAAGAATATTGGTCTAGGTTGTCCTGCTCTGGCAGGGGGATTGGACTAGATGTTCTTTCGAGGTCCCTTCCAGGCCCTAATGTTCTGTGATTCTGTGATTAGAATATGCAACGTACTTCAGTTTTAAAAGTTTAGGTCTGAAGCTCAGCAAAGCCAGTCCTTTGCTTTTTGGCCCTTAAGCAGCAATGAACTGTGTGCCCTCTCTCAGAAGACAAGACAGTGCATGAGGAAGCTTTTATTTCAGGGGGTTTTTTAACTCTTCAAGGTTCACTCTAACCTACGTTACTCCAGTCGCACCCTTTTGCACCTCAGTTGGTTTCAGTGAGTTTATAATGGCACCACTGAGGTAGCTCAGTGGCAATTCAGGCTCTTAGCTTCTGCTCAGTTAAAGTGTGTGGTGTAATCTGCAAACTGTGCATCCTGTGTGTCACAGCCACCTTTAACTTACGTAGTTACATCTCTCTTGGTCCCTGGAAAAGAGTTTGCTTTTCTCAATGTCCTCTAGCGATAGGACAAGGGGCCATGGGTGTGAGCTGGAACGCAGGAGGTTCCACATCAATATGAGAAAGAACTTCTTCACAGTGAGGGTGACAGAGCACTGGAAGGGGCTGCCCAGGGGGGTTGTGGACTCTCCTTCTCTGGAGTAATTTAAAACCTGCCTGGATATGTTCCTGTCTGACTTGGTCTAGGTGATGCTGTGGTGAGGAGATTGGACTAGATGATCTTTCAAGGTCCCTTCCAATCCCTAATGTTCTATGATTCATGCACCTGAAAAGTTAGCTTGGAATTCAATAGTTAACTCCTTTGCAGAAAAGCAGGTATCATCTTGTGTGCTTTAAGCTCTTGTGCAGCTGTATGAGGCTTTATTTCTATGTATTTAAAAGATTAGCTTTAGTCTGAAGACTTTTCAACCTGCTGCTATGGTTTGAGCAGCATTTCAATGTACTGCTAAGAAACATAGCACAATTCAAGCTGATAAGTTTGCTCTAGAAATCAGTTTTACCAAAACATCTCCTCTCTTCTAGGGTCTCCACGGTGAATTTGGTGTCCCTGGTCCTGCTGGCCCACGAGTGAGTACCTCATTTGCAATCAAATACAGACTGCCTGAATGCTGTGTTCAGTAATATTGCAAGCTGTATACACTCCTAAGTTTCTTAGGAGAAAAAGCTCTTCTCAGTTACAGAATGCAGTGTATTGCTGCAGACTCCCAGGATCCAGGGAGCACTACCTGTGCAGTTTGTGTGTGTCAGGGTGTATGACTACACAACACAATAGTTGCTGGTTTTAGTAACCTAGCAAGTACGAGTATTACTCAAGTAGTGATATTCTGTGTTAATGACCTCACAATGAGAATGTTCATGATAGGAGGATGGAGCCAGGCTCTTCTCAGTGTCATCTAATGACAGGACAAGGGGCAATGGGTGTGAGCTGGAATGTAGAAGGTTCCACATCAATATCAGAAGGAACTGCTTCGCAGTGAGGGTGACAGAGCACTGGAACAGGCTGCCCAGGGGGATTGTGGAGTCTCCTTCTCTGGAGACATTTAAAACCTGCCTGGACATGTTCCTGTGCAGAGCAAGAAGTAGTTTATGAAATGCTCAATTGCCTACTGTTTTTCAAATCCACCTATAAAGAGGTTGATATTTAAACTACTTCTGTTGCTTCCTCCTTTCTTCAGACTTTCAGACTAAATGTGTTCATGACAAATAACCTCATTCACTCTTATCAGCCATGTCAATCAGTTTATACAGTACTTTTACTCTCTGAGTTTAATGCCCTGAGGCTCTATTAGTAACTGTGTTCTCTTTAAACTTTCCTTTTGCTAATCTAAGACCAGTTCCCTTTAACTTTGGATTAGCAATTATTTGTCTGCTGTAGCTTCCCTTAAGCATCTCATCCCCAGCTGGAGTACATTTCATCCCATAGTCCAAATTAGATCTTACAGATGCTTTAATTAACACTGAACACATCCATTAACACTTCCTAAAAATACCACACTGCTTGTGCTACATCATGTTTGCATCTTATATCTTTCACGTCTGCATCTTATTGTTGGCTATTTACTATCATCTTCCTATGATTTTCACCAGATGAAAGCACAGTTTACAGCACAAGTCCTCCTTTGTGTTGCCTAAACAAATGGCCTGGGACTTTATGCCCTCTGGAGTTTTGTCTCACTTCTACTGTGACAGCCATCCAGAAAGTTACTCACTTCTTCCCGTGTAATGTGGCAACCCTTCTCTTCCTGTTAACAAGAGCTTCCAGCTTTGTGATAGCTGCATATTTCATAAAGATTGTTCTTTCTTTTCTGCTTCTCTGTCATTAATAAAATACATATAAAAATAACCAAAAGACACACTAATTGGGGAACATCACTGCAATAAAGCCTTCTGCATCATTGGTCCTTCTTAGAATCAGAACTTTGAGTCCATTATCGTTACCGTACAAACCTCCAGATTCTCCAGCATAACTGGAAGTCTCCGTTACACCTGACCGAGTTACTCACTGATATCCAGCTTGGTCACTGGGATCATTTGAGATGGCTTTAGTGAGACTGATATCTTTATCTTTGATAGGTCTGTTGTGCAGCCAGTTTCTGGCTGCTTCCACATCTTAGAACGATACCTATTTCGGAATTTATCCTCGTGCCGGTTACCCGGTGCAGGTCTCATGAGTAGGCTTTAGCTGTCACCTTTCTTCAGTATTCACCAGGTATTTGCCACTGTAAACATAACTGCTGACTACTGTGGCTCTAACTTCACTAGAATCCATTACCTGCCCTCAAATTCGTGTTGGAAGCTCCATTTGAGAACAGAATGAGCACAGTAGTTAGAAGTCACAGTCAAGAGAAGTTGTACTTTGTCAGCTGTTACCATGATGCAGGACTTCAGCCCTTCACTTTCCTGTGTTTGTGTTAAAAGCTAAAGCCAAGTCTTATAACTAGTTTAATTAATATCTGCAGAATTCTGAGGCAGTTCTTAATTAATGATGTGTTCAGATCAAAATGCATCTCTTTGTCGTTGCTACGAGTCGGTGCTTTTAAACCTCTGAGCTGCAGGAAAAAAGGAAAAGCTCCAATCAGACTGTCTCCTGCAGGGTGAGCGTGGTCCTCCTGGTGAAAGTGGTGCTGTTGGTCCTGCTGGTCCCATTGGAAGCCGTGGTCCATCTGGCCCACCAGGCCCTGATGGTAACAAGGTAGGTCTTCTCCAGCCTTACTGCTGCCTTACTGTGGGATTCCTGATGAAGGCAACCCAAAACCTTCTTTCCTAAGGGCATAGTTACCTACACACCACAGCCCATGGGTCATTTCTTCAGGTGGTAAAGTCCCATCCCAGCTAGCCCACACTAATGTCAAATGGATTTACTTTTAACACTAGAGATGATGGGAGGGGAACTCCAGTTTGGGCTCAGTTTGAACGCTACTCGTCAGCCGCGTGAACGGTTAATCTGTTTTGAGATAGGGTGTGAGATTTTGGCCAGAATTCATGCTGACTCCAATTTACATTCTCCTCTACTTCTGTACAGGAAGTTCTTGTGTCTAGTGAGCAATATTTTCCCCCAAACACTAGCCCAATACTGCACCTGCATCTACCATATAGATGTTGGCTTGATGCTAAGTGCATGTGGGCCTTTGTTTCCAAACTTGTCATGGCCACAGAAGTTAGTCTGGATATACAGAGCATTGTAAAGCTTCGGGAGCCCTCAAAATCAGAATGTTCATGTCTGGCATCTTCTCTAGCTGAAAAAGTAAATTACATACAGTAGCTTAAGAGAAAATGCTCTTGCTGTTTAAACTTAAGCAGAATGACAGGCAAAAGCAGTGATGGCAGAGTTTTGGTTTAAACCATGTGAGTGATTTGACCTTGTCTGATCTGATGTGCTGTTGCTGCTAGGGTGAGCCTGGCAATGTTGGTGCTGCTGGTGGTCCTGGTCCTGCTGGCCCTGGTGGAATCCCAGGAGAGAGAGGTGCTGCTGGTATTCCAGGAGGCAAAGGTGAAAAGGTAGGATGGATGACCTGCTTTGTTACTGCATGTGCAGGTTTGAGATCTGCTTGAATTTCAACTTCAAAACCCCTGTGGGTTACCCCAGTGTTATTTATGGTGAATCTATTACTTAANATTTCAACTTCAAAACCCCTGTGGGTTACCCCAGTGACTAAGTCTACCTTAGTCAAGAAGTAGATATTTTTGTTGATCTTAACAGACTGGCTCTCATTTCTAACGTTGCTTTTTATCTTTGCTCAGCACTTGCAGTTGGTTTAAATGGTAGTTAGGTCTTCATGGGGTTGGTTAACAGGGAGGTTGTCTTCACCAAAGAAATACTAAAGCTGTCTTTGAGTACAAGCTTGTACTAGGAATGGCCTGACTGACAAAGGACTAAGTCTCTGATCAAACTATTGACCAGTGTAGGTGCAGTGAACATGATGCAGTAAATCAGTTACAAACATGTTTTCTATAAAGTCAGAAAATACTGTAGCCCATGTAAGCCCCTGATACAAAGCAGTGAAGTCTGGTTACAAGTCCCTCTGCTTTATCTGTGTCGTTATAACATCAGCTTTTATCTTGGCCATAATCTATTCTCTCCATTATTGAAACTGAGATTTGTAGGACTGCTTTATTTGGCAAAAATAATCCGTGGTCATTTAGCCTAAAAGGAGTTGCAAGCCGTTTTCAACTTAATTTCCTTACAAATTTTTATAAAACACTATGTACTGAAGTGCAGACTGATGCAAAACAGCAGGAGGCATTAAAAAGATCAAGAACAGAGTCTTACTTCTTGATACTAGTAAAAGCCTGGAGTGTAAAGTCCATTCTGCCAAAAATCTAGCGTGGTGAGAATCACATGTGATGTGTAAGGCAGACATGGGTTCTCAGCAAACAGTTAATGACTTCTTTTAGGTATCTTATAATGCTTTTTCCTCCCTCTGTGTAATGTAGGGTCCCCCAGGTCTGAGAGGTGAAACTGGTGCCACAGGAAGAGATGGTGCTCGTGTGAGTATCTTTTGGTTCTGTTTAAGTTTACCTTGCTGCACTGCAGAACTTAGGTGACTGAAAATCATAGCTAAGACTCAGCTTGCCCCCTGTATTTTTTGCATTTCCTCTTGCATCTGTCTTTATGTAAATCTATATGGTTTTGTTGCCTCTTGTCCAGAAATGTTTGAATCTGGGGAGGGAGAAAGAAAAGCGATCGTCTCATGCACACAAGCAGAGAAATGATGTCAGCAGAGAGAGCCTTGTACTTCACAGACAGATGTTCACTGAGACATTATCCTTCTGAACTTCATGGGCTCAGCTCAGGCAGCTAATTTTAAAGGCTGCCTGCAGAGTCACACAAAATTATCATTGATTTGAGATTTAAGCTGCCTGTCCTAGAATTCATACTTTGGAAGGAAAAGGACAGACTAGATTTGGCTTCGTAAAGCTGTGTGTCCTTTACATTGATGACAGCTGGAAGCAAGTCATGCACCTGTCTCCAAGAGGAAATAGAAAACATACTACAAGCAGTCAGTGCTGCTTACCTTTGTTAGAAATGATGTTGTGTCTCTTGACTCTTAGGGTCTCCCTGGTGCTATTGGTGCTCCTGGCCCTGCTGGTGGTGCTGGTGATCGGGTAAGCCTGCTTTTGTAAATAAAAAAGCATCCTGTTTGTTGATACAGTTCCCCCATGCATGAATATTGAAGGTGTTCTGTGACAGGACATAGGTATTTCAGAATATTTAAGAAGTTCTATGAGAAACAATCCCACCCTTCTAGTGCATGAGTCCTGCAAGTGTTACAGATTTGGTAGGCAAGGGCTTTTGGGACTGTAGAGCTATTCAGAAGGGTTTGCCACAGCACCCCAAACCTTCTCCTAAACAGGCAGAGAAGGGCTGCACATCTGCATGGCAGTGGATTCTGTGGGAAGATTCTGATTTAGGCTTTGTCTGAACTCTTCACAGGTGAGGGAATCTCCACAATCCTCCTCACACGGTGAGAAGAGGTTTCGATATGGTGCTGAACAAGTACACGTTAGCTCAGAATGAGTCTTTATCCTCAGTGGTGTTAGACATTATTACAGAACTGGTCCAACCAGTAACACCCTCTCCGCTGGAGACATGGGGAGAGTCGCTGTGTGTGTCTGTAGCACAAGATCACTCCTGCTCTGGCTGCAGTGAGGCCTTCACCCACAGCATCATGATGTTTTCTGCCATCTGTTTTAGGGTGAAGGAGGTCCTGCTGGCCCTGCTGGTCCTGCTGGTGCTCGTGGTATCCCTGTAAGTAGCAATTCCTATAACTCTTTCTGTGTCAAAGACAGATGTTCAGGAAAATGCCCTTTCAACCAGTCCTCTCTTCTTTGCCCTCTCTTTAGGGTGAACGTGGTGAGCCTGGTCCTGTAGGTCCTAGTGGATTTGCTGGACCTCCTGTAAGTATCATTTGCACTGTGTTCTCCCTGATGCCATGCCTTCTGTTGCCTTGGCCTGCTCTGCCAGCTCCTTGTGCTGTTTTTTTTTCTCTGCCTGTAGGGTGCAGCTGGTCAACCTGGTGCCAAAGGCGAACGTGGCCCTAAAGGACCTAAGGGTGAAACAGGACCAGCAGGTGCTATTGGCCCGATTGGTGCTTCTGGACCCCCAGTAAGTGAACTGTCTCTGCTAAATAGTTCTGAACCGTGCTACACAAACAACATGCTAGCCTGAAGGCTTTGCATTTGGGAAGGTAATTACAAAAAGAAGCGAGGGAAGTCACCCTACTGATTTTCACATGTTCTGTGAACTGCATCAGCCCACTTATATGGGCTCAGATTGGGAGTCTGGAATGGAAATTAAGAGGGGAAAACAGCAGTTTTCAGCTTGCCTTGAAGATCAGCAAAATCAGTCTGTCTTGGAATATTCAGGGAGTGACTGTGGGTATGTTCTGAGCTGGAGCCAGGCTCTTCTCAATGTCATCTAGTGATAGGACGAAGGGCAGTGGGTGTCAGCTGGAACTTCTTCCCAGTGAGGGTGACAGAGCCCTGGAACAGGCTGCCCAGGGAAGTTGTGGAGTCTCCTTCTCTGGAGACATTTAAAACCCTCCTGGATGTGTTCCTGCGTGACTTGGTCTAGGTGATCCTGCTGTGTCAGGGGGATTGGACTGGATGATCTTTTGAGGTCCCTTCCAATCCCTAGTGATTCTATGTCTTCCTCTTAAAGGCAGGGTGTGCTGTCACAGTGTGATTGTCAGACTCAGTCACCCAGAAGCATATGTGCAGCTTTGTCTGTGCACTCACTTGCACACAGGCTTCTCATGTGCTAACACCTTTGCAGCCTGTCTGCTCCACACACGTGCTGCCCGTTACTGGGGAGCTTCTTGTCAGGCCCTATCTTGTTGCAGGATAACAGCAGCTCTTACTGGGTGATTCTCGCAGAGCAGCACCAGTCCTTGCACTATGTGGCTGTATTAGTCATACAGAGCTAAGAGAGGACTTGCTGCTGCTCCTTGCTTTATGATACCTTTACATTTTGACTTCCAGATTAGCTTGGCTGCACATAACATTTGCAAGGCAAAATTATTTGAGGCATAAGTGGCTTGTGCAGCACTTCTCAGCCTTTACAATGATTTGAAACGTCTGTGAGAATTTACTGCCTTAGTAGCAGGACAGGAATGGTGGGTTTGGGCCCAGTTGTCCTCATGTTAAAGTAAAAAACTCCTTATTCTAAGACCAAGCCCTTATTCTAAATAAGGACCATTAACAGTCTTCACTTGATTCACATGTCTTTTTCAATCCCTCATACATAGGGTCCTGCTGGTGCTGCTGGTCCTGCTGGCCCTCGTGGTGATGCTGGTCCTCCTGTAAGTCCTCAGGCTTTTGGCACTGACGTTGCATTTCATGAAGTCATTGTTCCCTTTATACCAAATCTTCCTTTCTCCTTGTATTTTTAGGGCATGACTGGTTTCCCTGGTGCTGCTGGAAGAGTTGGTCCTCCTGGCCCAGCTGTGAGTACCTAATGAAGTTTCTCTAGAGGCAGTTAAGTCAGAAGTTGCACTTGTTAAGGAGAAGCCTCATTTTTATTCCATGGGCAGAAATTGTAATTGCACTGGGATCACCTCAGATCTTTGTAGGGTCACTGGTGAGATAAGAAATAGTCTCACTTGTTTACCCAGGGTGGGAGTTCTGAGGGTTTTTTCCTCAGATTTTATGACTGCAAATAATGTCCCCAGAGCCAAATTGCTGTTTTCCTGCCAATTGTTGCCCCTTTTACCTGCACTGAGTGAAAAAGTCTCTCTGTTCAGTAATTCTGCTGATTCCATCTCCCTGCTGTTAATAAAAGCAGCAGGAGAGCAGCTGATAACCTTCTTAAGGCAAAGCACAGGTTTTGCATGTGGACATAAAGCGACTTTTGTCCCTGTTCTCCCCTGTCAATGAGTCTATAATGACACCGTATTCATACCCAATCCTAGGGCATCACTGGTCCCCCTGGTCCTCCTGGCCCAGCTGGCAAAGATGGTCCCAGAGGTCTGCGTGGTGATGTTGGTCCAGTTGGCCGTACTGGTGAACAAGGTATCGCTGGCCCACCTGGTTTTGCTGGTGAGAAAGGTCCATCTGGAGAGGCTGGTGCTGCTGTAAGTTACTGAGTATCACATCTTGTTAAAAACACTTCTCTGTATGTAAACGTTTTGGCTTCTAAGATACTTTGGGTGTTTGTGAAGGGCTTTTCTTTTATCCACACATTTAGCAAAGCTTTAAAGCAGAAGCTCCAGGAGCTTGAGACTCAATAAATTACTTGTAGAGGCGTTTGACAAACCTGCCATAACAAATTAACCTGATACCTGGGTCAGGTTTTCTCTTATTTCTTGTGGTGAGCAAGTAGTCCAACTGAAAGCCACAAGGCTGACTACAGAAGAACTTGCTGCTTAGTTTGAAAAAGGGAAGCAGAGTCTCCTGCTCTAAAACTGAGCATCATGGATGGAAAAAGGAGAAATACTTGAACATCCATTGAGAACAATCTCAGTTCATAGCTACATCACAAACTCTAATTTGTGGGGATCATAGGGTTAAAGTTCTGTGGGCCCCAGCTTGGCCTAAATTATGCAAATAAATTCGTGGCTAATGTCTTTAGGCTTGTACATCCAGACTTGCTGGTTTTTTAAAGTCAGGTGCATTTCTGTCTCATGGAAGGATGCACTTGTGTGACTTGGCGAGCTGTTGGTTCTCAACTAAAGAGAATAGAAATGTCTTCTGTGATCTGCAGAACTTTAAGAATGAGATCAGTGTCTTTGTTAAAATGTTAAAGGTGACAATTTAAAAGTCACCCTTTCTAATTCCTAAAATGTGTCCATTTTCTAATGTTTATGTTCTGTTTTAATTCTGTTTATGAGAAACAGTTGAGCGGTAGACCTGGCTGTAATTTAATCAGTCAGGCTGATTTCTTCTACCAAATTCATGCTCCAATTTCAAGGATGTGGAAAAGTCACTTAACTAAACAAACTTTAAACTTCAGGTGGTCAGTAGAGAGCTCTAAGGCTTGTCACATAACATCTAGCTGTCTCCTAAGGCTGCCTCATGGTCAGTCTCAGATGATCAGTCTCTTCACTATGAAATCCTCTCACATAGTCATCTCTTACTGAATACTCTAATTTTCATGCATCACCCACTGTTAGTGATTGGGATGAAAAAGCATCTGTATAGTGCTGTTCAGAAACAGCATTTTCACTGGAAAACAGATGTGAGTGGAGTAGAACCAGCATCATGTTCCTACAGACTTTAAGCTGTGAAGTTTGAAGTCTTGCAGCTTGACTGCAACTTCTCCCAGGCAGGAACTAGCACTGAGGTCCTTGGAAAGTAGTTGGTTTTATTCTAAAGCAAAGGAAATGAAAAATGTGAAGGGCCATGTAAATTGATTTTCTTCTGTTAGTAATATTAATCTTCATTTCATAGGGTCCTCCTGGTAGCCCAGGTCCTCAGGGTCTTCTTGGTGCTCCTGGTATCCTTGGTCTGCCTGGCTCTCGGGGAGAACGTGGTCTTCCAGGTGTTGCTGGAGCAACAGTGAGTATATGGCTGCTAACTGCTTCAAACAGATGCATGTAAGAAAAAAGCTGAGGTCTGTTCTCATGGGAAGCTGGGGTAAAGGAGCTACAGATTCTGTGTGTGCAGCTGACAGAGGGATGGGAGAAATTACTGCTTGCTGAAGACAAGACTTGTGTCTGCAGGTGAATGTACCTTCGAACAGCATCAGAGGTTTCTGATGGAAGAGGCAGAACATTTAAAATGAAAGTAGTTGGTGCAGTTAGATCTGTTTCTGGTGTCCTGGTTCTTTTTCACCTGTAGAACATTGCAGAGAAACACTACTCTCCACAGGACAGGTTTCTGTGGTACTATCATGTCATGTTCTGTTACCGCTGTTTCTGTTTTAGGGTGAAACTGGTCCCTTGGGTGTTGCCGGTCCTCCCGGTGCTCGTGGTCCCTCTGGCCCTGTGGGTTCTCCTGGTCCAAATGGTGCTCCTGGTGAAGCTGGTCGTGATGTAAGCTATGTCTTATTTTATCTTCAGGAGTGCTTTTCTTTTATTCTGAGCCAAGTTAAACCACACAGCAAACACAGATGCACGCAGTTTTCTTTTGGGAAAGTTACAGCAGGAGTCTAAGGGGTTCCCCTGCCTGTCCCCACGCAGGTGGCAGACTTGACATCACACAAGTGGTAACTGAAGTGTACTCTGGGGTCATCATGGTTAGAGCCTTTTGGTCTTTTTTGTAACTGCCAAGAATGATGCACTGGGGAAATTGTTACCTCCTTGTTGGAGCTGTGAAAAATAGGACATCCCAAGGGATAATGTTTTGGCTCTAGATAAGAATATATCGGGAATATATTGTCATCAGGAGATTTTCTCAATCATGTTTGATGCAATACATGCATCATTCAGAGAAGTATAAAAATTGCAGTCACTTCTACCTGAGGGATCTAGTGATGGATGTGTTCCTGTGTGACTTGATCTAGGTGGTCCTGCTCTGGCAGGAGGATTGGACTGGATGATCTTTGGAGGTCCCTTCCAATCCCTGATGTTCTGTGATTCTGTGATTCACAGTCTTGAAGTGTTTGGAATGGAACAGATTGCTCTCCCTAATGCCCTGCCTCATGGCTGGTTACTTGAAAGACTATCTAAAACCTTCTCTGAGCCTTGTTAGGGACCTGCAGCACTGTTAATACAAGTCCTGAGACTCAAGTGGTTTCAAAGAGATCAGGGAATATGAATTAAAAAGAAAAAACCTTGGAGTTTTGTGAAGGAGAAGGATTGCTGCTGCACAAAGTAAAATGAACATTCCCAAAGGAAGCCATTTAAGGTTGTGAAGTGCCACAACAAAGTCAGTAACTACTGTCCTCACCGATGGCATTTTTCATCTACGCAGCAGGTCTTAGTTTTACAAGAGTGCGAGGGAGACCACTGAGATGAAGACCACTTCATTTAGAGACATACTGCAATTCTCTTCTATACTGAACTTAGAAGTCTAAGATATTTGAAGACCATCTTATTTTTCTGAGAACATTAAAACACCTCAGGGATTTAATCATCTCATATCTGAGGAAGAGTTTGTTATCTTTAAGAGTTATGCTGTCCTGTCTCAGTGTCGTCTTCTAGGAGCAATTGAACTGACATGTATTTCCATGTGAGATGAAGGTTGATGGACTGTAATATTTTTTCATGGTATTTAACAGGGCAATCCTGGAAATGATGGTCCTCCAGGCCGTGACGGTGCTCCTGGTTTCAAGGTAACTCATTCTTTTCTTTCATAATCAAGGGGAAACAAAATCTAAGGATGTGTAAGTCAGTTGTAACACACTGTCTCCTTTTTATTTTTTCATTTCTTTGTTCCCAGGGTGAGCGTGGGGCTCCTGGTAGCCCTGGTCCCAGCGGTGCTCTGGGCGCTCCCGGTCCTCATGGCCAAGTTGGTCCTTCTGGAAAGCCTGGAAACCGTGGTGAACCTGTGAGTTGACAAGACCTTAGGTTTTTCGATTGCTACAGGACTAACCTGTGTTCATTGTACATATACATGATAGATGAAAGAAACCTGTATGATAAGTGGGTAACTGCTTCACTCAGGGTTATGTTGAGCATGGAACCTTTACTTGGTGTAACACACAGCAGTAACGTGCGTATTCTGTCTCTGTTTCAGGGTCCTGCTGGTGCTGTCGGTCCTGCTGGTGCCTTTGGTCCAAGAGGTCTTGCTGTAAGTCTGATTTCTAAATACATTGCCACTCTGATGCAAGAGCAAAAAACATGCTTTAGCTCATGACTGTGCTCAAGGTATGGGCCCAAAAAGTGGTGCCTCAGCTGTAAATACTTATAAATCTGGAATCTGGATCTCTTAAGGGACCAGTCCTGAATCTTTTGGGATTGACATATCAAGGGCAACCTCCAGCATCATGTAGCTTATGCTTAATTGTTGCTTTGACAGTAGTACACACTTGAAGCCTTCTGTCTTATTCCTCTGACACCTGTATCTCTTCCTAGGGCCCACAAGGTCCACGTGGTGAGAAAGGTGAACCTGGTGATAAGGGTCACAGAGGTCTGCCTGGCTTGAAGGGACACAATGGACTGCAGGGTCTTCCTGGTCTTGCTGTAAGTAGATTATTTTCAGGAATACAAAGCGCTTAGGTCACGCTGGTGTGGAATTGGATGGGTACAATCCAGCAAGGTGATACCACCTACTCCACTCTCCATCAAAATGTAAAGGCCATAAGGGTCTCTTTAACAACACTTTTCATGTAAAGTAGCAGATTTTGCTACTGCCATTGATAGTTGGGGTTGCCCTAAAGCTTGACTGCACTTGGCTACCACAGAATTACAGAAGCTCTGCCTTGGACTATTATTTGGAGATGTTAGTTCTTATTTTGGGCAGAAATTGTAAAGTCTTCATGTCACAAAGAATTGGAAGTAATCTGTAGATTTTCTTCCCCTTAAATTCTGGCATCCCCTTTCCAAATTCTGTTACTTTAAAGCCTTCTCTAAAAATCTGAAGAAACAATATAGACACTTACAGTCCCTTAATCCCTCTTCACACTTTCCTCCCTCCCCAACACAGGTGTCTTACAGCTCAACTCCACCAGTAAATGCTGTTAGCCCTACAGTCCCAGTCTCTGGGCCCAAATACAGACCATAACTGTAGCTCCCCCTTGAACCACACAAGTGCAAATGTGTGCTACTTCATGTTTGTAGTGACTGTGCCTGTATCCTTCCCAACAGGGACAACATGGTGATCAAGGTCCTCCTGGTAACGTTGGCCCTGCTGGCCCAAGGGTATGTGAATTTAAGAACTCTCCCATTTCTTCTGTGCAACATCTAAGTTCATTCCCATTGATGTGAATCTGGTTTTGCTGTGTTTTTTCCTGTCATGAAATTGTTTGAGTTTCCTTTCAGGGTCCACCTGGTCCGTCTGGTCCTCCTGGTAAAGATGGTCGTAATGGTCTCCCTGGACCTATTGGCCCTGCTGGTGTGCGTGGCTCTCATGGTAGCCAAGGTCCTGCTGTGAGTACAACCTTTAATTTTGTTGATTTAACCCATTCATGGCACCGTTAGACTTCAAAAGCCTAAAAAGGTTTGTTTGGGAAGAGTTGTGCTTTTATTTAGTAGAAGAAAAATCCCAAAGCCTTCCCAATGTCTCTTGGCATTTAACATTAAACATTCCCCTAATAGGCCTAAACCTTAAGTCCTTGTTCCTGCCTTAAGGCCAGAGAACAAACAGACAACGATGTGGTAGGTCCTACACTGTGCATCTTCTGTGGCTTGAGTCCACAGTAGTCACCATGGGGCAAGTCCATATAGCAGCCTCAGATTAAGGATGCCAGAAGTACTTAAATCTGTGTGTGTAGAAGTATTTGAGAGAAGCTTATGTATAATAGAATGGTTCTTGTCTTCTGAAACACTTTAGGGTCCTCCCGGTCCTCCTGGTCCCCCTGGTCCTCCTGGTCCCAGTGGTGGTGGATACGAAGTTGGCTTTGATGCAGAGTACTACCGGGCTGATCAGCCTTCTCTCAGACCTAAGGATTATGAAGTTGATGCCACTCTGAAAACACTGAACAACCAAATTGAGACCCTGCTGACCCCAGAAGGCTCCAAAAAGAACCCAGCTCGCACCTGCCGTGACCTAAGACTCAGTCACCCTGAATGGAGCAGCGGTATGTTGGTGCCAGATCCTTCTCCTCTCTGGCTCAGAGAGTATTTCCAGCTTATTAGCTTGCTTTGATGGACTGTATCCTTGGCCACCACTGAAAATACCAAAAGACCAGTGAAGACGTTCTCTCTAGCATCACTGGAAACATGAAAGACATTCTGAAAAGCTCTTCATAGCAGTTGTGTGATTATTGATCTTTTTTCAAAATAATACAAAAATATTTAACCCTATTTTTCACATACAGCTGTTTATGAGGGGTGACCTCATTAATGTTGATAAATAAGTGAAGGGTGGGTGTCAGGAGGATGGAGCCAGGCTCTGCTCAGTGGCATCTAATGATAGGACAGGGGGCCGTGGGTGTGAGCTGGAACATAGGAGGTTCCACATCAATATGAGATGGATGACAGGGCACTGGAAGGGGGTGCCCAGGGGGGTTGTGGAGTCTCCTTCTCTGGAGATGTTTCAAACCCACCTGGATGTGTTCCTGTGTGACTTGATCGAGGTGATCCTGCTGTGCCAGGGGGATTGGACTGGATGATCTTTTAAGATCCTAATGTTCTGTGATTCTAGAATGTGTCTTTATCCCACTCATCACCTTCCTGTGGTAGCTAGTTGTGAGTTCCTATATAAAATGAGTGAATAGAAAGGTTAGGCTGAGTGAACTATTGGTCACATTTCTCTCCCCTGTGGCAGGCTTCTACTGGATCGATCCTAACCAAGGCTGCACTGCTGACGCCATTAGAGCATACTGTGACTTCTCCACTGGTGAGACTTGCATCCACGCCAACCCCGCCAGTATTCCCGCCAAGAACTGGTACGTCAACAAGAATCGCAAGGACAGGAAGCACGTGTGGTTTGGTGAAACTATCAATGGTGGCAGCCAGGTAAGTGATGGATGGGAGGATGACTGTTTTCCTACAGCGTTGTTCAGAAAACTGCCTGACTGTCAGGGAGCAAGCTTTGAGTTCTGGACTGGATCACAGTTTGCTGAAAGGATTGCTCAGTAGTGTTCTGGTTTTTCTTGGTGTCTGCAAGTGATCAATTCAGTGTGAGTTCAATTCAGTGGCCTTTGCTGAGAGAAGCCTAGACTGCATTAAGGCTCATTAGCTTAAAGACAGTGCAGAAAATATCTGAAAAAGTAAGAAAAATAAATTTTCTTACTTTTATTCTAGGAGACTATATAATAAAATAGA
This sequence comes from Rhinopomastus cyanomelas, assembly GCA_013400115.1. Lineage (NCBI taxonomy): Eukaryota > Metazoa > Chordata > Aves > Bucerotiformes > Rhinopomastidae > Rhinopomastus > Rhinopomastus cyanomelas. The sequence continues at coordinate 285,542 of VXBP01005685.1, read as the reverse complement.
TATTTTTATTATATAGTGGAATTTTATTATACCACTGTTCTTGGAAAAATGTTTATATTACACATAGGACCTGTGATGTCACTTAAATATTCAGTTGCCAGTGTAACTAAAATTAAGACACCAAAAGGCTGAGGGAGCTGGGTCTCTTGGCGTGGACTAGATGATCTTTTGAGGTCCCTTCCAATCCCTAATGATTCTATGAATCTGTGATTCTTCAGCTTGGAGAAGAGGAGACTTAGGGGTGGCCTGATTAATGTCTATAAATATGTGAAGGGTGGGTGTCAGGAGGATGGAGCCAGGCTCTGCTCAGTGTCATCTGGTGATAGGACATGCGGGAATGGGTGTCAGCTGGAACAGAGGAGGTTCCATATAAGTATCAGAAGAAACTTCTTCCCAGTGAGAGTGACAGAGCACTGGAATGGGGTGCCCAGGGGGGTTGTGGAGTCTCCCTCTCTGGAGATATTCAAAACCCATCTGGATGTGTTCCTGTGTGACTTGGTCTAGGGGACCCTGCTGTGGCAGGGGGATTGGACTGGATGATCTTTCGAGGTCCCTTGCAATCCTTAATGACTCTATGACTGCAAATGCATCACTTCTGTACACCAGAGGAGATCTCATCACGTAACACTTAGCTGAGCTTCTGATGAAATTGCAGTGTCTGACATATTTAATGTAGGAACATAAGACTGACCACACTGCATTGAAACAGTGTGGAGTCTTGCTTCTTGACAGGCTAGAAGTAGGTGCTGTAAAGAAATGTAAGGATAAAGTCACCATTTGTAGTATCCACAGACACTATTCTGTTAGAAATGATTAATAAACAAGTAAATAAATCAGGGTTTTCTTGAGACAGCTGTTGTTTCTGTGCATCTGTGGAAACAATAGGTGTCTCTTCCTTGAATCTGTCTGACTTGGTGTTTGAATCCACGTAAGCTGTTAACACCCAATTTTGTAACACAGCCAGCAATGCACTTGTATCTGCTTTTCAGACTTCCTCCTGCCAGTTTTACTGGATGCCCTTCAGCTCTAGAGAACTGTCTGCAGGTTTAATGTTCCTAGAGCAAATACCCCAGGCTCTCATTCCAAACATCCAGCTGTCCCCAGCGACGCAACTGACTCGGTTCCTTTCTGTTTTTCAGTTTGAATACAATGGTGAAGGAGTGACCTCAAAGGATATGGCCACCCAACTTGCTTTCATGCGTCTGCTGGCCAACCACGCCTCCCAGAACATCACCTACCACTGCAAGAACAGCATTGCTTACATGGACGAGGCAACTGGCAACCTTAAAAAGGCTGTTATACTGCAGGGATCCAATGATGTTGAGCTACGAGCTGAAGGCAACAGCAGATTCACTTTCAGTGTTCTTGTGGATGGCTGCTCTGTAAGTAACACAAGCCCTGTGACTAGCCATGCTTAAGCACAGGGCTGTGCTTTGGTTCAGGACTAGATAATCAGTCAGACCAGCAAAATGTTACTCAGTGAAGATAAATGGCCAAAAAATATGCCGGGACTTTAACAAGTGGGAAGGACTGGGGTGCAAGCAAATTCTACCTTGTACTATGCATTATATGGCAGAAAAGAAAAAGCTTCACAGAGTGACCAGGCACAAATTCTGTGTCAGCAGAACACTGGTGGCCCCTCAGATCAAGAAGGACACAGAACTGCTTGAGAGAATCCAGTGCAGAGCCACAATGATGATGGAGTAGAACATCTCCCTTATGAGGAAAGGCTGAGGGAGCTGGGTCTCTTTAGCCTGGAAAAAAGGAGACAGAGGGGTGACCTCATTAATGTTTGTAAATATGGAAAGGGTGAGTGTCAGGAGGATGGAGCCAGGCTCTGCTCAGTGTCACCTAGTGGTAGGACAAGGGGCCATGGGAGTGAGCTGGAACACAGGAGGTTCCATATAAATATCAGAAGGAAATTCTTCACAGAGGGTGACAGGGAACGGGCTGCCCAGGGTACCTGTGGACTCTCCTTCTCTGGAGATGTTTAAAACCCACCTGGCCATGTTCCTGTGGGACTTGGTCTAGGTGATCCTGCTGTGGCAGGGGGATTGGACTAGAGGATCTTTCAAGGTCCCTTCCAGTCCCTAATGTTCTGTTAGAAAACAGCACCCAAGCTGTAGGAGAGGCAGGATCTTTAATTTCTGGAAGACTCAGACAGTGCACTCTGGACATGTAACATCAGTGTGATGTCAAGGTGGTTTATGAAAAGCATCACATGTATGACTTTGGAAGATTAAAGTAATTATTTTCCCTGTGTCAGAGACCCAAACAGTCAGGTACAGGTATCTGATTTGCAAACACTGGCAGCAGAATTAAGACTACATTCTTCCAGAAGTGACTCCCTTGGTGAAGTACTTCTTGATACCATGAACTACACAGTAACAGTTGTAATGAATCTTCTTTTGCAGAGAAAGAACAATGAATGGGGCAAAACAATCATTGAATACAGAACAAACAAACCATCTCGCTTGCCCTTCCTCGACATTGCACCTTTGGATATTGGCGGCGCTGACCAAGAATTCGGTGTGGACATTGGCCCAGTCTGTTTCAAATGAATGAACTAAAATTAACTTAAAAGCCTCTCCCAAATTATTCTCTTGTCATTTCCTTTTGTAATGAAAACTGACTCCTTCCATTTCTTCTGTTCATCTACTTGCTTAAACTCTGGGCGAAAGAGAAGGAGAAGAATTGATTGGAGCGATGTGCAATGAAATTTAACACAGCCCCCAAAGGACTTGGAAGTCTCTCAAGATTTAACACCTTGTTTTGGGAAAATGTCAACTTTGTAAAGGAAAAAAAAAAACCAAAATAAAAAGATCATGAAAGTCTGCACCACTTGTGGTCTTTGAATATCTCCCACAGAGGAAGTTTAAAACCACAACTTCCAAAGGTTTAAACTACCTCATGATGCTAAACCAAGTGTGATCCACATCTTTGGTAGGTTTTTCACCCTATGACCTGAGGTACTTTCCGTTCCACTCTCAGTACAGTGGTGCTCATTGCATTATTACAGAGCATCTTTCCAATACTTGAACTTTTATGGTGCTAGTAGCATTTCAAGTGTCACTTCTCTGTTTCTTTGACGTCTGTCTCAAAACTTAGAATGTCCTGTCTCACCCGCAGCTTAAGCATGTGGATCGTTTGTCCTCGTCTTTGTCCTCTTCCTCCACAATCAGGTGCTCCTGCTTTCCACTCTCATCTCCATCTTCTACAATGGGAACCAAAAAGAAAATCATTTCTCAAAAAGTGAAAGAAAATGTATTTTGTATATGTGAGATGTTTAAATAAATTGTGGAAACAAAGTAATGAAATAAAGCATGTCCAGTGTTCCAAAAGAAACTGACGAGTTAAGTTACTTGCTTAGATGCATTGGCAGATACTCAATATTTACAATACCTTTGTGTTACTCCAACTGCCTTAGCCTGCTGCTGTCAAATATTAGCAGTGGAAAACTCTGTACAATGATTCCTACTCAACTCTTCACCACCTGAGAAGGTCACAAGATGCTGTCTCCATGCCTCATACTACGAGAACTTCAGAAGCAGAAATACTTCCTTCTTCTTTTCCCAAATGCTAAGCAGGAGCAGTGGCTGAAAGAAGGATCATCCTGTCATTTAGAGGCAGGAGGAAAACAAGGCTCAGTTGTACACTTTGCAGCAGGTCCTTGGTGTTGAGAGAGCTGTGCTGGCTGATGATGTGTTGTGATCAGCAGAACCAGGCCTGTGTGCTTTGAAGTGATGAGAAGTCGTCCGTGCAAGGAATGGTGAGATGTAGCTGTCGTGACAGGAAGATTGGGGTGTGCTACATCCATATCATTCATTCAGTTCTTTATAAGACACACGAGTACCTGCTGTTGCTTACTGCAGTGACTTACTCTAACAACCAACCAACAAACCACCACAAGGAGCAAAGACTCTTCCTATCTGAGACCTTTTAAGACACTGCTCTCATTCAGTGCTTTCTCTGGAAACCCTAACAGCCATGTTTTTGAACGATGCTTGGAACAATGAAAGGAAAACAGCAGGTAAGGGTAGTGGTGAGACAGGCTTGAACAGCAGGAACCCCAAAGAAAAGCATGAAGAAAATATCCACAAGGCAGCCCCTGTAACCTGAAGAAAGCACCGCTCCAAAGGTTAGTGAACAACAGTCTGAAAGCCACTCTAAACATGCAGCACTGACACTGGTTTTAAAGAAAGCTTTTCCTTCTTGCTTGTAATGAATTCAGGACAAAAGGGCAAATAGCAAAACATTGCCTGAAGTTCTGGATGAGATAAAATACAACTTGTTTTCTCTTGAGTAAAGCAGACTGCAGCTAAATACTTGTGTTTATTCACGAGACAATGATGATTCTTAAAGTACTTCAATCATTATCTTACCACAAAGTTCCCCATAAACCTCAGATCCAAAATCAACACAAACTATGCTGCACAAAGAACGAGCTTCCACAGAATCACAGAATATAAGAATATAAATGTTGTTTAGAAGAATATAAACAAAAATAGATATTTCTATTCTTAGACTGGAATGGATTTGTCTATTCCAGGGAAATAGTGGGTTAAATATAGGTACTACGTGAGCAAAGAATATAAATGTCATTTATAAGAATATAAACAAAAATATATATGTATATTCTTAGACTGGAATGGATTTGTCTTTTCCAGGAAAATAGGAAGTTAAATATAGGCACAACATGAGCAAAATTTCCTAAACATGATTCTGTACTTCAGAATAAGTTTGAACTTCCTTCCAATCCATTATGATTCTATGATCATCACAGAATCATTAGGGATTGGAAGGGACCTCATCACTGCCATCGCAAAAGCATGTCCATGATGTATTTTTTCTTACTCCTTTCAAGCTGCCAAGGAATCTGTTCTTTGGGTGAAATGAAGCAAGTTTCCCCAAATGCCAGCTCTTAAGACTCTTAGTGCAACAGTGAGAGCAGTTTTCCATCAATTCCACACACACACACACCACCACCTATGGACTTTGGTGCTAACTGCCCGCCCCTAGAATATTTTCCTAGCCTTTTTTTCCAGAATCTACTCACAGCTAGACAACAGGGCACCACAGAGAAACAGGTAAGATCCTAAGGAACACTCTGTGATGTTTAAATTATACTATTTCTATGCAATTTTGTCTTTAAATTATGACCTAGGGAAAAATTTCAGTGACTCCATCGCTGATGCTTCAGCAAATGGATGTTTTAATGAGCCCGAGGTTAACAGAATTTGTTGCACAAAACATCATAGAATGGTTTGGAAGAGATCTTAAAGGTTCTAACCCCTCTGCCGTGGGTAGAAGAAAGAGGATTACCCGTCCCTGGGTGGGCTTGAACCACCAACCTTTCGGTTAACAGCCGAACGCGCTAACCGATTGCGCCACAGAGACTCCCATGGAGTCATTTCCTTCAGGATAAAAACTGTTTTCCTTCCTGAAATGAAATTACCTTCCTCAAAACATTGCTTTCAGGTAGCAGACACACTCTGAGTTAAGCTCCACTATATCCTAGAATCTTTCAGGCTGAAAAAGACCCTACAATGCAGTATTAGAGAAACTATATCAGGTAGCAGGTTGTCCTTCCTAGTGGTGAGAAAAGATGCCCTCCTCCAAAGGCTTGGTCACTACCAAAATCAACAGATTTTCTTCCCTGACCTCAGTCAAGAATTCCAAGTTCCACCAAATTTCAAAGAAAATGAGGAAATTAACATAACTGGAAAGATCCAGGGTTATATCGAGTTGGATGAGGACTTTCTGCGGGTATCCTTTCTAAAAACTGTCTTCTTCCATTTCCAACACAGCTTGGGTTGAACTCCTTAAAGAGTAGTATGGAATGAAGTGCACAAATATGAGTTGCTTGGAAAAATCAGAGCTCACAAGACATATAATTATTTCCAAAAAAACCCAGATGTATTTGTGCTCTGGCACCATAACAGTCAATTCCAATGTTTCATTTGGAGAGCAGTGTAGGAGAAAGGGACCTGGGAGTCCTGGTGGACAGCAGGATGACCATTAGCCAGCAGTGTGCTTTTGTGGCCAAGAGGACCAACAGCATCCTGGGGTGGATCAGAAGAGGGGTGGTTAGCAGATCAAGGGAGGTTCTTCACTTCCACTTTGCACTGGTGAGACCACATCTGGAATAGTGTGTCCAGTTCTGGGCCCCTCAGTTCAAGAGGGATGTGGAGCTGCTGGAGGGAGTCCAGTGTAGAGCAACGAAGATGATGAAGGAAGTAGAACAACTCCCTTATGAGGAAAGACCGAGGGAGTTGGGTTTCTTTAGTTTGGAGGAGACTGAGGGGTGACCTCATTAATGTCTATAATATGTGAAGGGTGGGTGTCAGGAGGATGGAGCCAGGCTCTTCTCAGTGTCATCTAGTGATAGGACAGGGGGCAGTGGGTGTGAGCTGGAACAGAGGAGGTTCCACATCAATATGAGAAGGAACTTCTTCACAGTGAGGGTGACAGAGCACTGGAAGGGGACTGGACTTGATGTTTCAAGGTCCCTTCCAACCCTTCACATCCTGTGTGTGTGATTCTGTGTAAGAGTAGGTGCTATAGAGCTTGTTTCCTCCTAGAGCAGTTACCTTTTAACGTGTTTTTAAGTTAATAGTCAAATTCAGTTATTTGCAGAACTTCCAGAATAGTAGTTTCTTGGATGACAGGGAAAGGGAAGGATGGTGAAACGAAGATCAGATTTTGTGTTCAAAATCCAGGTTAGTAGTCACCTGATTAGTTAAGAATAAACTTTCTCTATTAATTTATCGGCTTTAGTGAAGCGTTTTGCTGGATCCAGGGAAGAGGATCTGTCACGAGCATGAGGTTTGACGGCTGCTGTTCACTTCTGCTATTTATGTGAAAAGCACAGATTGCTGTTCCTGTTTATCTTCTCCTGTGGTTCACCTCTGCTCACGTGCAGTTCCTAGATTACCCCTTTATTTTGTGGGAACGTGTTTTCCCGAGCGCTGCCCCGGCCCTGGCAGGCACCTCCTCCCCACCACCGTGCTGCGGGACAGGCCTTGGGGAGCGGGCTTGGGCCCCTGAGCTCTGCCCCAGCCGATGAACCAGCAGCCCGTGGAGGAGCAGCATTTCTCTACTGAACACTTTAGCATTTCACTTGCACCACACGCCTTATTTCCTTTCCTTTTCCCTACAAAACCAGGCAAATTACTGGGACAGTGGCTCAGTGCTACCCACGGTCAGACGGAGGGAGCGTCTCCCACCCCGGGCAAACCACTTCCTCGTTCATGAAGTGTTTAAAACCACCTCGCTTGGGTTGTCCTTCATGGAGCACAGACCCAACGACCCCAGGGAGAGCAGCGAGGTGTGATAGGCATCGCTCCCCACCTCGGCCCAAGCGCGGAGGAGCACAGGGACCCGAGCGAGTGAGGCGCTGGGGCCACCCGCTGGCGGCCGCGGGAAGCGGGGGCGGGCGGCGGCTCCGCCCCGGTAGCGGCGGGAGTAGCGGGGCGGGCAGGGCTTATCTGCGCCGCGCTGCGCCGGTGGGGACGGCGGCGGCTGGCGGCGGCGGGGGCCGTCTTCGCCGCCTGCGGGGACGCAGTGCTGCCCCGCTGCGCCCGCCCGCTCCATCGCACACTGTTGTCATGGAGGAGCCAAGATGGCGGCCCTGGCCTACAGCGGGGGCAAGCGGGAGATCAACTACTACTTCAGCGTGAGGAGCGCCAAAGTGCTGGCGCTGGGCGCCGTCCTGCTCCTCACCGCCTGCCACGCCGCGTCCCGCCGGTACCGAGGTGAGGGGGGGCCCTGCAGCGGGAGGCGGAGCCCCACGGCCGAGNCGGCGGCGGGTCTGGGGGTCGCGGCGGGAGGCGGCGGTGGGAGCGGGCATCGCTGGGCGCGGCCCGGGGGGCCCGGCAGGGCTCCGCTTGGAGGACACCTCCGTGGGACACGCGGGGCCTGTGTCGGGGCGAGGGCTCCCCGGAGGGCCTCGTCCGCGGCGTGTGTGGCAGGTGCAGGGGCAGAGGCTGGCTCTTCCCTGTCACTTGTGCCAGCACAGGGTGCTTAACAGCTTTTAGCTGGCAGCTAGCGGGCAGATATCTTGGTTGACTAGTGACTTGGGAAATGCGCTTTTTGGCCCTTTGAACCGTTGCCTCAAACGTGACAAAATCCAGCCTCTTGGGTGGATGAAGCGAAGAGTAAGTTTGGTTTTGAGGGTTGTTGATGGCTGTGCGACACCCGTGGCTACTGAACGCGATGGTTGCAGTGATGCTGGGACCTGTATGATTCTCTTTCTGGGCTTTAGTTGCTAATGGAACTGCTGGAGGAAGTGTTTTCTTGTTTCCGATTCACACGGCAAAAATGTGGTGTGTTTCTGTGGGTAAATCCTAAAACTGACCAAAAGAGAGATCCCTGTGTCTCAGTTTGTTGTAGGACAGCTGGTGTGGTTGTAGTCTAACGCTTGCTGCCAGTCTCCGCAGAACACAAGACTAAGGCAGTTTGTTGTTGAAACTGTGAAGGGGATAGGGATCATGGTGGATGTAGTTCTCTAGGTTCATGCTTACTGATGTCACTATGTTTGATAAACTGGTGTTAAGATAATGGGGACTGTTGTATTGAGTGGACAGTGAAGAGACCAGAAAGAGCATAAATGCAATACGTTACGAGAGGGTTAATGAGGAGGGCGACTCACAAATTGTGTATCTGTGGGCCTTTATGTAAGTTATGGTCAGTATGGGCTTTCACAAAGCTTTCCACAAGTTCCTTCACCTAGGACTTTGAGTTTCTTGGAGCTGTTAGAGGTTAAAAGAGAGGCTTTCTGAGAACTTTAATAGGTACCAGGTAGGGTGAGAGTGAATTCGGTTACCAGTTTGAGGTTTCTTGAAGCTGTTACATGTTAAAAGACAGACTTTCCAAGAACTTTAATAGATACCAGCTAGGGTGAAAGTGAATCCAGTTACCAGTTTGAGTTCCTTTAGACTAATAATATTCCAAAGGCACCAGTGGTTTAGAAAATGAAGCGTTTATAGCAGACAAAAGTTTACAGAACAGATAAAAGCAGAGGTGCTTGAGAGATCATTCTGATCTCAGGCACTTGAAATTCAGGATATTTTTGGCAATTAGTGAGAAAGGTGAAGGATTTCATTGTGGGTACTAAAGCTAATTGGCACTTTGCTTATTGACAGTGATGCTGATCATGCTATCTTAGTGGAGGTGTAATGGAGCTTGGGAAAAGAGCAATACAAGCTCCAGAATAAAGCAGTGAAATACATAAAAATTCTGTATCCTGGAAAAAACTTAATAGCTAATCTGTTGGGGGAGGGTAAATTCATTGTGATTGTATCATAGCATAAAAAGCTATCAACCAGAAAATTAAACTGGCAAGCAATAGATTTAAAGTGATCAAAAGAAAGAGCTTTTATTTTTTCCTACACAAAACATCTGAAACATGTTGACTAGATTTGATACCAAAACCACTATGAAAAAGGTTATCCTGAGTTGCAGAGGGTGGATGAGGTGGGGCTGCAAACGTGATGCACTTGTGTGTCAGCTGTTTATGTCAGGAAACATACTGTAGGATGGAGGATTGTTTTGTTTGTGGGTAATCATGGTGGGATTGCTGTGAAGTGTGGAGCTACTGAGCTTGGGTCATGAACTCAAGGTATGGAATATGCTTGAGAGAGTCCAGCGCAGAGCCACAAGCATGATGGAGTAGAACATCTCCCTGATGAGGAAAGGCTGAAGGAGCTGAGCCTTTTTACCTTGGAAAAAAGGGGACTGGGGGGGTGACCCCATTAATGTTTATAGAATGTGAAGGGTGGGTGGCAAGAGGATGAAGCCAGGCTCTTCTCAGTGTCATCTAATGATAGGAGAAGGGGCAGTGGGTGTCAGGTGGAACATAGGGGGTTCTGCATAAATATGAGAATGAACTTCTTCACAGTGAGGGTGATGGAGCACTAGAACAGGCTGTCCAGAGGTGTTGTAGAATCTCTTTCTCCGGAGACACTTAAAACCTGCCTGGATGTGTTTGTGTAGGTGATCCTGCTCTGATGGGGGGTTTGGACTAGATGATCTTTGGAGATTCCTTCCGATCTCTAATGTTCTGTGATTTCCTATGAAGAATTAGTAAAGTAAGATTCATTGGTCTTGAAAGCTTGGTTGAGGAATGATTGATAGTCCATAGATCAGGATAGTAATGAGTTTGAATTGTCCTGTGAAAGAACTAGGGAGCGCCAAGTAAATCTAGTAGAGACTGGACTTAAAAAAAGCAGGTGGTTCTTTACCCAGCAGCTGTGGGTGTGGGAAAATTCTTGGAGAAGTTATGCTTATGGATGCAAAAAGAGTGGAATGGAAGACTGTGTGTTTGTCTGAGAAATCTGTGGAAGGTCCTACAAAATACCATTGAATCATAGAATTGGTTTGCTTGGGAGGGACCTTGAAGATCAGTGAGTTCAAATCCCTTTGCCATGGGCAGGGACCCCTCCCATTAGACCAGGTTGCTGAAGATCCCATCCAGCCCGGCCTTAAGCACTTTGAGGGAGGAGACATTACAACTTCCCTGGGCAACCTGTTCCCCTGCTTCACTACTCTCACTGTAAATATGTAGAAGACATATCTGGCACAGAAAGTCCCTGGACTAAACATAGCTGGAAGATTATTAGATGAGAACATAATGTGTACTTGTCCTCCTCTTATGAATCTCTGAACATCTGCTTATGGCCTCAGCTGAAGGCAGAATAGCAGGCTAGACTGACCATGAGTAGTTGTCCTTATTTTTTTAAGCATTTTCTTCAAGTTAAGAATTTCAGAGAAAGCCTAATTAGCAGTAGGTTTTATTTGACATAGTTCACTCTTAATATCACTCTCACATATTTTCTTCTTTTCATAACAAAGCGAAGGGGCTTCGTAGCTGTATCTGTAAGAAATGTAAGTCCCCTGTGCTCATAGTCTCATCACATGCGGCATGAGTGTGACACCTTTTTTTTTGAACTTCAATACAACTAGCTCAAAATGATAGCTCACATAAGTTTGTGTGTTTGAGAATCTGGGGGATAATATTCAAGCCAGAGTGTAGAAATAGAGCTCTATTTAAAATTATTGAGGAAAAACTGAATGTTAATTTGGAGTTTGTTATTTCTGTTCTAAAGATGGTCTGTCCAGCAAATCTTGAGTTCTGTCAGCATATTTCAAAAGCAGGTTACTATTCAGCTTTTTACATAATCTACTGTGTTCTGTGCTACTTTGGCAGAATTTTGGCAGCAGGATCAGCAGCTGTCCTAGAAGTAGTGATAGTTGAGAGGAGCAGAAAGGCATTGATAAACTGCTTCTGGAAGATCTTTAATCTGTTCAGACATGGCACTGTACTGAATAATGAAACAGGCACAGACTGGAAAGAGAAGATAATGTTGCTGACCTGAAGTGACCTGTACTTGACAAATGGGAGAGTTACAGAGACTGCTCTTCTGGAAAGCTCTTGAGTTCAGCCTACATCTGTGGTCTCAGCACACTCTTCTTAGAACTCCTTTGAATGTTTAGAAGCGTGTGGCCATGTGCATCTGACCGTTCGCCACATCCTGTTGCCTCTGTGCAGTAATTAGTCAGTTTGACATGGATAGTTGTGATTAGGAAGGAAGCATGAGTTTTATTTGTGAGTGGATGCAAAGGAAGCAGCTCACAAACCAAAGCAACGTTGTAGTCAAGAATTATCTGGAAAGATCTGGGATGATGCAGGATTCTGAAAATCCTACTTCCATGTTCACTGGAAAGACAGACATTTCCGTCATTAATTATTAGTGTTTTCCAAGGCTTATTACCTATAGATATAAAATGTTCATAGAAAAAAATGTTTGTATATAGAATCATAGAATCCCAGAATCATTGGAAGACCCCTAGTTGGAAGAGACCTCCAGGATCATCTGGTCCAACCATCAACCCAGCCCCACCCTGCCCACTAAATCAGGTTCCCCATGTCTGTGGTTTTTTTTTCTTAACCTCTCCAGGAACAGTGACTTCAGTGACTTCACCCCCTCTCTGGGCAGCCTGTTCCAATCCCTGACCACTCTGTCAGGGAAGAAATTTTATCCCATGTCCAGTCTAAACCTCCCCTGGCACAACTTGAGGCTGTTTCTTCTTGTCCTATCACTAGTGACTTGGGAGAAAGTCACTGAATAGGTGGTGTTGTGGGTGGGTACTAACAGAATAGATTTTATTGCCATTTATCCCACTACTGGGAAATGATGGCTGTAACTAATTTGCCCAATTAAAATAACTCGGAACCAACAAAGGGTTGATCCAGTGCCTGTGAGAATTAGTTACCTTTCACTATAACCTGAGGACCATAACCAGAATAATACACAGAAAGTCTTTATCTTGTATAATAGCATTTTAAAAATGTTCATACTGATTGGACCGTGGTCTTCTGGAAGCCTTTGCTTAAGCACAAGGGAAATGACACCATGACTCTTGTTTTTTCCTAAAAACTTTACTAAACAGTACCAGTCTTGGAGGACTGTGACCTTGGGTCTCAGCAGATGTCAATACGATCTTCTAAATTTCATTTCCTACAGACCTGTGCGCTCACTTGTATCTCTTTCTGTTCACCTTGTCCAGTTTGTAGTTCTTGCCACAGCTTCAGATTTTCTCATGGTAATGAAGGCAGAAAGTCTGTCTCGCTATATCATGGGCTCCCAGCAGTTCTGAAGTGGTCAGTAGAAAACACACTCTTCTTTAGGAATTAGTGTGAGTTGGGTGCTGCAAAACAGCAGCTCTCAACTGAGTTTAAAGGAGCCAGGGTTTCACAGGACTGTTAGAGTACAAGCTAGCACAGGTACTTGTCATTTCATTCAGCACCAATTTCCTGTTTGCCAGGGCTCTCAAATGCCGAGTATGACAAAAATGTTGGAGGGCGACTACTTTTGTATGAATGGTGCTCAGTTACAAGGTAGCAGAATCTGACATGGAGTTTGCTGGAAAGTAACAGGCATTGATTTCAAAACAGAGCTAGTTTGTTTATGTGAACTTTAAGTCACATAAATAAAGTCACTTTCTGGTCACTTGAAGTGACTTGAAACATCACCGCCTGCAAAGTGATCTAGCTGAAGTAGTATAAAGCTCCTTGAGTGAAAAAAAGACCTGCAGTTCACAATGATCAGCTAATTCACGTGTGGATGGTTCATGTTTTGTGCATTAACTTGATGTGATTTCACTTGTTCTTAGGTTACTGCTAGGTGACCTAACAGCATGGGAAAGTGTAGTAGATTTTCTTGCCAGTCTCATTCATGTTCTATGTGGGAAGCTGCATGTGGTGGCACTGTACTGAAGATTGTTGTTGTATTGGAATGCTGTGTTCTTCACACAGAATCACAGAAGCATTAGGGATTGGAAGGGACCTCGAAAGATCATCTAGTCCAACCCCCCTGCCACAGCAGGATCTTTAGTTTCATATTACTGCATTGTGGACAGCGGGCAGCCCAGTGGATTGGCATCTTTTGGTGGAAATGTCACTCTAGCCCCCAGCATCCCTGTGCCAGCAGAAATGGGATGACTAACTTTGTGGGCAGAGTAGAGACTGACAGAGAAGAGTGTGTTACCATGAGGGAGAAGGGAGTTAGCAGCAACTTGTGTGAGATGTTTTTCAATAACTCACTTGTCTCCTGTTCTTGATCGTTTCAATTCCAGAGTTTCCACTATTGTAAAATTACTGGTTTTCAATGGCAGTGGGGCTGTGCTTCAACTCTCACGTGTCTGAATTCTGATCTTAAATATAACATTTTTAAAGGTGGTGATACATGTGAGTATCTTCTGTCCAGCGGGAGATTTCTTGGAGAAAAAGTATGGCAGCCCCACAGTTGTATGATGCATAAATATAAAAACAGGTAAGGAAACACGTGTCTTCTCTTCTTGTCTGTAAAGAAGGGTGGTGGTTGACTGCAGCTGTAGCAATCACAGCATCTTCTAGTTTTTACTTTATACAAGATAATCCATAATTTATCAGATAATCCATAATTTATCAGAAGTCAGTCTTTTCCTTGTACGTTACCTGTATGTCTGCAGTGTTCACTGTATCTATATATAAAAATATAAATCCATGTTGGTAATAGTAGTGTTGATATGTGTTATGGAGAGCCAGCAGGTACTGCCAGAGACAAGACAGCTTTGCAGGGCACTCCGACTGCCAAAAGGGAAAATGCTGACTTTGTGTAGAATCCCAAGATAAAAAAAATCCCCAATAAAATTTCCAGTTACTTTTCCCCACCTAAAAGTGAGGTAACTCTATATTTTTTTGGAGTGACCCTCTATGTTAGCATTTTGAAACTACCATGTTTGTAGCACCGTGGAATAGGAGAACCTACTTGGTGGTTTGCCCAACCACATTATCTATGCAAATTATACTTTTTAATAATTATTTTACAGAAGACTTGTTATTCCTCAGGGCTGGATGCAATGCTTAGAATTATATATATTGCTGTGTAGATTTTTCTGAAAGCTTCTTCGTAAAATAGAAATTTCCTGTTAACATGTTTGTTTCTGGTTTGTTTTTTTTTACAGTGAAGCCAAAAACTGCCTCTTAGACAAACACATTGCATTTGTAGGAGACTCTAGAATTCGACAGCTGTTCTATTCATTTATAAAACTCATAAACCCTCAAGTCAAAGAAGAAGGAAACAAGGTGAGAGCTTACTTTGGTTATGGTTTTGGTTATTTGTTCCTAGTTTACCTTGCAGCTCTTCTCTGAACTTCAAAAAACCAAGTAATTGTACTATTTGCTGGCCTGGCCATCAGGAAGAACAAACATTGAAAGGACTTTAGTTACTCTTGGTTTTCTCCAAGAGATAACTGTGTACAGATGAGACAGCTGGAAATCTGAGATGTGAAGTAGGAAGCTCAAGAGAAAGCTTGCAGCAGTCTGGGAATAAGTTAATGAAGCAACTTATGCTTCATGTTGCGTTTCTTAATGAGGAAATGATTGCTCCTGTGTGTGTTTTGAAATAATAGTAATTCATGGCTTATAATTTGTCATTTCACATGTCGGTTAAATTGCTGATCTAATCTGCTAATAAAATCCTTGGGGCAATGACAGGTTTCCAAGTCTAACTTGAAGCTGAAACTGAATATAGCTACTGGTGTTAACTTCCTTCTGATTGTTGCTGAAGCACTAAGTTTTATAAGGTAAAGAATGTAACCTGCAGCTTGCTGGGTGGAAGCAGTGAGAAAGGAGAAGGCTGTGTCATTTGTTGAACAGAATATTCACTTCCTTTGCTATATTGCCCTTCTTAGGCATGTTCCTCAGTTTGTGGAAGATGGATGAGCTTGTTCTTTTGGGCTGAGATTTGAAACTTACAAAGTATTGAATATATTAGAGGAGGATTGTGGCTACAGTCTCTGCCCTCTGGTTCCTTACAGTCTCAACAAATTGAATCCATCAGAAATAGTCTGGAATGCTTTAACTTTCTTTTAATGAACCTGTGAGTTCTTTTACAAAGAAGAGGGGCAGATGGAAAGGAAGACTAGGGGAAAGGAAATACTAGAAAATACTAATATATTAGGAAATAGAAATATTAGGGGGAAAAAAAACTTCATTCTTGGAGGCTAAATTTAGGAAATTGTTTTATGCCTTTAACTGGGTGAACAGAAGACGTTTCAGTGTTTGGATAAAGTTCTTCCAGAAAAAAAAATAAACCTTTATGCGAGTAGCTTGTTTTATCAAGAAGTAACATAAACACTTTGCAGTAGTGCACTGACAAGTTTATGCGAGAAAAATCCTTTCAACTGAAGATAAATCTTTGTGTAAGAGCAAATAAATATACCAGTGTAAATATTATTGTACTATGGAAAGTGTCTTACTTTGTTATTGTTTGGGGTTTTTTTGAACAGCATGGAAATATCTTGTTTGAAGATAAATCTGCTTCAGTTAAAGTGGTAAGTTTTTGTCTCGCGTTCAATTGTCAGCTGTAACGGTGTTGCTAGTTCATACAGTGTCATCCCGTTTGCTGTCACAGATGGGTTTTTCAGATTTCCACAGCTGGTGTAAAACTCAAAGCTTAAGACCATTGTTCTTTAGAAGTTGTCCACAAAACCTATCAGAGCATATCTTCACAAAATGTTAGGGATTGGAAGGGACTTCGAAAGGTCATCTAGTCCAGTCCCCCCACCACAGCAGGATCACCTAGACAAAGTCACTCAGGAACACATCCAGGCGAGTTTTAAACACCTCCAGAGAAGCAGATTCTACAGCCCCCCTGGGCAGCCTGTTCCAGTGCTCTGTCACCCTCACTGGGAAGAAGTTCCTTCTCATCTTTGTGTGGAACCTCCTTTGTTCCAGCTCACACCCATCGCCCCTTCTCCTATCATTAGATAATGCTGAGAAGAGCCTGGCATCTTAACATAATGTTTTGAGTAAGATTCTTTGAGAGCCTCTGGCTTTGAGGACTGTTATCCTGCTTTGACATTGGGCATAAGCTCTGTAGACTTGGTAAGATCTGACGAAAGGAACAAGTACTCATTTGGCCCTCCCAAGAATCTGCTATGATGATGTGGTTTTGGAAACCCAGAGTACGTGAGAGTGGGTTTGATGAAGGATTCTGTTCTCCTTCACCCTGGCAAAGGAAATGGTGTCCTTTATAGCTTTACTGGCTTCCCATGGTATTTTTCAGCAGCACTGGGATTCTGCTAGCTGTGCCCTTGGGACAACTCGTTTTCTGTTCATGAAAACTAAAGCAGCAGTGTATTTGCTGAGTTGTCCACAAGTGAGTTTTCAATACCAGTTAGTGTACAAGGTTAACATTTAGGGCCCAGAGTAACATTAAAGTGTGAGCCCACAGCAGTCTAAGAGTAGGACAGCATAAGCTGTTGGCCTTCACAGTCTAGTCCTGTGATTGTAGTGTAACTAGCCCTGGGACAGCTGGTTTAGAAGTTGATTCAGAGAGATTCAGGACAAAGGTTGCCTTGTAGAACTTTTTTGGCCAGGTCTGATGTTGCTCATCACATGGTTGTCTGAGCGCTGTAAAAGAGGAGGCTGGACACAAGTCAGGACAAAGTGGCCAACACACTGTGATTTTTGTCTTGGTGTAGCCTGACACAAAATGACCTCTTCAAAACTCCTTAACCCTTGGTAGTTGGCTGCCCACCAAGATTTGATATGGCAGGTTTGGGCTTTTGAGAGACATCTGAGTAGGGACCACTTAAAAGTCACCTAGTCCAGTCCTCTGCAGTGAGCAGGGACATCTTCAGCTTGCTGAGAGCCTCATCGAGGCTGACCTTGAATGTCCCAAGGGATGGGGCCTCCACCACTGTCCTGAGCAGCCTGTTCAGTGTTTCATCAACCTCACTGTAAAAACCTTCTTCCTTACATCTAGTCTAAATCTCCTTGGTTGTAGTTTAAAATCATTATCCCTTGTCCTGTCACAACAGGCCCTGATAAAAACTCTCTCCTGCTCTTTCTTATATAGACTTCCTTTAACTCCTGGAAGCCTACAAAAAGGTTTCATTTGAGGTGCACTTATCCAGGCTGAAAAACCTAATGACTTGATGATCTTAAAGGTCTCTTCTAACCGAACTATTCTCTGATACTGTGAGCTTGGTTTTATCCCTGATCACTTTGGAAACCCAAGGAGACAATCCCAGTTCCTGAAGTGCAGATGAAAATGTCTTCCTATTTTTTTTTTTCCATGGGGGCACTTTTGTGTTTTATTTTGAGTGTTTTTTTCCAGTTTGTTTCTTTTATTTCTCCTTCTTGCTAGAGCAACATGTCAGGCTTTTCAGGCTGACTATAATAGAGATCTCAAGTGCTTTTCCTTTGTAGCTGAACTGATAGCAGTTAATTTAAAAAAAACCTGGTTTTATTCTACTGCTTGTTAAGCTCACAGAACAAATCTGCATTTTCTTGACAGGATTTCCTGTGGTATCCAGAAGTGAATGGCTCTATGAGGCAACGTATCAAATCTTGGACTGAGGTTTGTCTTGAAAAACTGTTTCCTTATGAAAAGGACTGCTACCTTTTTTCCCACTCTACTTGTCTTCCATAAAGATAGCTGAAATTATAATTTGTTTCTCTGTACTTACTACAAAAAACTGAGATTCCTCAGGCAACAACTGCCTGTTAGCCTGCTCACTGTAATAAAAATTTGTGAATATTGTAACACTAACTTCTTTTTACTTTGTCTTAGAGTTCTGTGGCAAAACCTCATGTAATTGTAGCAGGAGCTGCCACGGTAAGTTTCATGTATATGGGGCATTTTACTTTAAGGTAGCTTCATGTAATCAACTTGCAGGAATAGAAGTTATTAAACTCAAATCCTTTAATACAAAATATATTCTCAGTGAGTTTGCTGTTCCAGCAAGTACTTCTAAAGTCACAGATTCACACAAACATTAGGGATTGGAAAGGACCTCGAAAGATGATCTCATCCAATCCCCCTGCCACAGCAGGATCCCCTAGATTAAGTGGCACAGGAACATATCCAGGCAGGCTTGAAACCTCTCTAGAGGAGGAGACTTCACAACCTCCCTGGGCAGCCCTTTCCAGTGCTCCGTCACCCTCACTGTGAAGAAGTTCCTTCTTGCATTGATGTGGAACCTCCTCTGTTCCAGCTCACACCCACTGCCCTTTGTCCTATCACTAGATGACACTGAGAAGAGCCTGGCTCCATCCTCCTGACACCCACCCTTCACATACTTACAAACATTAATGTAATCAAGTCTAGTTTATTATGGCTGTGTGACGAACACTACTTACTTTTTGGCAGCAGTACTGGTTGGCTGGTATTGATTAGCTTGAACTTGGCTACTAAAGTAGCTTTTCACAAAGCAGATTATTCATTTAAAACTTAAGAATTGGTTGGCATGCAAGTACTTCTATTTAATAAACTCTTCTCAGTCACCAAATGCCACTTTTGAGCATGGCCCAGACTGGAATGCTCCTGGAGTGCACATTTTTCTTTCAGACTTAGAAGGGGAAACCCCTGGATTTTTATAAGTAATGCAACAACTAAAGAGACTGTAATTCCTGATTCTTGTTTCACTGGGAGTTCCCATCGCTGCTGTGGGCTGCAGGGTCACAAAAAGCAAGGACCCGAACACCTCTTGTCTCCCAACCTATCAGTTGGCTGCAAGACAGGACCGGATATACCCAAACTGTACTTGACAGGAGCCAACCAGTTCTTTAGAACTTCCAGGGATGAAATTCAACACCTTCAACCCCTCTCCAAAGTTATCTGGGTACTGGGAGTCAAGAGTCTAACAACTGCTCATGTCATTAATTCCACATATAATAGCAGTTTCTCACAGGTATTTTGGAACTGGAATTTGAGCCCTTTCAAATTACACCCTTTATTATACCCTTTTACTATTATAATTTCCTAACAGCTCAAATGTAAAGGTGGGGGGGGTGGAAATGTGTTCTTGTTTAACAAAATCATTTGAAAACAGTTTGGTTAGTTAGTTCAGGCGTTACACCAGTTTGGAAGCCCCTGGGCGTGCCAGTCTAGTGTGAATCCCCCGATATCTAGAGTTGGCCAAAGGTAAACAAACATCCCCTATTTTTAAAGGTCCTGTAGAAAAATTACGTGTTTTGAAAGTCTGATCCATTGGCAGCATTTACCACACTAGTGCTGGCTGTGGCACCTGCTGCTGGATTAAACTGGTGTGCCGTTGGCGTTGTCGGCATCTTGAAACTCGGGTGGTTTCTTTGAACTCTGCTATCTTTGGTCACGTGCTTTGCTCAGCAAATACACACAAGGAAAGATTTAGCTGCTGGGAGAAACCACTGGGCTGTTCTGTTGCTGTCAAAGAGTGTAATTTTTTGATAGCAGCTGCATGTTATTTGGTTTTGTGAAGTATTAATTTGTGTGTTTACTCTTTTGTATTCATTTATAATAGTCTCAGGAAGTGGATTAGTCTGTGTACTTGGCTTACATCAAAATTCATCTGTAGATATTTATAATTACAGAATTAATCTTAAAAATAAATTAATCTGAAATTTTAATTGACAGTAGAGGTTTTTTTAAAAAAGCTAAATCTATTTTCAGAGGTGGTTGGTTTTTTTTTAAGCTAAATCTATTTTCCCTACAGTGTTGGAAATTCTCTCCTGAAGTTAGGAGAAGTTCTTCGCTGTCTGCAGCATTCACCCAACCATTAGTGTAGACATCTGCTTGTCCAAAAGACTTTTTCTTCCTCTTTAGAAGTGGGGACTGAAGAAATGAGCTAGCTTTGGGGAAACAATGAAAACCAGTTACCAATAGCCAAGGGTTGTCAGACATGCAGGTTCTGAGTAGCTCTCTCTCTTTCTCCAGTGGTCCATCAAGATTCACAATGGCAGCAACGAAGCTCTCACGCAGTATAAAATCAATATCACTTCAATTGCACCTCTTTTGGAAAAGTTAGCAAAAAGCAGTGATGTTTTTTGGGTCTTACAAGGTAAAGTACAAACAGTAGGTAACAATTTATGCTGTCACTGTCAGTTCAATCATTGTGTGTGACATGGAAAGCTTGGTCCCTGCTGCGTACCTGTGGAGTAAAATGGGTGTTGACTGAATTCCCATGTGGCTTTTCTTGCACCCTTAGCTAGTTGGTGCCAACTGTGACTAGTAAGGAGGTTTCAAAGCTCTTTCAGGAATATTTTCTGCCTTCTGAACTCTTCTCTTTTCACTTAGTCTCAGTATGCCAGGTCTGTTCAGCCTGTGCTGTGCTCCAGATACGTTTCTTGGAGTCAGGAACACCAGTGCATAAAACAGCTGTATTTGTGTTCTATTCAGATTGCATAATAACAGGAGAGGTTTGACAAGGACATCCTCTGTGTCAAGAATGAGTAGACACATTCTACAGCTTATGTTCTTCATGTTTGCAAGAGTAAGACTTGCTCTTACACTGAGCACTGATGAGTTGAGATGAGAAGCCAGAAACAGTTATTTCCAGTGAGTCTGAGATTCTTATCGGTAGCACCAAGCTTATATTCTTCAGGGTTATTTTAATAAAGCTAAACTGTGTTGCTGATACTGAACAGTGAGCTCTTGGGTGGAATGTTCTCCTGGTTTATCTGCCACAGAAGATAGTGTTTTAGAGTAAATCTGCCTAACCGGGGTGATGATAGAGCCTTGATGGGAATATACTCAGATGCACCCCTGAAGTCACAGCCATGTTCCTATCCAAGATGGTTCTAGAGGTAACCTGAACCAACAGGTTGACCTCTCATTCCTTTCAGAGCTGTTTGTCTGTAACAGAATCAGTTAACTGTCATACATGTCCCAGGATTCTGTTGATGGAGATCCAGTCCATTTAAGTGATCTCTGTGCACCTCAGTGGAACAAGTAGGCAGTCCATAGACACAGTTTAGACATTGATTGTGTAAATTGTCCCCAGGTAGGCCTGAGATACCTGTAGTATATCAGTCTAGAGCTCACAGAGTGTGTTTCACTACACACGTGAACATCAGCAGTCTTTCATAGCAACTTGCTGATGTTTTGATCTAGAAACCCACACAACTTTGTGTTAAGCTCTACACAATTTCTGAAGCCTGCAGGTAATTCAGTCGTGTCCCACTCTTCTGCAAAACTGAGATTCTTCCATCAGTTAAACTGGAAGCAACAGGAGTGAGTGGAATGTGCTTATGGACTGTGACTTAGAGATGAGAAGCTGGTTTCTTCATCAGTAACTAGAGGGTTTGAGAGCTTTTATTTTCCATACATCTGTTTTTCTGCCTGTCCTTCTGGCTTTGGAGGCTTTCCTTGGGGGATGTGGTTACTGAGAGAAGGCATAAGCAGCTGTGCACTCCAGCACTGTATGCTTTTATGGTTTGGGGGAAATGAAGCAGGCATTCGTGCCTGGCCAAAGCTGTCTAATCTGTAAGTACATACGCGTGACTGAGGAATGTCGATAAGAACACTTTATCTTGCACAACTGTAATGGCCACTCATTCCTCACTCCATTTTTCCTGTGCCACTGGGCAATTGCGACCACCTGAGTGAAGCTTCTTCCGTGTCTTTCCCTTCCAGATCCCGTCTATGAAGATCTGCTGAGTGAAAGCCGAAAAATGATCACTAATGAGAAAATCGACGCCTACAACGAAGCGGCGGTTCGCATTCTGAACAGCAGCGCCCGCAACTCCAAAGCGAGGGTAAAAGTCTTCAGCGTGTCAAAGCTGATAGCACAGGAAACGATCATGAAGTCTGCAGATGGCCTGCACCTCCCTGAGTCCAGCAGAGATACAGTGAGTGGTGTTATCACTGGTCAACATTGAAAAGTAATAGCCAACCAAGTCTTGAAGTGGATGTTCTGAAATGGGGGGCGGTATGGCTGTGACGAGGAGCTGCACGTTCTTCAGGAAGCCTTGTTCCAAAGTTCCCAATGTGTGGAAGGGCAATCAGCTCTACAGGATGCTGCAGAAATACAATGGCACTCACGTTAGTGCACGGCTGTTTTAAAATACCTGGTAATCTTTTAGATCCCGGTGCAAACTTAGTGCCCCCATCTGCACAAATTCCTTAGGGTGCTAATGATTGCAGCTAAGAGTCAGCTTAAATTTTCCCATATATGCCCTTATAAGTTTGTTCAGTAAGCAGTGTGGAAAAGAAAGCAGCACACAATACCTGTCTTCCTGGTTGCATGGAGTGCCTTGGACTTTGGTTCCCCTTTTTGTCTTTCACCTGCTAGTGTGTATTTGTGAAAGCACTGAGCTTTCCAGTCCACCCTCTCTGAGGTGGGGTTCTCTTGCTGTGTTGCTTGTCGGTTCCTTTCAAGTTCTAGATGAGCTAAATATCACCTCACCACAAGTTTCAGTCTGTCATGTTTTAGTGTCTTTCATTCCTGTGTCCCTTCAGGACCCAAGTTCGAGAGCTGCTTCTCATTTATCGTCCATTTAGCTCTGTATAGCCAGTTGGAAGGGTTAGAATGAGGTATTTTTAGATTACCTTAAAAAAATGAGATTCATCTTTTATACAGAGGTATTCTTTTATTACCTTAAAAAAGAAGATTAATTTTTTATGTAGAGGTATTTTTTGATTACCTTAAAAAAAGATTATTTTTTTATAGAGAGGTATTTTTTGATTACCTTAAAAAAAGAGATTAATTTTTTATATAGAGGTATTTTTGATTACCTTAAAGAGATTAATTTTTTATATAATCAGAAAAGATTACCTCATCTTTCAATTACATCGACAGACGTTTTGTCTGTAGTACTGAATGCAACCAGGTATATACTGTGTAGTTTTAACTATGTAATAAGGGATAACTGCCTGTTTTATATCAACACATGATATAGAAAATAAAATTATGATGCTGAAAATCCTTTTTGATTTGAGAGTGACACAACTACTTATTTCGTTGACAGAACGCGATGATTCTTATGAACGTCTACTGCAATAAGATAATGAAGCCCATCGATGGCTCCTGCTGCCAGCCTCAGCCTCCTCTCACTCTGATACAGAAGTTAGCTTTTTGCTTCTTTACTCTGTCCTTCATTGGATATTTAATTATCCATTTAATTCACCGGAATAATTATCGGAAGAATAAATCATGCACTGATTTGGAGAGTGGCGAGGAGAAGAAACCTGCCATCAGTACTCCTAATGTTTCTACTTTAGAGATGCTCTTGCACTCCTTCTGCAAACTTGGCCTAATCATGACCTATTTTTATCTGTGTGACAGAGCAAATCTTTTCATGAAGGAAACTAAGTTTTATACACATTCATCTTTCTTCATACCAATCATCTACATCTTGGTTTTGGGGGTATTTTATACCGAAAATACCAAAGAGGTAATGATTGTGCTGACATTTGGCTTATAACACTGTTTCTTAGTGTGAGTGTAAATAACTAATTGCTAAATATTTACAGTTAAAATTTCATAGGGTCAGTTAGGTTGGAAAAGAGCCTCAAGATCATTTGATTCCAAACAGTAACCCAGCCATGCCAAGCCCACTGCTAAACCGTGTCCCTAAGCTCCAGATCTATTTGGTTTGTCTTTTTTTTTAAACATATCTAGGGATGTAAATTCAACCGACAACCTGAGCAGCTTGTTCTGAGACCTGATGACCCTTTCCATGAGGTTTTTCCTAATATCCAACCTAAACTTCCCCTGATGCAGCTTGAGGCCACTTCCTCTTGCCCTGTCACTTTCTATTTAGGAGAAGAGACCAACCCCTGCCTCTCTACAACCTCCTTTCAGGTAGTTGTAGGCAGCAGTAAGGTCTCCTTAGGCCTCCTTTTCTTCAGAGTAACCAGCCCCAGTTCCCTCAGCTGCTCCGTGTCAGACCTGTCCTCCAGGCCCTTCACCAAGCAGGTTGCTGTTCTGTGCACCCACCCCAGTACCTCAGTGTCTGTCTTGAATGGAGGTGCTCAAAATGAACAAATACTTGAGGTGTAGCCTCACTAGTTTCCAAGACAGTGGGGGACAATTCTTTCCCTGCTCCTGCTGGTCACAGTACTGCTGATACAAGCTGAGAGGCTGTTGGCCACCTTGACTGCCTGAGCCCACTCCTGGTTCATATTTAGCCAACTGTCAGCCAGCATCCACAGGCCTCTTTCCTCAGCAGCTTTGCAGCTATTCTCCCCCTGGTCTGTAACAGCACATGGTGTCGTTGTGACCCAGCTGCAGGACCCAGCAGTTGCCCTTGTTGAACCTCATGCTGTTGACCTTGCCAGCCTGTCTGGATCTCTTGGCAGTGTAGCTGGTGTAACTCATTTGCAAAACATGCTCTGACAAGCAGTGTAACAGGGGCACGGAGCTAGGTGCAGAAGCTGTGTGAGAGAACACAGGCGTGAGCACTTGTAGCTGTTGTCACTTGGTCCAACTGGAAGTTGCCGTAGCTCAGATACAAGAGAGTGTGGATCTCCTTGAAATCTGGTAGACCCGTGTCCACTAGACAGAAGGCTTTTACAGTTCAGACCTATTTACCCATAAAGTGGTTCATTGTTTTGAACTTTTTCTCCTCGTTTTTGTAGATGTCCATTGTACTTTTTGGAATAGCAACACTCTTCTTTTGTTTTGTGTTAGACTAAAGTGCTAAACAGAGAGCAGACTGATGAATGGAAGGGCTGGATGCAGCTGGTTATTTTGATTTATCATATCTCTGGAGCAAGCACTGTAAGTAATTCATATGTCTTTTTTTACAATAGAAATTGTTTTTAGTTAAAGTGACTAATTTACTTTTAAGTGGGGATGCAGTTTGGATGTGGAACTTGAAACAGGGCAAATGTCTGTTACAATTGACTACGATAAATAACTAGTGCTATTGTAGTTTTAAAAGTGGTACTAGCAGAATTAGTTTTCCCTCTCTATTTAAATGTAGATTTCCTTCCTCAGAACGTTTTATACATTCAGTGATAAAATACATTTTCTTCCTCCATGTAGAATATTAGGTTCATTACATTTTAATTCATAGAATTATAGAATCATTAGGTTGGAAAAGACCCTTGGGATCATCAAGTCCAGCCATTAATCCTACTCTACAAGTTCACCTCTAAACCAAACCCCCCCACACTACATCTTAGCATCTTTTAAACTCATCCAGGGATGGGGACTCAACCACCACCCTGGGCAGCCCAGTCCAGTGCCTGGACCACTTTTTCCATGAAGAATTTTTTCCTGATGTCCAATCTAAACCTCCCCTGTTGGAGCTTGAAGCCCTTCCCTTTTGTTCTGTCGCTAATTACCTGTGAGATGAGACCAGCACCAGCATCTCTACAGTGTCTCAGAACATCAGGGATTGGAAGGGTCCTCGAAAGATCATCCAGTCCAATCCCCCTGCCACAGCAGGATCACCCAGACCAGGTCGCTCAGGAACACATCCAGACAGGTTTTAAATGTCTCCGGAGGAGACTCACAACCACCCTGAGCAGCCCATTCCAGTGCTCTGTCACCTTCACTGTGAAGAATTTCCTTTCAGATAGTTGTAGAGATCAATGAGGTCCCCACTAAGCTTCCCCTTCCCCAAACTAACCAGCCCCAACTCTCTGTTTCTCCTCATAAGATTTACTCTCCAGGCCCCTTACCAGCTTCATTGCCCTCCTCTGCCCTCACTCCAGCACCTTGATGTCTCTCTTGTACTGAGGTACCCAAAACTGGACCCAGTACTCAAGGTGCAGCCAACACTTCCTTTTATGTTCTGAAATTGAAACTGCTGGCTGTAGCTTTCAAAGATCCCTTCTAAAGTCTCTCCTAACTGGTAACAGAATGTCTAAAGTGTAGATTAATAAATACAAGAAACTAGTTTTAACATCTGAGAGATCAGGGCACCAAAAGAGCTTAGGGAAAAAGAGCTGAGGAAGAAACAAGGATCATGTTTTCCTTAGTTACACCTGATTTACCACAGTGCAGAAAAAGCATAAAACCAGGAGGGGAAAGGAGAGAGAATCCCTTATGTGACCACTTCTAAAGGGTACTTTCTGTCCAACAGTTTTTGCCTGTGTACATGCACATCCGAGTGCTGGTTGCTGCATACCTGTTCCAAACAGGTTATGGGCACTTCTCCTACTTTTGGATAAAAGGAGACTTCGGTGTGTACAGAGTGTGTCAGGTAAGAACATCTGCTTGTCCCTTCTGTAAAGAAGCTTCCTCAGATACTGAAATAACAGTAGTGCATCTGTTCTTCCTAAATAATGCGACTGCTTCATTAACCAAGGTTTGCACTTCAAAAATGGCTGTTGTTTCTAAGCAGTCTGAGCTGTTGAATGGGTGGCATGTACCTAATACAGACAGCCACATCTTTTCCAGGGTACAGCAGTCATGTTTTCAGTGCAGTGGCAATTTACAGGATATAGCAGCATGTTGTTATTAACTAGAATGATCCGGGCAGGCTTCCTGAGTCGCTGTATTGGAGCCTACCTTTGTTAAGGAAGGAAGCACATGTCTGCAACAGACCAGTGCTGAAGAACATCAATGTTGTCGTTTCCCTCCCAGGTTCTGTGGTGTGTGCTGCAGTAGGTGTTTTGAATCATCTTTTATTGCTGTTCAGTGTGACGTTGTCATGTAACTGAGGTCATCGTGTGTATTAAATGTTTGTGTATCACAGAACATTAGGGATTGGAAGGGACCTCAAAAGATCATCTGGTCCAATCCCCACTGACACAGCAGGATCACCTAGACCAAGTCACACAGGAAAGTTTCCAGGCAGGTTTGACACATTTCCAGAGAAGGAGACTCTACAACCCCCTGGGCAGCCCCTTCCAGTGCTCTGTCACCCTCACTGGGAAGAATTCCTTCTCATATTGCTGTGGAACCTCCTGGGTTCCAGCTCACACCCATTGCCTCAGCATAACTGCAGCACTGGCGACGATGTGAGCCCCCACAACGATGTGAGAGATACAGCCAACATCCAGCAGCTGGGATTGCTGGGATGGGGAGCAGCCTGTTGTGTTTTACCCTCTTTTCATGACTGCAGGCCAGCATAGGATGGGATTACCTGCAGTCTTCCACTACATTACTGATGCTCCCCAAGATCTCAGTGTTTCAGCTGAGAAGGGGATCAGCGTGTCAGATGTGAAATACTGAGGTGTTCTTGTATAGTGCTAAAGAAACATCTCTCCCAGCTTTGCCTCCCCTCTCATGTATCCTGTGTTTTCTTTCCAGGTTTTATTTCGTCTCAACTTCTTGGTTGTGGTACTGTGCATAGTGATGGATCGGCCTTACCAGTTCTACTACTTTGTGCCCTTGGTCACGGTCTGGTTTATGATCATTTACGCCACCTTAGCTCTCTGGCCTCAGATAGTCCAGAAGAAAGCAAATGGTAAGATGGGTTTTCTTTTCTGCTGGAAACGTTTGCGTATTACTCCAGTGATAACCATGCAGAAAACAGTGCTTTAGCAGGTGCCAGTCTCTCTGCGACGTAGTTAAGATACATTGAAGAGCTGCTCACACAAATACACTTGCACAGAATCACTGAGGTTGGAAAGGATGTCCAGGATGGAGTCCAACCTTCACCTCAACACCTCCATGACCACTAGACCATCACCCAGAGAGCTTACATCCGCTTGCTTTTTATGCACCTCCAGGGATGGTGACTCCACCACCCCCTGAGCAGCCTGTTCCAGTTTTTAACTGCTCTTTCACTGCAGAAGTTTTTCCTAATTTCCAAGCTGAACTTCCCGTGGGGCAACTTGTGGCCGTTTGCTCTTGTCCTGTCATCACTTTGTCATAGATAAATCACACGTCAGTGTCAAAGTGTGACAGCTGATAAAGAAACTCTTGTCTCTGGTTGCAGTCCTGTTAGAATACTTAACAGCCTGCCCAGTAAGCACGTGGGGTCGGTTCCCTTCATACCCAAAATGAAGTCAAATCCCCGTTGTGTTTTGCATGCTAGTTGATTGAGAAGCTGTCATCATGTGCTGAAGGCTTCTTTAACTCACTTCTACCCTGCTGTTGCAGTAATACCCCCTCTGCAGATACCACGGTGAAACACAGCGAGTGCATGCTAGGACTAGATGCTGCACAGATGTGATCAGAGTAGTTCTACAAGAGACCTCGTAGGCAATCGGCTCCAGTCTGTGTCTGTTAGTTTTTTACAAAGGCACTTCTGTTCCCCAGACAGAGCAATTACTGTTGTGCAGCTCAGAGCAGTACTTGGAAGCTAGAGAATCTTACAGTGACAGCTGTCACTTGTTTGTGTCCCTGTTTACAGCCACCAGTTTATGTGGTGAGAGAGGGAGATGTGGCAGTGTTGAGTTGTGGCCAGGAGGGCCAACAGCATCCTGGGGTGGATCAGAACGGAGGTGGTTAGCAGATTGAGAGAGGTTCTTATCCCCCTCTACTCCGTGAGGCCACATCTGGAGTGTTGTGTCCAGTTCTGGGCCAGTCAGTTCAAGAAGGACATGGAGCTGCTGGAGAGAGTCCAGTGTAGAGCAGTGAAGATGATGAAGGAACTAGAACACCTCCCTTACAAGGAGAGGTTGAAGGAGCTGGATCTCTTTAGCTTGAAGGAGACTGAGGGGTGACCTCATTAATGTCTATAACATGTGAGGGGTGGGTGTCAGGAGGATGGAGCCAGGCTCTGCTCAGTGTCATCTAGTGACAGGACAAGGGGCAGTGGGTGTGAGCTGGAACACAAGAAATTCCACATCAACCTGAGAAGGAACTTCTGCACAGTGAGGGTGACAGAGCCCTGGAACAGGCTGCCCAGGGATGTTGTGGAGTCTCCTTCTCTGGAGATGTTTAAAACCCACCTGGACGTGTTCCTGTGTGACTTGGTCTAGGTGATCCTGCTGTGTCAGGTGGATTGGACTGGATGATCTTTCAAGGTCCCTTCCAATCCCTAATGTTCTGTGATTAATATCAGTCAACAGCTTTGAGGAGCAGTTTCTGAGGCATCTCTTAACAAGATCCTTGTCTTTAGTGATCTTCAGTTGAGCTTGGGAGTACAAGTGGTACCTCAGAGTTCAATAATTTACGCTTTACTCACTTCACATGACTAAAGGACTACCTGTACAGAGTGTTTGGGAAGGCAGAGGCTTCAAAACAGTGTTTCTGGCTGAACTCCTTCCTTCAGTGTGTTTGTCTTAGACACGAGGCTTATGTTGGGATTAATAGGTTTCTAATTGCTGCGAGTGTTTAATTGCTTAAAGGAGCACTGACTACTGAGTGAATGTAGACAGTGCTGGAGTATTGCTGTGATGTCTTAGCATCTGTGACTGCGCTAAGCAATTGGCAATTACTTTTTAATGTGATTTGGCACTTGCTGTTGAAAAATTGATGGCTGTATAACAGCTGATTTCTTCCTCAGGAAACTGCTTGTGGCACTTGGGTTTACTGCTGAAGCTGATCTGCTTACTGACTTGTATATATTTCCTGTCCTATTCTCAGGTTTGTCATTTTGACTCTCTTTTTCTCTTTAATGACCCTTTCATCCTGAGCTGTAGTGCCTCAACTATTTGTTGTGTTGGTAGCTTCTCTGTTTGCTCCCGTACTGTAAATACAGAAGGAGGAACAGAACCTCTTTGTTTAGTCTCATGTTTGACTTGGTGTGGAAAAAACAGTTCTGTGTCTTACTCAGTCATCTGCGGTGCTTGATGTGTAACTCGTGCAAGTAGTGAAACTGGAGGTCTGTGCTCTGGGTTTGGGTGCTCAAACTTCCTGGGTTTTGCTAGCAGATGGTGACAGATGTGGTGGTAACTGGTATGACCAGCTTAGAGACCTGGTGCTGGCTGTGATCCCTCATCAGAAGACTGATCCTCCTGCTAAATTCATGACATGCAGACTGCTGTAATTACAGATAACACAAGTAAGGGCAGGCTTGTCCCTACGGCGGGTTGTGTGGTTGTAACCCCTCTTTGCTTTGAATCCTGTTGGACCGTCACCTGTAGGTGTGCTTGTTACCCCAACACAGCAGTGGGTCTCCCCCTGTAAGCCTGCAGTACAGACCAGAAGGTGTGCCAGTACCTTTACGGGAAACAGCCAAAACCCTCTGTCATCTGAAGTCTCTTGGGTTGTTTTTTCTCTTGGAGGGGGTGCTGTGCCTCAAAGGAAACCTGCTGACGCCACGTGGGGCATGTGCCAACATTAAAGAGCAGCGCTTTGATTTGAGTTGATTTGAATTTGGTAAAGATGGTTGACTCCAGCACTAATGCTTTCGCCCCGCTGACGTTTTGCAGGGTGCGTTTGAGAAGATCTTTTCTTTTTGGCCACTGTCCAAGTGTTTTGAGCTGAACGGGAACGTCTACGAGTGGTGGTTCCGGTGGAAGCTGGATCGCTATGTAAGGAACTCTTCCACCTGTCTTTGAAATGTCCCTCTTAACTTGGAGGGAGAGTTGTTTCCCTTTCCTCCAGAGGAAGCAGGGGTTTGTCCCAGTGGTTTGATTAGTAGAACACTAAGCTGCACCCACCTTGCTTCTGCCAATGCCTGTCAAAGCCTTGCTTAAGAGAGGGATGCTGATTTATTTGCTGCTGGAGCCTCTTGTGTTTGCTGCTTGAAAAGTGAAATTCTAAAGGGACCTAGATTTGCCTCTTCTGAGAAGCTCTGCTGTGAGACTTTAACACCTGAAAATACAAGGACAATGCTGATGGTGGATTCGTTAATGTTTTTGGTAGTTGTATCCATGAAGGATTTATTTCTTCTAAGGTAGACTTTTGTAAGGTCCTTAACAGCATCACTGGCACACTTCTCCCCCTGGCAGTCTGCAGTAGGTGAAATCACTGGCACACACCGGTCACGTCCCGGGCTGTTCTGTTGTGTTTGGACGCTTCCAGACGTGCAGCTTTTAGATTGTGAGCGGTGGCAGTTCTGTGATACCACTGCAGAGGAGATCCCTAAATAAACACAGGAGACAAGCACCACACGAGCCTGAAGCAGCAGGGTGTAGCTAGCTCATGAGGGCTTGGCAAAGACCATGAAACACTGTTGAACAAGGGTGTCTTTGAGAGCAGGAAGCACTTGTAGTGGTTCTTGCATGTTTTCACCTGCCAGCTTGCGAGAAGGCCACAGCCCCTGTGGTTTTTTTTCCTGGAGAAAGCCCCTCTTTGTGCTGTCGTAGACTGCAGGGAGATAGTAGGTACTTGAAAGCTGCTTGACATTTAATTGTCTTCTGTATGATGCTGTGTGAAGCCTTAGTAAGAGTCTTCTGTGCAGCTTTTGAGCAGAGTTAAAAATGCAGCTTTTGATGACAGTGTTAGCCTGGGTTTGTTTGCGTCAGTAACTCTGCGAAGTGACCTTGTGAAAGCCTTGCGGTTTGTTTGTCTCCTGCAGGTGGTTTTTCACGGGATGCTGTTTGCGTTCATCTATCTGGCTTTGCAGAAACATCAGATGATCTCGGAAGGAAAGGGAGATCCTCTCTTCTCCAGCAGAGTTTCAAACGTTCTGCTATTTGTTTCGGTCGCCTCCTTTTTGGTAGGTACCCAGTGTAACCAGTGAGGTCCAGTCCCTAAGTCCTCTAGAGAGTAAGTTTCCTGTTTGGAAAACACTGATTCATAAAATCAGGTCTTTCTCTGGAGCCACTTCACCTGTGGTTTCTCTGCACAGCCCCCTCACTACAACATTCATTCCCTTTAGATAAGAGCATCTTCATTCTTTCACTTTGTTGCAAAGGACACAAGAAAATTAGATGATAGAAATAAGTTGGTAGATAATGCAGCTCCTCACTCTGCTTGTGTACCTCAAGAAAAGTTGTCAGCATTGTGACAGAGTGTTACAGTATGAATAAGCCTGGTATTTGTGAGGTCATAGAATCACTAAGATTGGAAGAGACCTACAAGATAACCGGTCCAACAGTCAACCCAACCCCACCCTGCCCACGAAACCCTGTTCCCCAGGGCCACATCTGCTTGGTTTTTTGAACCCCTTCAGGGATGGTGATTCTACCCCCCTCCCTGGGCAGCCTCTTCCAATCCCTGACCATTCTGTCAGGGAAGACATTTTTCCTGATGTCCATTCTAAATCTCCCCTGCACAACTTGAGGCTGTTCCCTCTTGTTCTATCACTAGTGAGTTGGGAGAAGAGACTGACCCCCACCTGTCTACATCATCATTTCAGGTAGCTGTAGAGAACAATAAGGTCTCCCCTCAACCTCCTTTTGTCCCAGTTCCCTCAGATGCTTCTCATCAAACCTGTCTTCCAGGCTCTTCACCAGATTTGTTGCCCTTAATTTGGTGCTGGAGTGGACCCAAAGGTCCTTATATTGAGGTGTCCAAAACTGACCCCAGAACTCAGTGAGGGGGATGATCACCTCTAGTCCTGCTGGCCACACTATTTCTGATGCAGGCCAAGATGCCCGCTGGACACACTTGCCATGAGGGATTTGAGACAGGCACAGCTAAGCACAGCGTAGCTTTTCCCCACATCTTAGTGAACCAGCTACTGCTGAAGCACTTCAGGGTAGCTGAGCTCATGACTGATTTTTCACTGTTAATGTGTAACTGCTACACAGACTGATTTTCCTTCTCCTAGACCTACTCCATCTGGGCTAGTAGCTGCAAAAACAAGACAGAGTGCAACGAGCTACATCCTTCTGTGTCTGTGGTACAGGTAACTATAACTGCAGTCCTCTTCTGTGCTTGTCTGGGCTTTGAATGTGGTCTAAAATGTGCTTCTGCTTTAGCATGGGACATCAGGTGCTGAGCTTCAGTCTCGTGTCCTGAAAGACAAGGGTTTCACTGCACTGCTGCTGGCCTTTGTTGCCTTTTAGGCACTGAGATCAGGCACTGTGATTCACCCTTCTGATTCACCTGCTGTCTGCAGTATGTGAGGCCAAACCCAGGGCCCCTGTAGCCACTTTTAGGCGAAGAAGAAGAGGGCCACACGGGCATGTGTGTGACTTCCTCACGTTCTAATTTGAATTTTGTCTCCTGCCCACTAGAACTCATCTGCAGCCTCTTTAAAATGTTTTCATAGCTTGTCCCCCTCACTTGAGGGGCAGCATTGTGTGACTCAGTTTTTTAATGTGAATCTCTCTTTAAAACTGTGGGCTAACTCAGAGCTGTGGCCACCTTCACGTGAGGCTGGCACGGTCTGACGTATTCTGTGACCGTGCCTAGTGTGGAGTGACACCCACCGGCACCACGACCGTGTCTCTGCTCCAGCTGTGACCACAACGTGCTGCTGTAAGAGCAGCTGTGAGAGAGATTTGCTGTCTCAAGTCCTACTTTAAGGATCAACTGCATGGATTTGTCTTTGGTTTATGCATTTCATGGCTGTTAAAGAAAATGCACTGCACGATGCACTTCACCCTAGACAGTCACAGTGATTGAACCTTTTCTGTGCGACGTGTTTGTCACCCACAGTCACTTGGTTCTGGTTTGTTTTTTCACTCTAAAAACAGATTCTAGCTTTCATCCTCATCAGGAACATCCCTGGGTATATCCGATCGGTGTACAGCTCCTTCTTTGCCTGGTTTGGAAGGATCTCTCTGGAGGTGAGTGGAATGGTCAGCAGTAGTGGATGAAGCTGCATTTTCAAGTTAGTTTTCTGATTTGTAGACAAATCAAACAGTTCTTGGCTTATCTACTGCTCGTGTGGCACCGTACTGCAGCGTACACCCTCTTCTGGCACTGTAGCTTCTGTCAACGCTTCAACCTCGTGGCTGAGATCGCAGTCTCACAGCAGCAGTGTTGTTTCCTGGGCCATTTGAGGGGGTCACTTTAGGGTCACGAGGATGGGCATTCAGTGCTGGAGTGTGTTGGCAGTGGGAAGGTGAAAACTGCAGCCAGTTAAGAATCACAGAACATTAGGGATTGGAAGGGACATCAAAAGATCATCCAGTCCAATCCCCCTGCCACAGCAGGATCACCTAGATCCAGTTGCACAGGAACACATCCAGGTGGGTCTTAATGTCTCCAGAGAAGGAGACTCCACAACCTTCCTGGGCAGCCCCTTCCAGGGCTGTGTCACCCTCATCGTGAAGAAGTTCCTTCTCATATTAATGTAGAACCTCCTGTGTTCCAGCTCACACCCACTGCCCCTTGTCCTATCACTAGATGACACTGAGCAGAGCCTGGCTCCATCCTCCTGACACCCACCCCTCACATATTTATAGACATTAATGAGGTCATCCCTCAGTCTCCTTTTCTCTCAGCTAGAGACCCAGCTTCTTTCCCCTTTCCTCATCAGGGAGATGTTCCACTCCCTTCATTGCCTTTGTGGCTCTGTGCTGGACTCTCTCCAGCAGCTCCATGTCCATCTTGAACTGAGAGGCCCAGAACTGGATGTGATGCTCCGGATGCAGTCTCACCAGCGCAGAGTACAGGGGGAGGAGAACCTCTCGATCTGCTACCCAACAACAGTGCTCCCCTCTGCCACGTTTGGTTAAGGGCTGAGCAAACCCTTGTGCTCAAACAGACTAATGATGTTCACTCACAGCAGAGATGCAGGAAGCAGCTTCTCAGAGTGTGTTATTTAAATCAGAAACAGCTGACTTGAGCAGCAGCAGGGACGTGTTTTCATCCGTTGCTGAACGCGCGCTCTTCTCTTGCAGCTGTTCATCTGCCAGTACCACATCTGGCTGGCTGCAGACACGAAGGGGATCTTGGTGCTCATTCCTGGATACCCAGTGTTCAACGTTCTCGTCAGCACTTTCATCTTTGTGTGTGTAGCACATGAAATTTCCCAGATCACCAACGACCTGGCGCAGATCGTGGTTCCTAAAGATAACTCCACTCTGCTGAAAAGGTTGCTCTGCGTGGCCGGGTTCTTCTTTGGACTCCTCCTCTTCTCAGCACTGCAGGAGCCATCGAGGCACTGACTCAGAAAGCTTCTCGGAGACTTCCTTCGGGTTTACTTTGTGTCTGCCTGGACACAGCTCGTCAGCTGGAGGCGCAGGAAGACCTCTGCGTCGAGCATGTGGGAGTTGTATATAGTGCACGTGTACATACTCAGTGTGGCGATGCCCTTCTCCAGTAGCCTGAGAAACAAGAGTGCACTGTACAGGGTTGCATGTGAGTCTTTTCTACTGGATGTCTGTTTCTGTTTACATCTCTGCTCCAACAAGACACGCGCAGGGGAGGTGAAGTGGTTCCTCTTATCGTGGCTTCGATTGGGCCTTGGAGCAGCCCAGCCAGGAGGGGATGTTACTAGAGCACTGCCTGCACCTGGTACATGTTGTGGTCCTTCTTGCCAAGGAACAAGAGCAAACCTGGAGTCCTCGGTTAGCGCTCACCTTTAGCTGATGGGAAGCAGGAAGTTACTGGTAAATCAGGACACTTTTCTGAACAAAATGGTCCTTTTTTGGTCAGAAAGGAATGGTTTGGGTGGCGGCAGTACTTGTTGAACACAAGGAAAGAAAGTCCTCACCACTTCAGTGAGATCAGATTATGGACAAGTTTGCAGAGTGTTTTAATGGGTTTTTTTTTTAAATAGAAATTGATTTTCAGCAGATGTGGTCAGTTCTGAGGTGACATCTTTTTGTAAAGAACACTTGGGGTGTTTTTCCTCTACGAGTTTGCTTTCAAGTCAGGTTTCTGCTAATTAACTGTGTGCACTTCTCTGGACAGTCCCAGTCCCAATGAACAAAGAGGTGAGACTTCTGAGACTCGGATCAAGACTGAGACCTTTTGGAAGACCTCCAGCCCTTTTCACTCAGCTGAAAGCCCATCATATCCATCCCATCATATCCATCCCGTCAGGTGTAAGAAAACAGCACAGCAGGGGAACAGTGATCCTCAAACTTTGCTCTGAATTTTGAAGTGACCTCAAGCTAGGTCTCTTGAGGGAACTGGTGCCATATTCTGTCCTCTTAGAAGGATGCAGCTCCATCTGATGATCCCACAAGGTGGAGGGACTGAGCCATCACCATGTCAGGCACAGGTGGTTGAATCTTGGAAGTACAAAAGGAATGAGACTGGAGCTGTTGAGAGGCACCTTTTTTTCCCATCCTTAGCAGGGTGGTGGCAGCTAAGCTGTAAGTCCCTGCGAAGCTAAGTCTGTGTTACTGACTCAATCATAGAATCACTACGGATTGGAAGGGACCTCGAAAGATCATCTAGTCCAATCCCCCTGACACAGCAGGATCACCCAGACCAAGTCACACAGGAACTTATCCAGTCGGGTCTTGAACATCTCCAGTGAGGGAGACTCCACAACCCCCCTGGGCAGCCTGTTCCAGTGCTCTGTCACCCTCACTGTGAAGAAGTTCCTTCTCAGGTTGATGTGGAACCTCCTGTGTTCCAGCTCACAACCATTGCCCCTCATCCTATCGCTAGATGACACCGACAGCGACAGTCTGACCTGCAGTCACTTTTGTCTCCTGATGACTTGTAGCAGCCAAAGCCAAAAGCGCTCTGAGCGCACGTGTGACTGGCTGTGATGACTGTAAACAACAGGGGTCCTGATCTAAGTACTGACGCCTGTGTTTTGCATCTTATCCCAGTTAAAACATTGGCTACAAGTTTGAATTTGAAGAGCAGCACCAGAGGAATAAGGGAGAAGAGTGGCCTCAGTCTTTTTCTTTTTATGAAGCTTTTTAGAAGAAGGACCAGTCTTTCATCATAAAGAAAAAAATAATCATTGGCTTTGCCCAACTTCAACCGCTTTAAGCTGTTGGGAAGATCCTCAGCTGTTTGTTCTTGACCTGGAAGAGAGTCTCCTTGATCAGCCCATCTGCCCGGCCAGCAGAAATGGCAGAGGTGAGCACTGCAGTGGGGACTAGGGGACACGCCCTTACCTGTGCCAGTATTAGGAGCACTGGGGAACTGTTGAGTTTGAGGGACCCCGGTCGTTTTGTTCTTCACGACTTACTGTAGATATAATTTTATTTATCTGTTGTACAGACTTGGTTCAGAGATTTATTTTTAATGTCTGAAATAATGCACTTGTTTACTATCACTGTTTGTGGTACAAAGGTATTTTCTTTTCAGGTTATGTACAAAGATGAAGTAATTTAAACCTTAAATAAATGTGCTGTGGATGCTTATTTTTTGTTAACGGGAGCTGTGTCACTTCAATTGAAACGTGACTACTTTGGCCTTTTCCCACCCTCCAACGGCCTGGTTTTACAGTTCCTCTAGAGCCTCAGCCTCACCATCCTTTGCTACTCAGCATTTCTCCTAGCAGAAGCCCCAGCTGAAGAAACACAGCCAGCATCTGACAGTTTTAAAGCCCAGGCAGCCTTCTGCTCACAGTGCAAACAACTTCTGAAGGAGAAGATGCTCCAGACAAAAGGCAAAGCCTCAGCGTCGGCTCAAAATGCTGCGACGTAAAACCCCAAGCACTGTTGGGGTGAGCTGGGAAGAGCTGGAGACCCTCAAGGCCTGTGTCAGAGAAGCATCAGGAGAAAACATATTAAGTTAAAAATACACAGAACAGAATCAGGACATCAATGATCATCAGCTTTTGAAAAAGGAGGCGGTGCCAGGTCAGGTCCTTTCAATGAAGTTCATTAACAGGATCATCATGACTTCAGCCGCACAGCCAAGGCCTCTCACAGTAACCACCTCCCAGGGAAGTCTGTGTTCAATAAATCCTTCCACAAAATAACTCTTGGTTTGCTGAAGAGCCAGTTCTCACTCCCTTCTTCCTGCTACCAGCACACAAGGCACTGGGGAGGGTATGAAAATCAGCTGCATCACAAAGGAGTTTTCCAGGAGCACCCTGAAAGAGCGAAAGGCGCACGTACACCCTGACAAAGGACACCGCCGCTGGCCTGCAGCCGCCCCTTCCTGCCTACAGGAGCTTGGAGCAGCTCCTTAGAATCAGGTCAACGACAGATCTGTCTCCTACAAGAGGACTAAAGGACCAGAAACACCGTTTCCAGCAGAACAGGTGCAGGGGTGGTTTTGTTGTGGCTGGCTTTTGGTTTGTTGCTTTAATGTTTTTAACAGCTGCTCACGTCCTCCTGAGAATCACTACAGAACCAATGCCTCCGGAAGGCTGCTCTCGGCGTTCGGCGCGAGTTCTGGCGCTCACACGCGACTGCTCTGTGCGCAGGAGCGTCAGGCAGCTACACCGTCCCGCCAAACGGGCTGGAGACCCCCGAGCCTGCTGCCGATTCTGAAGCGTAGACTTCCCCGGCAGAAGTGCCGGGAGAGACGACAGGACAGGGTGAGGCTCCGTATTTATTAGCACAGGCACTCCAAGATTATTTTCTGAGTGTAACAAATATAGAAAAGTTCCCGGTGTTTTTTACAAAGAGTCCAAAACGCCCCGAGTACAAAAGGATACGGGGCAGCGGAGTCCTCGCGGCACGGTGGTGGGCATGCACAACACACACTGGGACAGCTCATGCATCGCTCGGAACGGAGGCGGAAGTGAGACGGTCTGCTGGCTTCTCTGGTTACAGGTTCATCGCTTCGGTGAGTTTCCTCTCCTCAGGAATACCATTTACCTGCAACAGAGGAGAGCTCTCAGACCCCACCAGATGCCTCAGCACCACAGACCTGCCAGCTGGCAGCACAGGCTTCATCAACAACCACATCTGCGAGATCCTGCAAGTACAGCCAGGACCCAGAGCTGTCAGGCACATGAACCAGCTCTGCCTGTTTGCCTTTGGGAAGGGAGAGAGCTGGGAAGAGACTGTTTAGCTGGAAATTTACCTGGATGGGAGCTAAACAGACTGCAGGGAAACTGTGAAGCTCAGAATGGAAAAAGCAGGGTGTTGTCTACACCCACTGCTTAGAGAATCGCAGACTGGCTCAGGCTGGAAGGGACCTCAGAGATCATCTACTCCAAGCCCCCTGCCATGGGCAGCGATGCCTCTCAAGTAGACTCAGCTGCTCAAGGTCTCATCCAACCTGGCCTTGAACCCCTCTAGGCAGGGGGTAGCCACAGGCTCTCCAGGTGATCAATTACAGACTCTCTCTACCCCTGTACTGAGCATCTTCCTGAGGTCTAGTCTAAACCTCTTCTCCTTCAGTTTAAAACCATTTCCCCTTGTCCTATCACTAGAACCCAGAAATGTCCCTCTCCAGCCTTCCTGTAGGTTCCCTTCAGGTGCTGGAAGGCAGCTGTTAAGCTTCCCCAGTCTTCTCTTCCCTAGGCTGAACAACCCCAGCTCCCTCAGCCTGTCCTTAGGAAGCTTTAAACCAGAAGTCATTTCTTACTCAAGGCAGTGCCTGACACTGTTTAGCAATCCTGAGTTCAGTGTTGGGAATTCTCTCTAGGAAAGGAAGGAAATTAAACAAAGTCTAGCTCTATAGGTTTTTTTGGCCTTGAGTGTTTTATAAATCCCTTATCAATAAACAAAATCAATGGCTGAGCTGGTACTGGTGCTACTAAAAAAATCCTTAGGATCGCACAGATTTTGTTATAAATTCTAACCTCCTAAAAAACCCAACCTGAAAGCAGAAGCCAAAGGGCAAGAGGCACATGGAAGTGCTTGCAGTAGTGTCATCTGAGTTAGGAAGGAAGTCATCACGGTCACTGAAGAGCAATCACAGCAATGTCCCAAATGCAGTTTTATCCGACCCATCCACAGCCCCACTCTGACTTCTGAGAGCTGCCACAAGCAGCACCTGCCACGGGCGTTGAAGTGCAGGTGGGTTCTGCCCAAATAACCACTACAGAAAATACTTGGGGCCCAGGAGGATTTAGTTTTGCTGGCAGTTCATGTGCGACTCGCAAGGACAAGCACAGCTTGGGCCGGGGTTTTCAATGGCCAGGTAACAAGCAAAACCAAACACACACACTTGATGAGATACTTGCCTCAAATCTTTGAAATGTTGTCATACGGAATTCTCCTTTAATCCCCGAAAGCAGGAATGAAGAAGGAGGATTTGAATGAGAAGATGTAACTCTGAGGTTAAAACACACCGTCTCCTGGGAGCTGTCGTTCTCGTGTTATACTCACAGGACATCCGGGATTGGCAGGGAGCTCGAAAGATCATCTAGACCAATCCCCCTGACACAGCAGGATCACCCAGAGCAAGTTGCACAGGAACATGTCCAGGTGGGTTTTAAATGTCTCCACAGTCTCCCTGGGCAGCCTGTTCCAGTGCTCTGTCACCCTCACTGGGAAGAAGTTCCTTCTCAGATTGATGTGGAACCTTCTATGTTCCAGCTGACACCCATTGCCCCTTGTCCTATCACTAGATGACACTGAGCAGAGTCTGGCTCCATCCTCCTGACACCCACCCCTCACATATTTATAGACATTCACGAGGTCACCCCTCACTCTAATTTTCTCCAAACTAAAGAGCCCCAGCTCCCTCAGCCTCTCCTCACCAGGGAGATGCTCCACTCCATCATCTTTGTGGCTCTGTGCTGGACAGTATCTATCTACAGCTGCAGCTGTGATGAAGTCTCTCTTTGAATACTCCGCCCTCAACATTTTCCTTGCATGACCCCTCTTCCCCTTTCACATCGCTCTGGCCGCAGCTTTTTCAGTGAGATACAGACAACCAGAAGCCTCAGTTGGTACTAACCACAGAATCATTAAGGACAGAAAAAACCTTCAAGATCCTCACTCACCAACCTCATGCAGTGCATCTGTACTTGTGAAAATACTGTGGAAGGGGTGACTAAGACATGGGAGACCAGCAGCATGGAAGTGTCTCAGCACAGACTGCCCTGTGTGTGCTTTGTGACAGCAACAAAGGAGCTGCTGGCTCAGAGCTCCATTAGTACCAGTGGGAATCAGATTTCCTGTCCTGTTTGGAGCCTGGCTGCAGCTTCACGTGGTAAGAGAAAGTTACTGTGTGAGAAGGCGTCTAACCTCTGTGTCCTGGGTTCCCGTGTCTCACGCAGACTCCTACAGTGTCATTTCTCCTACTTGTTCCATGAACCCCAGTGCAAAACCTCCACTGATGCCCCACAAGGAGCTGGAACGACAGCGCTGCAGCACTTCACCATGTCTGAAAATGGTTTCCTCTGTTCACGTGCTTTGACTAGCGATTCCTCCACACTGGCCACTTAATGGGTACCGTATTTTCTCAGTACTGACCTGCACTCTGCTGCTGTGGAATCTGAGTCTGATGGGGCAGGTTCCTACAAAAGAAACCAGTTCAGCATCGTCAGACTTGGTACGGAAGGGGTGAGGTACATCACGCACCACAGTTCAGCGGTAGCTTTGGGTTTGGTGTCTCACAGAACCACAGGGCATTAGGGATGGGAAGGGACCTCAAGAGATGATCTGGTCCAATCCCCCTGCCAGAGCAGGATCCCCTGGATCAAGTCCCACAGGAACATGTCCAGGTGGCTTTTAAATGTCTCCAGAGACACAGCTAAACACTCTCTGTACAACTCAGGAGGGCCTTGGGCACTCCAGTCACGTATTTGTTCTGAACAGGGATGAGACAGGGAGCAGAGCCCTTCACAGCAGCTGTGCAGGGAATAACCCGTAGAGATGCTCTTCCTGGAGCACTCAGCCTTGGGACAGGGAACAGAGGCCATCTACCTGCACACAGCCCCACTAGGAAGGGAATTCAGGGCAAGCACGTGCGCATTAGGGCCAGGTCAGTGCTGGCTCTGGACCAGCATCCCAGGGGCCGTGCAGGTCTGCCAGCTGAGGAGCTACAAACCAGCACTGGCATCACAGCCCAAAAAACAACACAAACCACTTCGGAGACCTCAGATCTGCTCAACCACTGACGCCTCAAACCACCCTTTCTAGATGCTTCTACAGCACAACCACCTTGTCCAAACCAGATTGTGAGGAAAACACCAGATGGATCTGCCTCAACACTTTCATTAAGTGACCAATAAATTAAAGACCAGATCTTTTCCTGCCTTGGAGAGAGGCCTGGCAACAACAGAAGCAGCTGGGAGCTCAGTGCTCTCCCTGGCCAGTGTGTATTCATAATCTGTGCAATGGGACAGGCTCGACTGTCCAGCGTGAGCGTTTCAGACATGAACCACGTGTGGCAGGAACACGAGGAACTACTTACAAAGCCTGGATTGTCTGGTAGGAAGCCACCACCAAGCCAGTGGCAGTTCTGCACCAGAACTCTAAAACCAGGTCAGTCTTAAACTGCTTTTGAGCGAGGAATGGGTGGTCTCCAACAGCTCCATGCAGAGCTTCCTGCCAACACCGCGGGCTGGAACTCAGCCCTTCACAATTGGAACATGAGGCCTCTCCTTCCTGCTGGAAAAGCAGAGTGATCCTGGAGTTGTTCCTGACCCCTCTGTAAGAGACGCGTCGCAGCTGAACCCGCAGCGCGCCGGCAAAGCACACGGAGACACTTACTGCTGCGTCTGCATCAGCGGCATGCTGGTGTTGTCGTAGCTGTCCGCGTGGAGGGGCGGCACGATCTCTCCGGTCACCGGGTGGAACACGGGCAGCGTGGACAGCGGCCAGGCTATCTCTCTGTTCTTCGACATGTCCCGCAGCTCTTTGGTCGACTTCTGGATGGCGCTGTGGTGGACCAGCTGGATGCTGCGCCAAAAGGAAACCAAACGGTCAGTTCCTCTCTCGCGTGTCTACCAACACGAGCAGACCGTCACCATTATTGCTCTAGCAAACACGAGGACTCCGGTGCGAGCTGGAGCGCAGCAGTCGCAGGAGACCTCTCCGCACTTAATTTAGTCAAGACCGGGTTTATTTCACTTTTAAGGCAGTTAATTATTCTGTTGGACTTTGCTGTCTGGACAAGCACCTCTCACAGGGATCCCCGAGTGTGCAGTGTACGGCTAACAGTCCGTTGGCTTGCTGCAGTTAAAACTTCTGGTGAGCTCCTGACTCTTGTGGCAGAGGGACGTAAGAACTCAGAGGCTGGTTTTAGAGCACACCCCAGTACCAGGGACACCTTCCAGGGGGTTTACTCTCCTGGCCACTGCCTTTGAGCAGCAGGCCGGCAGGTTCAGTTTAAACGGAGCGTTGGCGTGTTTATTCTACTTTATTTTAGGCTGATAGGTGTTAATGTCAAACCCTTTTTATTCTGGCCTTTTATCCTGATTTAAAAGCAGCTTTCACATTCATGAATTAAACCATGGATTAGAGAGGATGACAGAGGAGAGCGACACACGTGGGTGAGGCATGACAAGCTACCGTGAGTGGGAACTGGATGGTAAAAGAAAAAGAACAGGAAAGAAGACACTTACTCTGGTGTTTGCATGTTTCTCTTTTCCCTAAAAACAAAACAAAATTTATGAATTAAATAATAGCATTGATAGTCGGGAACATTCAACCTATCCGATGGCGGGAACAGGCCGTGAGGTAGCAATGCTGACAAGGCTGGTGGCTCAGCGCAGCTTGGCAGCATTAGCCACGGGGGCTGGCGGCGAGGCCTCGATGGACGGCACGGACAGCGATGCGGTGCTGATGGCGGACACACACGACACACGCACACACACACACGGAGATGGGGATGCGGGTTAGAGGAGGAGCTTCTGGCTCAAAGAAAGTCCGTGACGAATGGAGCTATCGCTTGCGTAAGAGATGGCGGGAGTCACGCTACTCGCTGCTTTCCTGTCGCCTGGCTGGCTTGGACCCTGCGCTTCGGCCCGGCTCCGGCAGCCTAGCATTTTAGGAATGGCTT
Source organism: Rhinopomastus cyanomelas (assembly GCA_013400115.1). NCBI lineage: Eukaryota > Metazoa > Chordata > Aves > Bucerotiformes > Rhinopomastidae > Rhinopomastus > Rhinopomastus cyanomelas. The sequence continues at coordinate 241,772 of VXBP01005685.1, read as the reverse complement.
AACCTTCTTCTCAATTAATACACCTTTATTAGCACTTTATTTGTTGGGGGCGTTCGTGTGCGGGGTGCTGTGCGCGAGTCGGTATTTTTAACCCTTCCAGCTCCAACAGGTGAGGGCCCTACTATCCATCCTCTCGGAAGCACTCGGGCGCGGAACGGTTCGGTGTCTGAAGCAGGTACCATCTGGCCTATTTTAAATGTTTATAATGACCTGAATGGAATCCTCCTATCAAACAGCCTTCTAGCATTGCAGCCTTGGCAACACCTGCCGTTAGGGAAGAGGCTGAAGGTACTCACACTCCTTCCCGTCGGCAGCACATGATATAGGCAAGGATTAGGAAAAGCACCAGTGCTATTGCCGAGGGCACCGCCAGTGTGACTAGGAAATCCGAGTAGTAGTCTCTGCTTTTCAGCGTGTCAGAGGGCGGCTTGTACTCTCCACCGTCGGGTAGTATCCCCTCTCCACGGATCACTTCCTGAAAGGTGGAGACTTGTTTCGTATTGTCAACCTGATGCCCAGAAAAGAGAGAGAGAGGGGAAAATAGGGTCATTACAGAGCAAAGGTTGTGATGTGACAACAAGCAGCACTTTGCAGAATCATAGAATCACTAGGGCTTTGGAAGGGACCTCCAAAGATCATCCATTCCGATCCCCCTGACACAGCAGGATCACCCAGACCAGGTCACACAGGACCACATCCAGGAGGGTTTTCTTCCTGAATACCAACACTGCCCTCTCTTGTATCAAGGTAGTAGAGATGCAGAGCAGAGCACCTATGATTTCTGCTCCTCCTCCTTTCTCTCGAGCTTCACATCCAGTGCTCAAAAGAGCTGCTGCACTTTGAACATTACCAGAATTCCTGATGTATAGAGTTGTGCTTTCATGAAGTATGGAGCCAGGCTCTGCTTAGTGTCATTGAGTTACAGGACATGAGGGAACGGGTGTGAGCTGGAACACAGAAGGTTCCATATAGATATGAGAAGGACCTTCTTCACAGTGAGGGTGACAGAGCCCTGGAAGGGGCTGCCCAGGGAGGTTGTGGAGTCTCCTTCTCTGGAGACATTTAAAACCTGCCTGGATGTGTTCCTGTGTGACTTGGTCTAGGGGATCTTGCTCTGGCAGGGGGATTGGACTGGATGATCTTTCAAGGTCCCTTCCAATCCCTAATGCTCTGTGATTCTGTGAAGAAAAATGTGCACTTTGCTTTAAGAGAATCTTCTCAATGACCTGTCCTGGGGTGGGGGGGCACTAGGTGACACTATAAAAGAGGGCTGACAACACAGCCCTGCCCCTTTTCTCTTCTTGGCGCTGCCCTGCACCCCGGGCCCCTGTTCTGCAGCCTGAGAAAAGGAGGCCCCAGCCTCCTCCTGATTAATGAGGTCACCCCTCAGTCTCCTTCTCTCCAAGCTAAAGAGACCCAGCTCCCTCAGCCTCTCCTCATAAGGGAGGTGCTCCTCTTCTTTCATCATCTTTGTTGCCCTACGCTGGACTCCTCCAGCAGCTCCACATCCCTCTTGAACTGAGGAGCCCAGAACTGGACACAATTCTCCAGATGTGGTCTCACCAGGGCAGAGTAGAAGGTGAGAAGAACCTCTCTCGATCTGCTGACCACCCCCCTTCTGATCCACCCCAGGATGCTGTTGGCCCTCTTGGCCACAAGAGGACGCTGCTGGCTCATGCTCATCCTGCTGTCCACCAGGAGGCCCAGGGTCCCTCTCTCCTAAACTACTCTCCAACAGGTCAGTCCCCAGCCTGCACTGGTCCCTGGGGTTGTTCTTGCCCAGATGAAAGACTGTGCACTTACCTTTGTTAGAAGTAATGAAATTTCTCCCTGCCCAGCTCTCCAGCCTGTGCATGTCCTGCTGCTGAATGGCAGCCCAGCCTGCAGGGGTGTCAGCGACACCACCCAGCTCTGTGTCGTCAGCAAACCTGCTGACAGTGCTCCCTAACCCCTCATCCAAGTCATTAACGACTGGACTGAACAGGACTGGTCCCAGCACCCACCCCTGGGGCACCCCACCAAGGAAGCCCTGGAGTTCTCTGCCCATTTCTATGAATCATCCCTACTGGAAGTGAGTGTGGAGGTTTCAGTGGTGCTCAGCCCAAACAGAACTCGGCCCTATTAGCAAAATCCTTGTAAGAGCATCTGCTAGACTGAAAACAGTTCCAGACAGTCACGGTGAAGCGGAACTTGGCAGAGCTGTCTGGGCTGGCAAAACACTTCCCTTTAGCATGTCTGGCACAAATCACTGCACAGCCACAAACACCATCTTCATGCAACAACAACTCAACTCACCAGAGAGATTTTACACCAGTCAATATGGAATTGGGTGCGGAATTTTTTATCACAGGTGATCACTGGCTCCATTTCTTGGCTGCACCTCAGCTGGTTCTGGGGGTTCTCCACCTCCCGTAAGCACGAAGAGAATGGAACATCTGCCCCAACCATAACATAGACCCTGCAGAAACAGAAGGGTGACAGACTGTCAGGATACCTCTTACATCCCCAGAGGACCATGATGTGTTCTTCCAGACATAAGCTTTGCCTAAGCACATGGAAAGCAAACTGAAATCAAATGGGGTTTCCAAGCTCCTTACCAGACACTGTTCTGGTTTGCTGCACAACATGTCTGCTTCTAACCAAGGTTGTGAACTCCTGTGAAACCACAGCAGCAGTCTCCTCACACATTAAGACAATCTGAAATTGTCTTAAAATAGGGTGCTTTCATCTTAAAGAAGTCTTCAGTCTTGCTCAGCACACTAAGAGTTCCCTTCCCCTCTAGGGAAAAAAACCCTCTAGGGAAAAAAACCCTCTAGATTCAGCTTTTCAGTAAAGAAAGAGGCAAGCAAACCGCTGGCTGACACTCGTGCTCACCCCTCTTTCATGTCGTTAATAGGAAGTGGAACTCTGCCTCCCCTGTCGAGGGCTGAAGTAATGTTTATGGCATTCAGGCGTTCCGGCTGCCAGACGTTCTTCACTGCTCCGAGGAAGTCACCAAGAACTTCACTTGCTAACATCTCTTCTACGTTCATATTCCTTATGAAGAACTCCGCTTGATACGGTAAAGGAAAGTCTAATTGTGATGAAAACAGAGGAAGCAGTAAATAAAGGCTCCACAAGCACAGATTAACATGACACCTCCTGCAGAAGGATACGTCTTCCCAAAAGTCTGTGGCTGGGACTAGTTCATTTTGAACCTCATGTGCTCATGGATGTTGAGCCGTTAGTTGCTGCTTAAGCTGAAAAACCTGCTCTACTTATAGAACAACTGGGAGATGTGATCCTATGTAAAAGTGGACTAGAGGAACAGACTCTCAACTCATAGATCTTCCTTAAATGTAGATAAAATTATGTTCATGCCACCTCTGGGTTCAAAACTCATGTGCAGTGACAAGGATTCCAACCTGCAATACTCTTGGCAAAAAAAAGCTTAAGTGTTCCTGTGTGACTTGGTCTAGGGGATCCTGCTGTGGCAGGGGGATTGGACTGGATGATCTTTCAGGGTCCCTTCCAGTCCCTAGTGGTTCTATGATGGGGAGCACCTCCCTTATGTGGAGAGGCTGAGGGAGCTGGGTCTCTTTAGCTTGGAGGAGACTGAGGGGTCACCTCATTAATGTCTATAAATTTGTGAGGGGTGGGTGTCAGGAGGATGGAGCCAGGCTCTGCTCAGTGGCATCTAGTGATAGGACAAGGGGCAGTGGGTGTCAGCTGGAGCAGAGGAGGTTCCACATCAATGTGAGAAGGAACTTCTTCCCAGTGAGGGTGACAGAGCCCTGGAACAGGCTGCCCAGGGGAGCTGTGGAGTCTCCTTCTCTGGAGATGTTTAAAACCTGCCTGGATGTGTTCCTGTGTGACTTGGTCTAGGTGATCCTGCTCTGGCAGGGGGATTGGAGTGGATGATCTTTCGAGGTCCCTTCCAATCCCTAATGACTCTATGATTCTATGATAGGACAAAGAGAACAGATTTTAAAGACACAAACCATTCAATTTTACATTTTAAATGGCAATGTCTGCAACAGCCTGTTTTCTGGACTGGTCTATACAATTGGTCTGTACACAAAGAGCATGCAGAACTGAGCAAATAAGCAACAGAAAGTGAAATCCATGCTTCATGTAAGGTCCACTTGAAAAGATGGAGGAAAAACCTCTGAAATTAATTATTGCAAAAGCTAACATGCTTTATTTTTTTTTATAAATGAGGAATAACGATTTTGCCTGGCAGAAATAATTCAGATAAACAACAGATTGAATTATCATCTCCTGTGTGACACTGCATTTGGCTTGAACACCAGACTACTTTCACAGAATCACAAATCATTAGGGATTGGAAGGGACCTCCAAAGATGATCCAGTCCAATCCCCCTGCCACAGCAGGATGATGGAATCATTAGGGATTGGAAGGGACCTCCAAAGATCATCCAGTCCAATCCCTCTGCCACAGCAGGATCATGGAATCATTAGGGATTGGAAGGGACCTCCAAAAATGATCCAGTCCAATCCCCCTGCCACAGCAGGATCATGGAATCATTAGGGATTGGAAGGGACCTCCAAAGATCATCCAGTCCAATCCCCCTGCCACAGCAGGATCCCCTAGATCCAGTCGCAGAGGAACATTCATTAACTTTGGAATCTCCAAAGAACAAGAACGCAGCCGATGCTCTCGCTTATTCCGTTCAAGACACAAGCAGCAGTGTTCTGCACCTACCTTCTGCTGACATGATGTTTATGATCAGGTTGTGCCTTGCTGTCTCAAAGGTACGCCTGTTGTATGCGGTGATCTGGAGTAAAATAAGGTTATGATTACAAAACAACACGAAAAAATCAGGTAAATAACAACAAAACTGATCATTTAGAAATCGTTATGGTCTGTTAAATGCTTGGCCTCCTTATTCTGATATTTATGAACATTAATTCATATAAAATTTGAAAGGTAGGATTGATTTATTTAAGGCACTACTAGAATCATAGAATCATTAGGGATTGAAAGTGACCTGGAAGTCAGGATACTGGAATTTTCTTGACCAGTCTATAGCCAGATGCACCTATCCAAGGACTAAGTATGACTATAACACATATTTTGGGGCAGATAACACCCTGTTATACACGTGTAGCCTTTATTTTCTGCTCTCTCTCATTTTAGAACACACATAAGCAAAGACTGTCAACCTCTGCCCCTTTCACCAGTACTGTAAGATCTGCACTCATGGATAGCTCCTTAGGGAGCTACACTGGAGTGAGATACTGGAGGAAAGACTGCTGCAATGCCAGTCTTTGGGGCTGGGATTGTTTTATCTCTGGCCCCACTGTTACACTCCAAAAATGGATTCACAAGCATCACTCCAACACAACATTTAAACACAGTTTAAATTACACACTGTTGTCGCTCCAACAGCATTAAAACCAATGTAAATCCTGGAATTTAAAACTGATGGGAAATTGAAAAGCAGGAGGCACATGCAGCCTCTTGACTCTTATTTTTTGAAGCCTATGCTTTTATGATCCAACTGTATCTACAGGTTATATATAAGGTGCCTACAGTGCTCAAAAAATGGTTACTCAGTAGTGAGACTGCTCCATAGCTGTGCTGATTCAGAAGAAACACTGAATGAGGCTGGGTATCAGTGTAACTATGTGGAATCTTCTGTGGTTGTTTTGTTCCTGAAAGGTGATGAACCTCTCATGGAAGAAACTGAAATAGACTTTTTAGTTCATTCACTTCAGAGACGTGGAGAGGCAGAGAAGTGGTGACAGCACTGTGCTGCTCCTCAGCAGGCAGGTCCACAAAGCACAGTAGCACTGGTTATTGAACAAACAACATGAAAGGCCTCGTAGAACAGCAGAGGGGAAGAATCTGCAAGTATTTGATTAAGGAACACAAAGCTTCAATGGTTACTGCTGGTTACCAGTCACACTGCAAATCCAAATGTGAGACAATTGTTAATGTCACAATTTCTTCTCCCAGCCTCAAAGCCTTTTGTTTTTAAATTGTAATTAACTCCTAGGAAAAAAAAAAAGGAGGTAATGTTTGCTGACAGTTCTGAATCTTGTCATTCTAAAACAAATGGGTTTGAACCTTGAAGAGAAAATACCTCAATGATGGTTGGCTTGCCCACGTTCTCCACAGTGGGTGAGCCATAGAGCACTCCATCGCTGTACGGTGTCCTTTGGATGTAGCGAAGCCATCCAGGTCTGTCAGGGTAACCCATTAGGTTGGTATTAAAAGTTATAGGATCGTTACTTATTTCACCTAGAGGAGAAAAGTCATTACATTAGAGTACTCACAAGAAAACACTATACACTTTTGATCTCAAAGTTCCCATTAGAAAATCCTACCATCTTCTAAACGTCCTCTAAACATTTCCAAAAGGATTAAAACATTGCTAACCTTCACGGTATCAGAAACACGTGAAGTCCTACACAAACTGGGAAGGATTAAGAACTTCCTACCTGAAAAGTGTAACCAACAGCAGGAATTAATGGCCTTGTCTTTGGGAAAGCCCTGGCTAACTCTTGTGTGCTTGGCACTCATTCATTAACTAGTAGGTTTGATTTTCAGAGCTCAGTTCCACCTGGAATTGAAGCATTTAACCTCCATTCTGACAAAAGCACAAGTGTCTCAATGCATTAATTGGCCCCAAAACTATTATTTATGTTTTTCAACGTGGCTCTCACAGAGACTCAAAGCACCTGGACAGCCTTCCTGTAAAGGCTGGCTGTGCCACCATCGCCGTCTGTAAGTTTCTCTTAGCATCACTATACACAGAGGCCTTCAGCACCAAGAACCTGGCAGCAGTCTTTAATTTAGAGAATACATTCTAAAAACCATCCCCTTTTTCAAATTTTCTTTGAGGTTTATTCACAGAACCACCAGGATCATCAGTTCCAGCCATTAACCTAATAACGATGCCAAGCCCACTGCCAGACCATATCCCCTGAGCGCCACATCAACGTGACTTTTAAACACATCCAGGGATGGTGGTTCAACCAACCACCTGGGCAGTCTGTTCCAGTGCCAACAGCTTTTTTTCTTCTCTTTAAAGAGAGTTCTGAAAATCAAATCAATTCAAAGACTTACATGAAAAAGGGTTTTATTATGTGTGCACTATAGACACACAGGTTTTTCGTATTCTTACAGGCAAACTGGAGAGTTAGGCTCTATCGAGGTCCCTTCCGATCCCTAATGTGCTGTGGTACTGTGATTTATATCAATTGGATAGATCTATATGTACTGTCATTTTTTGTTGTGGATAAGCACATGAAGGGGGGGGCATTCTCTCTTTCCCCCATTTTGCTTATACAAGTCTCTCCTGCCCATGATCAATCCTTGGCTCTTCTCAGTGTCATCTAGTGACAGGACATGGGGCAACGGGTAGAAGCTGGAACACAGGAGGTTCCATATAAATATCAGAAGGAACTTCTTCCCAGTGAGGGTGACAGAGCACTGGAACAGGCTGCCCAGGGGGTTGTGGAGTCTCCTCTGGAGACATTTAAAACCCACCTGGATGTGTTCCTGTGTGACTTGGTCTAGGTGATCCTGCTGTGTCAGGGGGATTGGACTGGATGATGTTTTGAGGTCCCTTCCAATCCCTAACAGAACGTTCTGTGATACTTAGAAACACAATTTCCCTTCTCTTTCTTTAGAGATCACCTCTAAAAAAACCAAACCCACCACTTACTAATGTTAAGCTGCTCCTAAATACAGGAAGGAGGCAAAACACAAGGAAGCATTTGCTTTAAATGAAAGAAAACACCATGATGTAATCTGCTCTTTGATCTAATACTGTTTGTTCCCAAGTGTACCCCACGCTTTTGAAGTCCCATACATCCTTCCCACACCCCGAGACACACTCCATCTAAAACAGTGATTGTGGTGATTGATCTACATGGCATTTTAAACAAGCATAATTAGTGAAGTGCTATGCTTTTGTATCTAATGTGAAGGTGAAGAAGAGGTCTGCTTCCTGATCTCACACCTATAACGCGCTATCACATCTTCCCAAATGAAGTATTTTCCCCAATCCAGACTGATACAAATCTTTTCATGAGTTATAATCACCAACTAGAACATCGTAAGCTTCTAAGATCACAGATTTTGTTTCATTTGAAGAGTTTCCAATACAAACTAAACCCTGTCCTTTGTATATTACCACAGGATCACAGAACATTAGGGATTGGAAGGGACCTCCAAAGATCATCCAGTCCAAACCTCCTGCCACAGCAGGATCACCCGGACCAAGTGGCACAGGAACACATCCAGGTGGGTTTTGTATGCTGAGCTGTAAGGTTTGCTACATACACTTGGGGTTCATTTAAAAGTTCTCTCTTTCTCTATGTGTTTACGTAAGACAGAAGATCTTAGCATCCCATACCAGGCTTTGGGTAAGGAGGAAACTCCCCCTTAAAGTACTCTCTCTCCAAAACATGAACAAACAGCACTCCAGCAGAGGGGTATACATTCCGATCAGAGTGCACCTTAGACAGAATCGTGTACACTGGAGAGCAGAAGGGAAGAGAAGAGACAGAAGAGCAAAAATGAGACGTGCTCGAGGTAATAACAGCATGCACTTCAACAGCAACGCAGGCCATCTGCGAGACGGAGGGCAACGGGTATTAGACACCTGTTAATGAGGGGTTTTTAATCAGGCTGCACAAACTGAAGAACAGAACACAGAACCAACTCTGGTCCCTTCCAGCACCGCCAAAAACACCCCCCGGCTGGGTTAGGGTGTCACAAATGTCACTGCAGTAAAAACCCCCCAAAATGGAAGCAGGCTACTGGAATTTCCTAGTTGGTTTATTTGTAATACTACATGAATGAGCAGATATTGAACTGCAGACAATCTGTTTTTCCTAATATTTTACATAAAAACAAGTAACATGAGGAATAGGAAGCACTTTGCCAACCCCACTGATGAACTTTGCCAGTGCTCACTGATGGAATTCTTGAGCAGAAAAGGAAAAATCAATTCACTGCAGCACAGGATTTGTGAGCCCTTAAAGCCAGACCTTCTTAGATCAGCAAGTTCAGGTAACGTCCAGCTAGACCTGCAGTCAGAGGGCTCGCTGCTGGAGATGTGCTTGTACTGAAGGATGAAACACAAGGTCATGAATCCATACAGGCCAGTAGGGTGTCACCAGTTTCACAGAAAAAATTAATCTGTATTTTTCAGGACTCAGAATTAAGTTATAATAATTATTTTTAATTCCTTTTAATTAAAATATTAATTAAGGAAATGTTATTTAGAACAATCACTATATGTAAAAGCAACGTGATTTTAAGTATATATTTTTGAGTAAAGTTTTATCCAGGTATAATAGACCTGACACAACACTATATATCTATTTCACTGAATTATAAAAAACCAAATATCATTATGATGCATTAAATGGATAAGAAACCACATTAGTTAAATTTTCCTGTAAATGGCAAATGCTGATCTAACAGCTGCTTCTCACGGTGTCTGAAGACTTAGCAGTATCACTAGTCCACATCACCATTCAATTCAAGTCTGTGCCCTGAAAGAGTCAACCAGTGCTGATCATTGTCATCAATGAGATGTGGATTACACCGGGGTAAAGATAAGTCCTAGATACACAGTTCCCTGCCTTGGTTGCTAAAGAAACTTGGAGTCAAAGAATCCTTCAGACTGGAAGAACTCGCTGCTAAACCACGTCCACAAGCTCTGTATCTAACTTATCATAGACTCATGGAATCATTCAGGTTGGAAGAGATCTCCAAGATCATCCAGCCCAACCTTCAACCCCACCCCACCCTGCCCACTAACTCTGTTCCCTGGGGCCACATCTATATGCTTTTTGAACCCCTCCAGGGATGGCAACTACAACCCCTCCCTGGGCAGCCTGTTCCAATCCCTGACCACTCTGTTAGGGAAGAAACTTTTCCTGGAGTCCATTAAACTCACAACAAGTCACATCACTGAATAAACACTACAGGCCACACAGCACAAGGAAGAAGAGACTTCAGAGTCACCGTAACAAGCCCCAAGGAACAAAGGCCTATTGCCTAGAAGAAAAGGAGCTGAAGCATCAGCTCTCTGATCAACAAGCAAGACACATTTGAAAAGTGGCTCAAAGTTATATAGTGCTCTAATCTTGGTATAATTTTCCAACATTATCATTATACCAACTTGAAATCCACTTTGAAAGCCACTGCTAATTAGGCATTAATCACAGACAGTCCACCCCTCACACCACGTACTCCGCGTGGAATCTCTCTCACCTAATTTTAGATGCCTACAGAAACAACATCCACCACTGCATTGCTCAGGCTCCTTTTATAGTCAGCGGAGAAGAAACAGATGCTTCTAAGGGTTGACTAATTTGATTTCTCCTGTAAAACGAGATGAATCATGACCTAGATTCCTGACCACACACACTAGGAGATCTCCACTGAGAGGAGATGCAACCATCTGTAACACAGACCTCTACATTTAGTCACGTACTACCCACACTTGGAGCCTGATATGCAAAATCAATTGTCTCAAGCTCTGGGTACACTACTGATTAAATTCCATGGCAGCTGCCTTTTCCTCAGTTTTGCAAATTACTTTTAGCACAGAGATCAACAGAGTATCCTCCTTGAGATACTTTCACCTTAAAGACAAAGTTCAGATGGATCATAGAATCACAGAATCATTAGGGATTGGAAGGGACCTCGAAAGATCATCCAGTCCAATCCCCCTGCCACAGCAGGATCACCTAGACCAAGTCACACAGGAGCACATCCAGGTGGGTTTTAAACATCTCTAGAGAAGGAGACTCCACAACCCCCCTGGGCAGCCCCTTCCAGGGCTCCGTCACCCTCATTGGAAAGAAGTTTCTTCTCATATTGGTGCAGAACCTCCTCTGTTCCAGCTCACACCCATTGCCCCTTGTCCTATCACTAGATGACACTGAGCAGAGCCTGGCTCCATCCTCCTGACACCCACCCTTCTCATATTTATAGACATTAATGAGGTCACCCCTCAGTCTCCTCTTCTCCAAGCTCAAGACACCCAGCTCCCTCAGCCTCTCCTCAGAAGGGAGGTGCTCCACCTCCATCATCCTCGTTGCTCTACGCTAGACTCCCTCCAGCAGCTCCACATCCCTCTTGAACTGAGGAGCCCAGAACTGGACACAATAGTCCAGGTGTGGTCTCACCAGGGCAGAAAATGGTTTATTACAATTTGATGTGGTTAATAAACCAGTTACTGTAAATTTAATTATGTGCTTGATTTAACCAGAGCACAGTTATTTGATTTATACAGTTAAAAAAAAAAAAATCAGTAAACTGGTGACCCCAAACATTTTTGGAGGCCCTTCTGTGAATGAGCTGTAAATAGAGCAAAGACCTTGAAAGATCACGTAGTCCAAACCCCCTGCCACAGCAGGATCCCCTAGATGAGGTTTAACAGGGCCAGGAGCAGGGTCCTACACTTTGGCCACAAGAACTCCCTGCAGTGAAGAAGTCATGTACATTTCCTCCATAAGCTACAGTTTGGAAAGGAGGCAAGACAACAGAGCCAGCAGTTACTGCAAAGACCCCATATAAGGTGTTTCTTCTGTGTGAGGGAGGTAACTGACTGCCACCACTAAATGCCTGCCCGTCCCTAGCAGTGAGGTTCGCTCACCGAACAGCACTTCACACAGGCACTGAAAAATAGTCTTGGTGGAGATCTAAAAATACCTCTCAGAAGGTACAAACCCACCCCATGAACCTACTTTATCTTATAATGACACAAACACTGCAAGGAGACAAGAATGGACGTTAAGAATTCAAAAGTCCCCGCCGCCTTTTTCAGAAAACCCCTCTTTTTCACCCCCATGAAGTTTCTTCAGGACCAGAAGGAAGATGAGAAGGTGTCAGCCCACTAGAGCAATCGCTGCTTTTCAATCATGAAACCAAAGAGAAGCTGTTCTCTTCAGAAGCTTTTAAAACCCACAGTTATTTTTGCAAGACTGCCTGAGACTGGAGATGACTATGTAATCATCTTAGGTGATCTAGGGATGAAAATGAATGTACTTACCAGCTTCTAGATCTGAATCTAATACACCAGACTGCCAGATGTGAACTGCCTGGGCAAGCTCCCTGTCGGAGATAAAAACCTCTGTGATTGCTGAAAGGTTTCTGTAAAACTAGCCAAAGGAAATTCAAAACCTTCACTACACAGTATCACAACAGATCCGTGCTGGGAAAACAGACAGCATCAGCTATTTCAGCAGCACTGTTTTCTCCCTTTCCCCCACCCCTATTCCCTCAGACAAGGGCTCTGTAGATCCCAAGACACGTATGTGCAGGAAGGTTAGGAGTTCTGAAGACTGGGGAAGCAGATCTACTGGGAGCTGAAGCAATCCCACTTGTTCTTCTTGCAGGCCTTGAGCATGGGTACAGCCAGGAATCCAGCCCACAGACTATTGTCAGATACAGACCAAGCCCATCTCCAGAAAACAGTCCATGCCAGTCGAAAGCCTGCATGTTGATGATCTTCAGGAAAAAAAATCCACCTGGAAATTTTTTGTGGGTACTTCAGTAGGTTCTTCCCACTGATTTCTAGCAGTTGAAGCACAATCCCAGAAATTTGCCTGCCTGAACGGGCAATGAGCGCAAACCCTTTGCTTCCTCTGCTTGTGTATCCTAGCTGCAATATTCTGTGTGAACTTCCATCAACAGCAGTAAAATAGTCTTTTTTCATCAATGTTTGAAAAGGTTCTTTTTAAATTGTTAAAGACAAGTTACTGTATTAAGCCAACCACAGAGGTATCTCCAAGCAACCAGCCACGGTAAGGAAACGCGCAGTATTAGGTTTACACACAGCCACGACTTCAAGCAAAGCTGTAGGTGCAGGAGAAGTTGGAGAAGACTCACACAGACAGTCAGGCCTATGAATGTGTAAAAGACTGAAGCAATGTAAAATTCTCCAAATTACTTACCTGGAATCACCACCTTATTCCTAAAACAGTGACTGAAAAAGCAAGAGTGATATAAAAGCAGATTTGACTGAAGGAACACGGGATTTAAATTGACAGCCTAAACTCACCATTCTTCTCAACAGCCTTTATTCTGCTGATAACATAACTGTGGGCTTGCTTAGTCGTCCAGTTAACTGCTCCATTATTGCCATCAGCAGAGCTTAACAAAAAAGCTTTTCAGAATAAGACAAATGCAAAAAAATAAATTAGTCAGGTCAACAGATTCCCACAAGCCAAGTACCAGATGGGATCAGACACCTTCTGAATCAGGTTTGTGCTTTAGTCAGGGTTTAGGGAACTCAGGTTTAACTAACCAGTGGTGTTTAATTTCATCATGGAATTCTAGAATCTTTCTGAAAGTCAGCTTCTTGATATCTGTTTTTCTAAATATGCCAAGTTCACACAAAGTGCTCAACCCTCTGAGGACACTTCTGCTGACGGTGAGAGGTGCCCCTACCCACGCCAGGGGAGTTGGAACTAGACATCTTTACACTCCCTTCCAACCTAAACCATTCTGTGATTCTATAATTATACTGATAAGCACAGAATTGGTTTGGTTGGAAAAGAGCTTTAAGATCAACCGTCAACCCAGCACTGCAAGGTCGTCACTAAACCATGTCCTCCTGCACCAGACCTTCATGGCTTTTCAGTCCCTCCAGGAAAGATGACAAAGAGCATTCTCCAAGACACACGTGTGCTCTGGCAAAGCCATACACACAAGCAAAGACACACCTAAAATTGCTCTCACTGGCATGGTATATTTTGGCCAGAGAAACACAACTAAGAGCACAGCTTGGCTCACCTAAAGGCACACCGTGCTGACCACCCTGCTTGCAGGCACAACCAGCAATCAATTCTGAAAATAACCAGCACAGCCAAAACAGTGTCTGGAAACAAGCTGAGTCAGTGCAGCTGAAGGATCAAGAAGGTTGAAGTATGGTGGGGAGCAGAGGACTACAAGAGACAGAAGGCAGCTGTGGAGCTGACAGACTCCATTCCACCAGCTGCCTGCGAAAGCCGCCTGCTCTCATCCCACATTTTGTGCTTCTACTCTCTTTCTCCTGTGATGAGTAACACATTGTCAGCCGATGTAAAGGAACTGCACTCAGACATTATGAAGAGGAAAGTGGCCATAATAAATACCCTTGAAGATTTTGGGATCAAGAACTCATGTCAAACCCCCCTATCAGATTAGCACCTTGACTTCCTTGCGCAAACAGCAAAGCAGAAACAAGGAAGCAGCAGCACTCGCGCTCAGGTACATCAGTTTGCAGGAAGAAAGGATCAGGAAACCCTCAACATTTGCAAATATTATTTACACTAGAAGCTTAAACATCTGTGGAAGCTTCTGCTGGTACAGGCACACTGGTCAGCTATTACCTTACTGGGATTGCATTCTGCAAATAAAGTCTAGGAGGCCAAGAGCTCTGGTGAAACAGCAGTCATTACTTACAAATAACCTACATGTGTGAGCATTCAGTAACAATAATTTACTCCAAACACCAAAAACTGAGGATGCAATGTAAACATTTATGTCCTCAAGCTACCATACCAGCAACTCCATCTCCGAATTATGTACTTCCCTTAAGTCTCTTTACATTTCCAATACACACGAAGAATCAGAACGAATGAGAAGGTATTATCCACACCCACTGTTTTACACCCCTCTTGACTTCTGTCCATTGAGTTGATCTGCAGATCCTGCAGATCTTGATGTAACACCACGCAGGGATTATCCAACTCAATAGAGCATTTAGTAGAAACGCTCTTTAATTCCTACAACACTCAGGAAATTCCAAAAAGACCAAGTTGCTCCAATATTTCAACAGGGGTTAGGTGGGTAATCAAAAGCTTGCTCAGCTGTAGACCAACACCAAGCAAAACAATTAACACAAGATGTGATTCCTGCACTAGTAAGTGCAGAAGAGTATCATACTGATCACAGCCAACAAGGATTTAATGCATCTTGACTGAAGAGGCTACCTCTCCACATCTCCACCCTACACTGCATGTTCCAGGGAAGCTCAGAAGCAGCTGGTGTACGTGTTTTCAGACCCCTAGAGCTTACACCACGACGTTTTAATGCAAATAGGTACCAGCATCTATCTGATTTCATGACAGCTGTGAAATGAGACAATCCAGGAGCACACTCCCCATTCAACAGCTTTCACCACAGGAATGACAGCATCAAGCAGCAGACAAGGGTTACCGGAGAGTTTATTTGTTCTACGAGGCTTCTACTGCTCCTTACAAGGTTATGGCACTGGCCTTATGCACTTTGACTTTATATATCTATAAACATAATTATTTGTTTTGTATCCATATCTAATTTATACTTATAAGTTTATTTATATTACTTATACATAAAGTGACCTGGACATACAAGATCACACAATCACAGAACGTGAAGAGTTGGAAGGGACCTCACAAGATCATCCAGTCCAACCTCACTGCCAAAGCAGGGCCACCTACAGTAGGTCACATAGGAACACATCCAGGAAGGTTTGAAGTGTCTCCAGAGAAAGAGACTCTCTGGGCAGCCTGTTCCAGGGCCCCACCACCCTCACAGTGAAAAAGTGTTTCCAGATGTTTACATGGAACCTTCTGTGCTCCAGCTCGTACTCGCTGCCCCTTCTCCTATCATTGGACACCACTGAGCAGAGCCTGGCTCCATCCTCCTGACATTTACCCCTTGCACATTTATAAACATGAATGAGGCCACCCCTCATTCTCTTTTTCTCCAAACTGTAGAGGCCCAGCTCCCTCAGCCTTTCCTCATCAGGGAGATGCTCTACTCCCTTCATCATCCTTGTGACTCTGTGCTGGGCTCTTTCAAGCGGTTCTCTGTCTTTCTTGACCTGAGGGGCCCAGAGCTGGACACGATATTCCATCTATACACTGACATATCTGTCCCACATCTCCCAATATATACTGATTTTGCAGGTGGAAAAAGGAAGGCAAGGAGTTTGACAAATAGTGCCATGAACACAGAACAGCCTGCGTTGTTTGGCAGAAGACTGATCGGTGCTGTTCACTTCACACAATTAAAATGCCAGTGTGTACTCAGGAACAAGGTGACACGTCACACACGTGCTGCAGAGCACACACTGCGGGGATGCTGAATCTAGACATGTGTGTGTCAGGTAACTGGCTGAGCAGCAGCTTTCAGCAGAAGGCTGTTTAGAGTGGCTGACAGGCAAGCAGCAGCACCACCGAGGAGCAGGAAGACTACTTTTGTCCTTGACATGGGTACAATCACTGTTCAAATGCTGAGCCTAGTACTCACGCAGAGCCTTCCAGCAGCACAGTGACAGCACAAAGAAAGCTCGGGGAAGATCTATGAATACAATTACAGGATGACAAAAGAGACCTTACACTACAAAATGGAGGGACTCAAACTGCATTTTATCAAAGACAGTTTGTACGTAATTTCATCAGCCTTGCCCTCACGCTGAGAAGTCTTCTGTAGTGTCAGGCTCCTCAGTTTGGTACACACACATCCTTCTAACAGCAGGAGCAGCTCCCAGCTGTGTGCCAGGGAGGTAAGCATGCCCAGGTGAACATCTACAGTGTTTTTTGTTTTCTTTCACTTTTCTCTAAGAGCTTACATTTTATTTTCCTTAATATTTTTACACTTCCTTTAGTACTTTTCTGTATTTATATTTGCATTATTTTATAAATAAATTGCCAGAATTTTATACTACTTTTCCTTCAATTCTATTTCTATAGGTTTTATGTAAAGGTTGGTATTTAACAGAAGAATATTGAACAGATAAGATATCCACAATTTCTGCTCGCTAGGCAATCCACAAAGGACTCAAGTATCACAGACCAGCTTCAGCTCCCTGTTCCTTCACTACAATCTACCACTACTTATCCTCCTTACTACTTCTTTGCAGTAGGGGATCTCAACTCCATCTGTCCCATCAAACACACAGCCCACAACCCCACCTCTCAAAATCCAGCATTTTCTCTCTTCCCCCCACAGCCCCACCTGGACCCTGACCTAAGCCTGTGCTCACTACTGTCACGCCACAGACAAGGACCTTGGCTCATGGTTCCTTCTCCTTACTTTCCTTACTACACAACACCACTCCAGAAAAATACCCTCACACACACGCTCATCCTACATCCCATCTGGCACAGAGCCCTTCCTGCCTCCTGAGCTGGAAATACAGGTCTGCATGTGGCTGAGATTTCCACAGGCTGCTGATAACCTTTGAGTGGAACCACCAGAAACCAACACCAGAGTTGTAACAAAACATCTGGCAAGCACCTGTGGGCATCACGGTGCCCAGGCAGATCCTGAGGACCCACTGACACCTGCACATGTCTATCCTACAGGTCACATCACCCACTAGTGAAGGCAGAAGGTGCACCAGCACATACTCTCCCTGCTCTGCCAGCCTCTACACCTCTTCCTCCACCCTAACATCAGCAACCACCGCTGCAGGACATGTGCTACGAATGCAAGTGGATTCTCTCAGTGGCAATTGACAGAGACGGGGTATTTTCTAACAGGTAAGACTCTCTTCAACAACAGCAGCAGCTACTGCATAAGAAAGAATTAATTTAATGTTAGTTCTCCATTGTGATTACCAGGTTCTTCTGCAGCCCTTTCACTGTAGCTCTGCAGAAGTTCAAATCAAACCCAGAAATGTTTCTAAGTGGTAGATTCAGTCACCTTTGCTCAGGAGGTAATGGTTTTCTACCTGCTTCTGTGCTACCCATTAACTACTGGAACAGCTGAATATTTCTCCCAGATCATTTGAGCAAAGCAACTGAAACAGGCAGCCTGTCAGTCTCGCCGTGAAACTCTGGCATTTGCATTGTTGGGAATGCTGCAAAGAAACTCCTGGGAGAACAAAAACCTCACGCTTTATTAACAGGAACAGTTACCCAACACCATTTTCCCTCCTGCTGCAGGCTTGACAAGAACAACCACATCACAGAACGTGATGAGGTGCACAAGGATCTTTACTCTTTCTGTCACACACACAACATTAAGGATTGGGACTTCAAAAGATCATCTAGCCCAATCCCCCAATAAGATTCCCTTTTCCATGAAGATGAAGAAAACAGACAGCTCCTGCAGTCCAGTGCCAAGACAACAATGTATGGAGAATGGCCAAGTCACACTTCAAGCCTTCTGTTCCAGGATGCCCCTGGCACTTCTATCATCTCTCGATACACACCATCAGAGTATCTCTGCAATGGCATTCCACATTTATGAGGTGGCAACTGATTTCAAAGCCTAAAGGAATTTACAAGACTGTCCAATCAGTGGACTGTTCTTTCTAGCTTCTCATCTTCATTGCTTGGACAGCCACTACAAATAATTTACACTTAAAGAGTAATTTTGTAGCTTGCTTTGCAATTTTAGCAACATTTCGACAGTCTATGTTTATGAAAACCATTGTTGTTTCATTACTGCATAACAAACACCAACAAAACAGACTACACTTCTGGCCTAAGTAACATGCCCGTGCCAATTTCAACACAGCAGGACTCACCAGTAAACACTGAGAACACACATCTCCAGCTCTCGGTCTACAGTCCCGTGTTTCACACTGAAAACACCTCGGCAAGACAGTCACGGAAAAACTCTTCTCAGGTTAGAGCACTTCTTGGTCCTACTCCTTTTTGCTCTAAAAGCAGTTCAGCTCATTAGGTGATGAACTAATGTGTTGTCTGGTTTCTTGGCTCTTGTGCTCCTTTCAAATTCCTGTGTAAGGAATCAAACCCAGCACTCCCTCCTTTCCGCTAGAGCTCTGCCAAAAGGCAGCACCACACACTGAAGTGTCTGCTGTGACCTTATCAACAGCTATTCCAGAAGAGCTCAGAAATGGTACCAAAATAGACACTGTTGTCTGGGTCTGAAATTCTTTTTTCTTAGTTTGATTGGAAACCATCTTTCTTCTAAAGAAAGGATTTTAGTGAAGTGATTGAAATGCTTCCAATTTGATCAGAAGTTCATTAAAACCATTGAGCAAAACAAGCCTCTCTTTACACACACAGTCTACAACTATACATCCCTGCTATAAAGCTGACTGTCTGGCTTTAGGACTTCTAAGATGTCCCCACTTAAGTTACATCACCTAAAGACACTGTGCTTCTCTAATAAAAAGCACACCAATTAGAAAATCATTCAGGTTGGAGAAGACCTCTGAGATCAAGTTCAACCAATAATCCTGCTCTACCAAGATCACCACTAGACCAGATCTCTGAGCACCACATCTAAACAATCTTTAAATGCTTCCAGGGATGGTGACTCAACACCCTCCCTGGGCAGCCTCTTCCAATCTATGACCACTGTTTTCAGTGACAAAATAGCCCTAAAGTTCAGCTTGGTTCACCTCCCTTGGTGCAGCCTGAGGCTGTTTCCTCTTGTTCTTTCAGTAATGACCCATGAGAAGAGACCAGCACCCACCTCTCTACAGTGTCCCTTCAGGTAGTTGTAGAGGTGATACAGTCTTCCCTCAGCCTCCTCTCCAAGCTAAATGGCTAGTATGGCTAGCTTTTCCCTATTACTTACTCAAGCAAGCAGTTGTTCACAACAGATCTCTTTCAAAATATTACACACACTTCACAAGCAGAAGGGGGAAGCTCTGCATGAAAAAAACCTGTTTCTTTGCCCTTATGGTTGCACCAACAAATGAAGACAAGGGCAGGTATGCCACAGCATTAGTCTGGAAACACTGGATCATCCATGAAATGCTCTTCCTTCCGCTGGGAGTAGTGGGAAGAGTGCAGCAATTTAGTTCTGTCTCCAAGCCCAGCTTGTGATTTCACAGTACATACACTTGGAGCCCTGATGAAGAGGGAATTCCCAGCGTATTCTTGTCCATCCAGCACACACCAGTGTAAACAACTCGTTGGGGTCAGTAACAGCTTTCAGTGAACAATGTTTGTGGGTGGACCTGATTTCAACCAGATGACCCAATTCGCAGTTTCACCGTATAAGTCATTCAGCAGTAAAAAGTGCCTCTGGAAGGGCAGCAAGGCAGCCTTATGTTGAATTAATGTGACATTATGTCACAGCTTTGAAGTGAGAACTGATGAGCTTTTTCCCCATTTTGACTCCTTTATAAAGGACAGGGAATATGACTCCATTGTTTGAGGACTCCTTGTTCCCAATATAAAACAGGGGTTCCAGGGTCAACATGGGCAATGACAACAGGAGGCATCTCTATTATTTTAATGTAGTAAAGCTTTAACCATGCTTGTTACCATGAAACTAGTCAAAGAACGAGTACCTTGATCAAATCCAACTGAACCAAGCTTAAAACAGTCTGAATTTGAAGTGGAAAAGTTAACATTAAAGACCTTAAAACCTCTTGGTAACCATGTAGCTTCCAACTGAACCAAGCTTAAAACAATCTGAATTTGAAGTGGAAAAGTTAACATTAAAAACCTTAAAACCTCCTGGTAACCATGTAGCTTGGAAGAGACTTTTAGATTAAGCTTACAACCCAACTTCTAGAAGCCCATTTTAACTGAGCTCGTTTAACTTAGCAACTTAGTTGACACTCGGAGCTCACGCCAAGACTGTCCTAGTTTGTTCTTGGTTGCTATGCCACAACTGGTCTTGGGAAAGGGAGGCAGAAGCAGCAAGAATTTTTTTCCACATAAGGATAAAGTAGTATTTTGTATCTGACTCAATGTAAAGGTTTATTCTCACACAGAGCCACTTAACACCGAGGTGCTAACTGCACCTGTAACACACCCAGTGCCTCACATCTTTGCTGCTGTGAGTATCCCGCAGCACGCACGCCCATACGCAGCCAAGCATCAGAAGTGAATCTTGCTATGGCCCGCGGTGCTGAGCAGACTGCCAGCTTTCAGATGACACACCACGGGCCTCTCAAGCCACCAAATAACCTAAAGAAACCCATTTATCGCTGTTGGGGCAGCAAAGCCTCCCAAATGCAGGGCTGGGCTGCTAGTGAAGTGTTACCCATGCGAAGGATCTCACCGTGCAGAGCCCTGCGGGTGCGAAAGCAGCCCGCTGCACAGCGGCTGCTACTGACCCGCAGCAGGGAGCGGGAATGGGGCTTTTCTGCAGTTTAATCCCGAAACAGTTCAATTAACTGGTCAAACTGGGAAATTTTTTCGGGGAAGGCTGGACGCGAAAGCCTTCTCTGTGCTCGCCACAGCCCAGCGGTCGGGCAAACGCACCAACCCTGCTACCTCAAGGGTGGGGAGGCAGCAGCGGGAGCAGCTGCCCAGCGCGGCCGCGGAGCCCTCCCGCAGCATTTGGCCAGGCCTCACCTCTGCGCCGCTGCAAACCCGCTCCCGCATCGCCAGGCCCCGGCCCGGCATCTCCACTCGGGGCCCTGCGCAGCGGGAGAGGCCAGAGGACACCATCTCCACACTCCGTCCGCGCCTCGAGGGTCTGCACCGCGCCGGGACAGCGCCGCAGGGGGAGCAGCGAGCCGCAGTTTTGAGGGGACGCGAATTCCGCGGGAGAGTGCACCGGGGATGAAACGGCGCCGTGACCGACCTGTCAGGAGGAGAGTGGTGAGGGCCCCGCCGCCGGGAAGGCCGGGGCCCGCCGCGCAGAATCGCATCGCTCGCCGCTCCTCCGCCTCCTGCTGCCGCCGCCGCTGCCACATCCTCCGCGGCGCGATGCGCAGCGACACCCGGCCCCGCCTCGCCCCGCCGCAGCTGCAGAAGCATCCCCCGGCCCCGCCCCGCCCCGCCCCTGCGTGCCCGGGCAGCGCCGCCCCGCGGGGCATGCTGGGAGCAGCGCCCGCCGCACCGCGGTTCCCCCGTCAGCTTGGCGGGAGCGGCTGGGCCGCGGAGGGGCTCCGTGTGGGGCCCGCAGGGTCCGCTTCTCTTGAAGGGTAGGGCAGGCCGGGCTGCGGGGCTCTGGTGGAGCTGGGAACCGAGCCCGGCTTCACAGAATCACAGAATGTGAGGGGATGGAAGCGACCTCATAGAACGTGCTGGGCTGTGAGGGACTTCACATCGCTCACCAGAACTGGTTGCCCAGAGCCCCATCATGCCTGACCTTGAGCATCTCCAGGGCTGAGACCTCCACCACCTCTCTAGGCAACCTGTTATAGGGATCTACCACTCTCAGATTAAAGAACTTTATCCAATTATCCAGCCTAACACGCTGCCAGAGCCAGACCACCTAGCCGAGGTCACACAGGATGGGTTTGGAAGATCTCTGGAGAAGGAGACTCCACAACATCTCTGGGTGGCTTGTTCCAGGGTTCCCTCACCCTTGCCATGAAAAAGTGTTTCCTGATGTTCACATGGAACCTCCTGTGCTCCAGCTTGTACCTGCTTGGATGGACGAGCCCAGAGAGTGGTAGTAAGTGGCGTCGCATCTAGTTGGCGACCAGTTACTAGTGGTGTCACCCAAGGGTCGGTGTTAGGTCTGGTCCTGTTTAACATCTTCATTGATGCTATTGATGATGGGATGGAGTCCATCATGAG